>WEKY01049427.1:1796541-1841541 GCA_013390045.1 Picathartes gymnocephalus
CGCTCCGCGCCCGCCGCTCCGCCAGCCCGCTCCATGGCCCGGCGCGCCGCACGCCGCCCGCCGCCGCCCAGGTGGGTGCCAGGTGGGGGGATCGGGGGCGGGAGGCCCGCGCAAAGTGGCGGAAAGAGCCGCGGCGGGCTGGAGGAGCCGCGCGGTCCCGGTTCCTCGGCGGGAGGAGGGAAAGAGGGGAAGGTAGGGAGGGACAGCGGGTGCGCCCCGCAACTCGTGGGGGGTTTTTAGAAGTGATGAGCGAAGCGTGTCGCCTGTCGTGACAGTCGCGGGTGCGCGTAGCCGCGCGGGCTGTGCCGCAGCGCTGGAGTTGGGAAGAAGAGCGAGGAAGAAGGGAAAGTGCACGGAGCCGGATAAAACACAGTGTCAGGTTTAAATGCCAGGAACCGGGATCGCTGAATGGATTCGCCAGTCAATTTACCAGGGGGAAATTAAGTGAGTGAGCTTTGTTTTTGACATTGACTGGTGCTGTGAACCCCGGCGCAATGGATGTAACGGGATCTCGGCGCAGCCGGGCTCGGTGTCGGCGTTGCAGTCAGTGCGAGTGAGCTGAAATTTCGAGGGTGGTGGTGGCGGGGAGGAGGGAACCCTTAGGAAGTGGGTGGTAAGTTTAGAGCAAAGTGCATATACACTCTTCCTCTCTGGAATTAACTCCTTCAAAGCCAGCTTGTCTCCGAAAA
Source organism: Picathartes gymnocephalus (assembly GCA_013390045.1). Classification (NCBI taxonomy): domain Eukaryota; kingdom Metazoa; phylum Chordata; class Aves; order Passeriformes; family Picathartidae; genus Picathartes; species Picathartes gymnocephalus. Next base: position 1,797,231 of record WEKY01049427.1, read on the forward strand.
CAGTGAGAGTTGTGACTTGTCCTTGTGCTGATGGCAGGGAAAAGCCCCTCGGTAGCGCGACACAGCCATCTCGGTGCGTGTGGCGGCGTTTGACACGCTACCATTTCATATTTTTAAATAAAAACAAGTTTGGTGGCAGGAAGTGTGAATCATTCAGGGTGACCAAGATCTGTTTATGAAAACCAAACGGTTGGATTTATTCTAGCAGTGAGTGTTGAGTTGTGAACTACAGTAAATCGCTGAAGTTTATTTCTAATAAAAAGTGACTTGTGCACGCTAGTTTGCCTTTTTATAAATAAACTGAAATGTTAAAATCTTTTTTTTTATTTGGATCACAGCTGATTTTCATGCCTGATGCTCCCGGGCCCAATCCTGGAATGCCTTGTGCGTGTGCAGTAGCTGTAGTAGGCGAGAAGGCTCTTTATCCTTCTCTCCCCTCGGAGCTACAAGCACCCTGCCTGCTAAATTATTATTTACCAGATCGAACCCCTCGTAAGTGTATTTAATATGCAGAGCTTTCAGGCATCTCGCACATCTTTTACACCAAGTTGAAAGGCATTTCTGTTTGCTTCCAAAAGTCACAGCTACAACACATGTGCATATGTCATTAGAGTGTGCTTCTGTCTGGTAAAGAAATGGCTTTTGTTGATTGTGTATTTATTGTAGTAGCAGCCTAGGAAGTCTCTAAAAGCGGGCTCTGTCCTCTCCTCGCAGCCAGCGGAAAATCTGCTGTCAGAGTGCTTTCAGTGATCTCCTGTGGCTACGTCCAAAAAATTTCATTGATAAGGCTGCAGAGATGAAACCCGAGTCCTGCCTGAACGGAGTAGCTGCCTTGGCCTAGACTGTGATAGAGCTGAACTGCAAACTGATTGGTCTGACACTTTATAATCAAAGTTGATTTATTGTTCATTAGTAGTGCATTAGCCCTTTCAGGCAAGACAGTTATTTGTGTAGTGGCCTGTCAAACAAAAGACCGCTAGCACCTGTCATTTCTAAACCATGAGATAAGCAAGCAGATATTAAGATAATGCAAATAGGAATACAGTGGAATGAGGTAAAGTTCTAGCAATTTCTCTATAAGAAATATTTTTTTATTTAACGTGCTCATGTTTAGCAAATAGAGGAACTGGATTATAGAGTGAAGGGGTTCCCCTGCACCAGGACCATCGGGAGGAGAAGGCGCTGGGAATGAGCTGGGAGTCCGTGGCGTGTGGTTTCAGAGCACTTCAGAGGTGAGGAGGTAGCTGGGGCAGATAATCAATTGGGAAAAGCCAGTCATTGATACAGAGGGAAGATGTAAATGCTGTTTTGTAGCCTTAATTTAATTTTGTTTGATTTTGGTTTTAGTGTGAGAGCAAGGCTGAGGCACTTTTTGTGCTTTTTTCCCTGACTCCTGCCTCCTCCTCCCAATGGACAGATGTCATGAAAGGATGCTCTTACTGGCAGGGGTTAATTATATGAAAACTTGATGACATCACAGCAGAGCTGTGAGAATGTCAAAATACATCTGCTGCCATATTCAGACATATTGCTCTCCCTCTTCTCCCCCTATATCAGCTCCCCTCCCCTCTGAAAAGGGAATGATCTCATGACATAAAACAGAAAACAACACAAGTGTCAAAAGAAAACAAAATTAGTGAACTTTTGTCTGCCACCATAGAAACGAGGATTAACTTATGTTATTCCAGAGCATGGAATGGAGACTATCTGCATGAGGATATATAGTGTATTGTCTTCTGTGAATTTTCATTTGACAGGGATTTTGGAGGCTGTGATCTTAATTAAATCTCAACTGACTCAAATAATGCATCTAAAGGCATGCAGTGTTGCGTAACCTTGCTGAGTTGGTAAACCATAAATCATCAGAAAGCTTATGATAGGAAGGGCTGCTTTGAAATTTTTTTTGTTTGCTACAGTTGGTTTGTTTTTTTTTCCTGAGTCTTGTTTAACATTCACTTTACTGTGCTGTGGCATTGTGCCCTCCCTTTTCTAAGCAGTGTTATTTTTGCTTTAAAAGAAATAAAAAAAGCTCTGAGACATGCTCTGACCAGTCACTCAGCTGAACTAAAGAGAAATCATAAATACAATGGGATTGACAGGGAAGAAATGAAATCCCTGCGCTGTCTTTGCAGGGACCTCGGTGCTCAGAGGAAGTTGTGGGTGCCTCACGTTCTTCTAGAGCTGGATCAGCCCTGCACACATTTTAGAAGTGTAACTCTTAACCCCGCACTGAAATTTGTGCTGGGATGTGAATAGTGATCAGACCCCACGGCAGAGCTGTAGCACGTCACCCCTGGGTTGTAATGGGTCACAGATGGATGGTTGCACTGATGGACGGGGGGCTCTGATGTCTGCGCCAGCTGAGTTGGTTTTAGTTGTGTGCAGGGAAGAAAAGGGTTGCAACAGTTGTGTGGAGAAGAATAAAATGGATTTTTAGGCACTGAAAGCAAGGTAGGGCAGTCAGAGTTATTTCTTAAGCACCATTTTAACCTGACAGTGCTCAAGCATCGTTGTTGCTTGAGAATGAAGTTGTCTTTAAAATCCTGAAATTATTATTTCAGTACAAAATGCCTTGGTTTCTGTGTCTGTGATTACAGGCTCCAGTAGCTGAAGAAAGGTAAGGGGAGAAAGATTTTTACATTCAAAAGTTTAAGGAGTTTCAAAAGCTCATGTGCTTTTCTGCTCTGTATTTCTTAGTCTTTTCAGAGCTGCAGTAGACAAATGTGAGCTGGGAGGACACAGCATTTGGATTTACTTTGTGTAAAGGTTTCTCAGTAGCAGGATAACTTACTGGTGTTGTTTTTCTCCTCTCTTTGCTAGGGAAAAGCGGTAGCAGGAGTGGTTTTATCAACACCTGCAGAACTAGATTGTGGGAAAGTCCTGACACCATAAGCTAAATTTGTTATTGTTTGGTGAAAGGCTTGGCTGGTTTTAAGCAGTTTGTTTGTTTTATTGAAAGCAGAACTGCATTACTGGAAACTACTTTGCTGTAGTTCAGTTAAAATGTCCTGTCCTGTTTTGTTTTTATAAGGTGCTTACTTGTTCAGCTTCGCTTTCCAGTTATAAGGAAAAGGAAAAAAAATCCACCATATACTCATCTGCAGATCTGCAGATTAAAGTGGCTGTGTAGAGACTGGGAGAGAAGCAGCACTGGCAAATATCTCTGCCCCAGCCTTTTTTTCGCCTTCTTTTCTCCTTTTTTTTTTTTTTTTTTTCCCTTTTTAACCTTTCCAGTGCGATTTCCTGCACTAGCAGGAGGATCTGTAGTGTGTATTGAAGTTAAATGAATGTTAGAGAACCCAGACTTAATATTGAACAAATAAGTGGAATTGCTAATTGTTCTGTGCACTAGTTTCGGACGGATTTGCCTTCATTGATTAGGTAAGATGCTCTGTTATTTGGGAGGGACAACACCCCCTCCTCCCCAAAATGACAACGGGTTTTAATTTTTAAGCTTTATCTTGCCCTTAAATCTGAAACATCATTGTTCAAATAACTGAGAACAAGGTAAACCAACAACATCAAAAAGGTCGGCTTCTGTGATTTCTCAAGGGCTTGTTATTTTGTACTTTCCAATTCTATTTGATGTCTTGACAAAACAAGATGACACAAGGGAGAATACATTAAATTTTGATTTTCATCTAACCTGTTACAGTAGTGGCAGCTTAATTTCTTTTACTTTTTACCGAAGACGGCTTTTTGCACAAATTACTCTAATTGCCACGCCACTTTATGAGAAGGTTTCTTTACGGGTTTCCCATTTGCCTTGATTTTGTGAGGCATTTTTTTGAACGTGGTTTGACCTTTAACACGGCGAGCTGGCTGGTTGGAGTGAGTCTTCATTAGAAGTAAATCAGTGAATGGCAAAATTGTCAAAGAAGCAACTGATGTTTTCTCATTAGAATCTAATTTGCACCGTTGTGCTTAGCTGTGATGTTCAGCTGTAGGTGTCTGCCATAGGTGTGAAAACCTGCTCATTTTTAAGCAAATAAAGTTTACAACTGTTATAAAGGCGTCGCTTGGAACCAGAGTGGCAAAGCCAACCCGAGTGTTTAAGCAGAGCTCTGGTTTGTGTGGGAAATAAACAGCATGATTTAACCAGGTGGAATTTTTTTTTTTCAAGAATCGCTAATTTTTTTTTCAACTGGCCACAACAATGTATGTCATCTCAAATGCCCTAAATTTGAAGAGCAGGCAGCAATGGGTTTCAATGGGTTTGACTCTTGCAGGAGAAAATAGCCAGGGATGTAGAAAGGGCTCATCCTTCCTAGAAATCTGTTGGGAGTTGCAGTTCTTTAAAATCTACCATAAGAAAAAAAAAAAAAAAGAAACCCCTCTCTATAACACTTCCCTTTCACTCATATGAAATTCTGGGCATATGAAATGTTGCTAGTTCAATCACGGTCTTTTATTATTTAATTAAGCTCTCCATAATGTATGTATGAATTAATACACAAATGTAAGGAGTCTGACACGATGACCATTCTCAGTACATTAAGGGTGTTTGGGAGAGAGGGTTTCAAGGGGTTTTCAAGGGCTTTACGGGTATTTTGGATGTTTCTAAGCAGGATTGCTTTTGGTTTATTTGAAGCTTTTTTGGCAGAATATGTTGATCTAACATTTCCTTTCCTAAACTCTGGAAAAAAAATGCATGTTTTTTTCTTTTTTTTTTTCTTTTTCGTTTTAGTTTTAAATTGAATCATTATAAAATCACTGCTGTTTGGAACTATGTACAGCAGGTTACATAATTTTTCCTTTCATGCTAGAGACAGAAACAAAGACGGTAACTTTTTAAAATGTAAAAAATTACTATAATAATCTCAAGCTTAAAATCTCACTCATCTTATTGAAGGGGTATTTGGATGTGTGTGTGTATGTTCTGGTTTAGTCTCTATTTGACAAATGTTAGATGTAGAAAGGATTTAATTTATGTAAACTTTATATTTTTATGCAAATTAAATGGGTATTTATTATAGCAGAAACAATTATCCTGGCACTTAGTGAGAAACCTGGTATGCATGAGAAGTGGAAGATAAGATCAGATGTTTCATTCTGTAAACAAATACGAAAATATTCCCGTTTTTGCTCATCTAGAAGAGAATACAGAAGACGGCAGACATCCTGACATGCCAGGGAATGTCATTATAGCCCATCGTTCTGCTTTCTGTGGGTCAGAAGGAGATCTTCTCTCCTGATAAAATACAATAAACAAAATTATAATAATAAAATGCTAATTTAATTTTAAGGAGGTTCCCCCCCCCCTTTTAATAGGGAGTTGTATTGTTACAGAGAGCACAGTTATGCTAATGACAGACTACTTAGCTGATTTTACATTAATATAATAAACATTACCTGTCTTAATGCGCTGTGCTGTATTATGGCAAAAGAACTAAGTCTAAAAGTGAGATTCCATTTCGCATAATGAACCAGCACTGCAGTTCCTGCGTGAATAATTACGACAACAGCGTTTTTGTGTTGGGATTTTGGAGGATGAAATACTATGTCAGAAATGTTTTAGTCTCAGGATGGAAGCAGGTCTTGCCTGCCTTCAGCACTTCTTATTTTGCTGGCCTCTGCTCTGGCTTGTGGCATCGTGCCTCTTTGCTTGCCAGGGTGTCAGTGCTTTATCTTCTCCTGTTTTGCATTATTTCAGCTGAAATTTTTTTTTGTATTTAAAATATATTGCATATAGTAGCTTTCTAATAGGACAGCTCAAGTTCATTGTTTGGTTTTGCCTGGCCGTAGCTATTTTTACTGTAGTTCAGTGTTTTTAACTGTTCCTCAGCGACTTGTTCTTTTCTGTGTTCAGCTGTTTTGCTCCGTTTAACTTTTATCACAAAATCTTTAAGCGAAGAATTGCTGTTTGGAAATCCAGGTGTCTGGTACGAGGGCTTACTGAAATCAAGTTCGAACATAGATTGCAGGAGAAAAGGATTTTCTGGCAGAGTTATTCTTTATGAATTAAGGAAATCCTCCCCATCTTTCCTGCATGGCTGTTAACAGTTAACAGGACCAGAGCCATATCCAGCATCGGAGGCACGGGGTGTGAAAATGGCATTCTTCTTTTTTTTCTTTTTTTTTTTTTTCTTCTTCATACAAGATTAAACTACTTGAAATTATTTAGCTAGTATTTAATTATATTAATATCACCGAAAATGAGGGAATGGAGATGATTAAATAGGACTAAATAATTTTCATCCCCATGACCCTTGTCTGGGTTGTGTGGAGGAGTGACAAATGCATCCCGGCTGTAATTTTGTGGGGAAGCTAAAGGGGAGCTTGGCCCAAGTTTGTGGAAGTTTGCCTTGGTCGGTCTTGCCAAAATAGGGCGTTTGTAGGGCTTGGAATGGGAGGGTCTCAGAGGGGACTGTGGGGCCAGGAGGGCTTTGGGGGATGCGGAGGAGCAGAGGCAAAACCCTGGGAGAAAGTGAGCGAAGACAATTGTGAGTATTAAAGACATTTTTTGCCGTTGATGGTATTAGCATGTCAGCAGGTCCATACTAGCACAGCTCCCAAAGCCAAATTGCAGCTGTATTTTTACCTTTGCTGCCAGGTTTACATGCAGCTGGGTATCTACCACACCCTATTGTTATCAGTCAACAATACCAAAAGTAGTTCATTAATCATATCAATAACAACAATCATGTTTCAAGTGCAAAATAGAAATAAACAACTTGAAAGAAGAAATAAAAGATTGATTTCTTCTCTGCATGCTAACTTAGCATTCTTTAAATATATCTGCCAGTAGGTTAATTTGAACTTCAACTCCCTGAAGGCAGTAAGACAGAATTATTTTAATTCTTCATAAACTGCCTTCTGTGATTCATTGTTAACTCATAAAACACGCTCATTTTCATGTACTTAAACAGTTAAGTCATTTTTAAAGTTGGTTTGTAATTTTTTTTGGCAACACATTTAAGTTGACATCTGAGAGATAGAAATCTAAAATGAATTTATAGCTCTTGGTTTAGGTTTCACTTACTATCAGACAAAATATCAGAAATAAATATTTTTTATCTAGCTCAATGTAAAGTATATTGCACAGTATCTAAAATAAAGTTTAGTTTTGACTGAATACACTCAAAAAGGGACCCATAAATATTAGAGAACTGTAGTTAAGAACTTACATGACTGTTTTAAATACTATTGATTTAAACCACTGGCTAGATTTTATGAATCAAAGTGTAATTTCCAAGCTTTGGCTATATTTCTCATCACTAAAGCACTCTCTCTTGTGTGCCTTTAGCAGCTTTCCAGACATTCAACACGGGATTAAATGATGGTAGTTACAATGATCAATAGGTTAAGACCAGTACAATCACTCTTACCGCTAATGACCTCGGTAGTAATGGGTAATAAAGTGTGGGCTATAATAGCCTATTGCTGGTGCTGCATGCCCTTTGATTCCTAGTATTACCAGGGACTAGCTACATGGAAAAGTTGGACGTTGGGAGTTAAGAGAGTGGATATATAGGCCATCATTCTTAACTATCTGAAGTCCCTCAGACCGTACGTGTGTGCCCACGCTCGTCCAGGATGTGTGTTGTAATTTTTAACACAATAATTTCTGGTTTATTTGAATTTGTTTGTGCAAGGTTTCCGTAAGTTGCTTTCGTGATAAACTAAAGTACAGGCCGTGGCTAAATGTGGCTGTTAGCTGTGTTTATAAATGGAAGGCAGCACCTTCTTGTAGAAGCGCAGGTGTGGTGTGAAAATGTGGTTTCAGATGGTAAAATGAAGTCGAACGGACCAACACAAACTTGTACTCTCTGTACTTGTACTCCGTTAACTGTGTGTAGTACATACATATTTTTTTTTCTTTCTGCTTAAGTGCTTCTGTTCTAGCAGGGAGTGTGCAGCTAAGAGATTTGTTACTGGAAGGTACATGGCCAATTTTCAAAGATAGGGCCTAATCGCCAGATCTGTCCCGAGATAAACGTGCAGAAAGGCCATGGAAGTGAATGGGAGTTGTCCCTGCCCAGCTGACGGGAGAATGCAGCCCTTTGGATTAATCACCGATGTGTAGGGTTTACAGCACCCCACCCTATTCCTGTCTGCATCCCCGCTTGTCGTCATAAATCTGACTGAAGAGTATTTGTCTTGTCTATCTTCCAAGAAGGGCACAGAAAACATACTTAAACATGCTTCCTCTTCTGTTTGCTTGGTCCAGCTTCAATGAGAGGTAGTACAAACCCCAGGGTAAAGTAAACTTCTCTGGGGATGAGAATAATGAAGGTGAGTCACGCTTCTGGGCAAAGATAGTGATGGCAGGATTTAATTAAATAATTTTCTACTCCCAGAAAAGTTTTTAGAGGACCGCGGATTAAGATACTCTGAATTAATGGGATTACCCATCCTGATGATTCGGTGTCCTCAGAGCTGGTCCTGCATGGTGAGGTGGTGGCTTTCTCATAGGCACGGGGGCATGGCGCCGGCCATGGGACAATGGCCACTGGTTTTGGTCGTTCTGGCATTTGCCCCATAATTAAATCTCCCTTTGCCAGCGTTCACAGCAGCCTGGACCCCATCAGCCGTGTGGGAACGTGCTGTGGCACTGGGAGTGCTCAGAGGAGCTCTCCATGTCGGCATTAATGGGATGTCAGAGGCGTGCGAGCTCTTGCTGGGCTCTGCTCAGGCAAATGTTTTGGAGGCAGTGTCTGGCCCCAGCACGTGACACGTACACAACAACACGGGGAGATGTGCACTGTACATGCCTCTGACCTTCAGGAACCATTTTTAGTTCATCAAGATTAGTGATGCTGAGAAATCAGGACATCAGTGCATAATGACTGTGAAATTAGGAATGAGAGCTTGCTATGCAAATGACAGGACAAATCATGTGAAAAAGTCAAGATAAACTGCATATTAAGACATTATGTTACATAAAATTAATACTGCATTTCTCTCTTGCTTACTACTACACTGGAGGGTTTTTTTTAAACTCCTTTATCTTCTGATCAGCTATTGTCTGCTGTTTTTTTTAAAAAGTGGTGCACGGAAAAAGTGCTAAACATATTATTACCTTTTATTGTAATATATGAGATGACAGGAGATCCTTTTTAGCAAAGTGTATCCTTTACTGCCTTTAGTTTTGTGCTGTCATGTATTTGATTCGCAACTATAGAAAAGTAAGGTGCTTCAATATTACTGTTAAAACTCATATGGATTTTGTCTTGTCTTCTATTGTTTTTTTTCCTTCCTTTTCCTTTTTTGGGGTGGAGGGTAGAGGGGTGGGTTTCTGGGGAAATAGTCTTCTTGCATTACTGGGACTGACAAAATGGTTCTCATGTAGTCTGCAAATTAAACACAAGTGCAGTGATTATTTTGAATAGCTAAATTACATTCTAGAAAGCTTGCAGAATTCATAGCATTGTCATTAGGTATCCGCTTGAATACAATTTGTGTAACCTTGGCCAAGACAGCCTGTCATTTTAATGTCAGTGTTTTATCTGAACAAGACATCATCCTTTCAGATACAGTGTACAGGTTCCTTGCAAAGATGCCCGTGCAGAAACGTGTTAACAGTTGCAAATATGAAATGCTATCAAGTTCATCACTGTAGCTGTTTGTCACTGAAATGTCATGGAAAGCGGCTTTTAATGGTATCTCACATAATATGAAAGAATTGAAGACATCTGTATGCTGGGTGAATATGGAATGGTAAAGACATCGTGGTAGGGCCTTTCTGTAAAAATTGCATAGGAGTCTAGTGCTGTTATTCACATCACTGAGCCTTCCTTCAATTTTCTGAAAAACCTGTCATAATAGGGTCTAGATCCCATCAGCGCGCGATATTTGGCTGTTGGATTTCTCTACAGAAGGCAAGGGCTTTCTGGGAGGGAAAGGACCCAGCTGATGATTTCTTGTAAAAATAAATAAATCTTTACCATATTACTTGCTTTGAAGAATTCCCATCCAATAGTGTTTTGCAAAAGGGGAATTCAGTCACCAGGAAGGTGTGGTCAGTACCTCTGTGCTGGCCAGGGTGGGCTGTAAGGACTCTCACCTTCAGCCCCCTCAATGCCAGGCATGGGCTCTCCTGGCATGGGGATGCAGGAGGAGCTGTGGGGTTGTGCTCTGACCCTCTTTCTCTCTTATTGGCCTTCAGGTTCCAGTGTCGGTGGCTATGATGACACCTCAAGTGATCACTCCCCAGCAAATGCAGCAGATCCTCCAGCAACAAGTGCTAACTCCCCAGCAACTCCAAGTCCTGCTCCAGCAGCAGCAGGCACTCATGCTTCAACAGGTAATTGTTTCCTTAACAGCTGCTCAGGTGGCCCCTGTGGATGCTGGAGGCTTCACCTCCTGGAACACCCTTGGGGAAAAAAGCTGCTCACATCTCAGGTCTGAACCTTGGAGCAGCCATGCTGTGAGCTGAACTGACTGCTCTTTTGTTTTTAATTCTAGAAATAGCTACTGGAAACAAATCCAGGGAGCAGTGCTAGGAGTGTTTCCAAGATCAGCTAAATAATACAGATGCATATTTAAGTGTCAGGACTTCGGCAGATGTCCCTGTTGCTTTTGCCTGCATCCCCCAGAAGGCTTGGTGTGCCCTGACTAATTGGAATAAACAAGGTAGAAGGGCCATACTTTGCAATTTAGACCTCGTTATTTCCATCTGGAACTGTAAAGCGCTGTGGAAACGGTGGAAATAGAAGTGGAGAGGTTTGCAAGCCTGTTTGATTTCAGCCAACATATGTTGGGCTGAGTGTCAGTGCTTCTCGCAGCCCGTGGTCCCTTCTCAGCTGGAAGTTGGCCACCAACAAGCCCTGAGGCTCTGTTGCCACAGGGTTTGGCACAGCAGGGTCTCACAGAGCTCGGGTGGGTGTCAGCATCCACCCAGCCCGACCCTGCCTGCTCCCTCCTGGCTCCCAGGCTCCATCCTGCCTGTGCTGGAGCACTGCCTGTGCAGAGCACATCTGGGGAGCGGGAGGAGGAGAGTATTTCCCAGGATGTCTATGCATGTATTGAACAACACTTAATACAGTCAAACCCTATCATTTAGAAAGGATGTGTGTTTCACAACAGAGATTCGCCAGGCTCTCCCAGCAAGGGCATTTCGGCTTTGTTGTTACAATCAAAGGTCATTCCTTGCCTTATTTTAATTAGTTTGTGTAGAAAATGGTATGTTTTTCATCAGTTCATTTTGGAGATTACTTTTCAAACGATAATGCCAAGAATAGTCAGTGTGCACTGAATTTATTGTTGAGTTTCAAACTAAAGGTCAGACCATTACAGATAAAAAGATGCTATTTTTCAAATCACAGTTTGTGTGTTACACCAAAAGGGACACTGAATTGGCTCTCCACTTTGTTACTTACCGTCTTTTCCTTTTCTTTGTAGCAGCAGCTTCAAGAGTTTTATAAGAAACAACAGGAACAGTTGCAGCTTCAACTTTTACAGCAACAACATGCTGGAAAACAGCCTAAAGAGGTACAGACAATACCCATTTTACTTTCAAACCACAGATCCCTGGGGACTGTCTAGTGGCTATTAAACTGTCATTCATCTTATAAATGATTGCACAACTGAACTGACTCTATCGGGCCTCAGCTTTCAGATTTAGAGTTATTGTCCTGTTTTCGCCTGTGTTTTCCTGTGCTTTCCATTTGCTCGCTGCCACATATTTTATAGCAGAGGACCAGGCCTTGCTGTTGGGTATGAGTCCTGGAGCAGGCATCTAGACTTGTATCTTGGGAGAGTGCTTTGGGGAGTTAGTTATGGTGCAGAGGGGAGGAGGCAAGGCAGCAGGCCCAGACTGCTGCTGTCCTCTCTGCACAAGGCAGATTGCCGAGAGGTGTTGAGTTTGGGCTTGCACTTTATAGCCAGAGAGGTTCTGGTTGCACATTCCTCGCAGCCATGGGCTGAGCAGGAGGGGCCACACTGGAGCAGTATCAGTGGTGACATGGAGAAGAGATGGCAGGACACCTTGCTCTGATGCTACCATGGTCCATAACTGAGGAGAAAGACCAGGGTAGTTTCTACCTGTCCTTTAGATACACTTCTCTTCTAAAATACCTGTCATATCCGAAACTTTGGTGTTTTTGGTGTGCTTAAATTTAGTTTTCCTGCAATTACATTTATTTTAAGGTGCTGAGTCCACCTCTTAAGTATCGAGAAGTGTGAGATTTTCCTGTTTAATCTGACATCAGTGCTGGCTTAGGGAGATCCTAGAAAGCTGCTCCTTGGCGTGAGACACTGGGTGATGTCCGGTGATAGCGGTGCTTGTGTCACCTGACGAGAGGTTGCCCGAAGCATGCACCAATTTCTGCTCCCCAACCCCCTCGAAATTTTGGCAAATCTTGCCACCTGTGCCAAGTTTCAACCCGGAGTGAATTTTTCCAGCTGAGTTATAAACCCCTGAAAACAGGGGGGTTTATAATGGAAACGCTGACACAACCTTAGCCATAGCGCGCTTACGGGCGCCACTATAATAAAAAGGGAACAGATTAAAAAGTGTCTAAAATGTAAATCTAAAGGACTAACAGTAATTAAAATGGAAATGGCACAGGGAGGGAAGGCATGTAATTGTGAGATATCACTGTGCAGAATGCTCTCAGCTTTGTTTTGCTGGCTGTTTTTCTAATTCAGTAGGGCTTACTCATCAGTGGCAGTTCAATGCGCGTTAATGACTCTGGGATGCAGGCATCACTCTGGACAAAGAAATGATTATTGTGCGGTCAAAAGAAGTTCAAAGACAAGAAGGGAATTTCAGTTTTTTCCTTAGAGATCCACATTCAAGAGCATATAAATTAAGCCAAATGTTAAAAACCACAGTCTGAAAGCTGACTTCAAAGTCACAACTCTCTAATTAATGAACTGCGAGCTTCAGTTTGGACAAGTCGTGGTTTGATGCGCCCATAAATCAACATGACAGGTCTGTTTCACAGTCTCAGACAGCGCTTGTCATTGAGTCACATCAGATGTAAACACAGCAGAAAAAAGAGGGAATATGAAGGAGGTGCAATTGATCAACAGAATTGGTAAAAACCCACTTTTGAAACGCATTATGCATGATCACAGGAAATGGCGATAGCCTCAAGAGGCTTTCTCCTTCTGCTGTTGCTTTTTTGAATCAGATTTCTAACAGCCTTCAAAAGGGAGAATAAGAATTATGGAGCTTCTCCCCTGTGGCTGGCAGGCAATAACCCCCTGTTGTTATTTTGTGCTTCTTTCTTTTCAAAGGCGTCAAAATTTAGTTTTTTAAAGATCTTTAACTCTATATTTGAAGACAAACAATAAAGGGCTGCCACTGTCATTCTTATCAGTTACCAGGGATTGTATTTTTTCTTTCTGTTGCCACTTCTTATTAACCTCTTATTTGGTCTATTAGACATAGTTTTGAATGCAAGCCTGCATGCTGGGAGAACATGAAAGTTCAGATGAGCTCAGAGGGCAGATAAAGAAATTTGAAGGGGAAAGTTACACAGCAGAATGAACGATAAAAGTTAACTCTTCTAAATTGCTGTTGTCAGACAGGAGAGCATCTCAGACACAAAGATGAGGGCTTGGAGCTTAAAGAAAAAAAATACTTTGTGTTAAAAAAGACAAGAAGGGAAGTTAGACAATGTGATGGCATTTCAATATCTAACACACTGATTTACTGTGGTCACACTTCTGATATTACACTAGCAAAAGCAACAATAAGAAACGACTCCTTCTTATTTCAAGAAGAGCATTTTAACACGATAGCTGGAAAGAGAACAAGGACCTAAGTCTCTTCAGCTTATTCTAGGGGCTTGAGGGGGAGTATTTTTGTTGATGGTTTTAGTGGAGGTCCATTTCAATAATGCATTTCACCCCACAGGTTTGTTCAACCCAGCTTAAGGAGGTTATTCTTGCTGAATTAGCATGGAAAAGGTGGTCTTGTATGATTTTATTTCTTCCCCTCCCTCTGGCACTGAAAACTGATGGGCAGTGCCGTGGTAGGGGCCAGCGGCTGCCGTGCTAACGAGGACTGAGCGTGTACCTTGACAGATGGAACAAGTGTATTCATGTACGGCGTCCCCCAAGTCATTTCATGAGTGCCTTGTCCTATTGTGCTGTCGTGAAAGAAGGAAAACACAACAAACCTCCCCAGCTCCGCCAGTGAAAGGGATCCGACCCCCGAGCAGAGAAGAGCAGCAGACGGACCCCAGCGAGGTTCCTGGGGGTTTTACTCGAGGGCTGCGCGGTGTGGCAGAGGGTGAGCAGTGCCCGACAGCGAGGGGCAGAGGTGCTGGGGGGGATCTCAGCCCTGTTCCTGCTCTCCCCTGGAAAAGTCGGGGCTCCCCAGAGCCAGGGCAGCGGCGCTGGACGGAGCGCGCTGCTTCCCGAGCAGGGCCGTTTGTCCTCCGGCACTGTGACAGTTTATGTTAGGCAGTAGGGAGTAACCTAAGAAAGGAAAACAGACCTTTGACAGAAGCTTTAGGGAGGGGATCAAAAATGCAAGTTTTATCAGGATATTTCAGCATTTTAACACTGACTACTGACCTGACAACAGGACTGCACCGAGACCTTTTTTGTATGCATTCAATTGTGAGAAGTAAACAAACTGCCTTGTATCCTGTGTTTGGTAACTGGGTGGGGAGCGCAGTTTGGCAACGTGTCTTGCTTTTAAATTCTTTCTTGGACAATGGGCCTTGTATACTTTTATATCCTGGCTTTTCAAAGTAGAGTGTGTTCAAGAGCTTTTCTTAGGATAGCTGAGAAGACAACCAAACGGGCATCAGTCAATTGATATAAAGGGGTTTTTTAAAAAAAACCCATGTGCTAACTTTGCACTCAGACAGCAAATAGGTAAAACGCAGCTTACTACACCTAGTACTAATAATATAAATATATTAGTACAAATATATTAATTATATATATTTTTTAACTAATGTTTATGGAGGAAAACGTTACTCCAGCTCTTAATACAACTGTTGCTGGGGCCTGCATGCATATGGTGCTGTTGCAAATAGTTGCAACAAATGGATGTGTCAGAGCAAGCTGTTGCAAAGAAATGTAAGCTCTCCGAGTTTCAGAAAATCCAAACACCTATTTGTTTAGATGTGTTCCTGAAGTCATAGGTTTTCTTTGGAAACAAGATAAATTGAGTTTATAAATAGTAGGAATAGAAGGACTGACTCTCAGAGTTGTGGGTATAAAGTCAGTTGCAGTATTAGGATTGATGGGGCATGGTGGTATGAGAAGGTGGGGGTCAAACCCACAGCTGATGTCTGTCAGTCCTGCTCCAGCAGCTCTGGTGAGACTTTTTCCCTGTGTAACACTGGTAGGGAATGGGGCCAGTGATCCTCTGGCTTGGTGTCAAGGAAGAGCGAGAGAAAGTTCGGGATCTGGCTGGCGTTTGTGAAAGTGTGTAGTTTGGTAAGAGTTAATTTTCTTTCCATAATTGTTAGCCATAATGTGTATAAGACCTCCACCTTGATATGATTCCTAGCAGATTAGGGATATTAGATAATTTCCTTCTATTTATTGTACTACTGCACTGTATTATCTTTCTATCACTCAGATAATTACTAAGGAAATCTACATTAATTTTTTTTGGCTAGCACAAGGAACTGCTAAACACTGGCATGATGTATTGATGTTTTACACAACAAAAGTTTTCCTCCTGTCATTGTACAATAAATAAAAAGATATTTATCAAAATGCAAAGCCTTTCATGGATTTTAAAGAACAAAGCAAATAAAATACAAGATGAGCATGGAAGCAAAACCTAGAGGCTTCCTTAACTGAACAAAATTAAGGACTCTGAAGCCTCGAGTACTGTACATATTAAACACTCACATTCAAGTAAGATGTTGTTTGCTAAATTATGAATGTGTGTAATTAAAATCTAGTGGCTGTTTCTATGAAAGATTTACAATGTTATTTCATCGTTTGTCATGGCTAATTAACAATATTAGATGAAGTTTTTCTTCTTCAAAGGTCTGATTTTTTCTCATTTATTTATGTCAGAAGTGATAAACAGAGTAGTTAAAAGCTTCTCTGGGTACAGTGGTGAGAAAAGCAACATGTTCTTTTACACCTCGAAGGTTCAAGGTTCACATCCCTGTGGAGTAAAGCAACTCTATCTTCTTTCTAGTGAGAATAATTAAAAATTTCAAAGTGCAGAAGTAGCAGCCTTAAATACAGAAGAGAATAATTCCAGTGTAACAGAAAGTATTGTGGGGCTTGATGGATGAAGAAGAGAAAGTAAGCATAAAACACCATAAATTAAGCCAGTCGAATTGCCTTAATAATTGAGACAACCCTTGAATGAGGAAACAGAGCACAGTGCAGGGTTTCTTATTACATCTAAGTGTGATGTGATGGTGGGGTGTGATTCTCATGTTCCTTGCCTCAAAAGAATTACCCAGGATTTTCAGCAGCGTTTGCTTTACCCACCACTGAAACACAGCCACGTTTCACGTTTCTGGGGTAAAACATGAACACATGGACCAAGAAATGCTGTGTACATTTGTAATTGGAATGGCAGCAGGGATATAGGTTGGATGGAAGTTAAGCACTGGAGATGGGAATCTGCAGTCCTGTGTTAGCTCCAGCACCTAAACATACCTTGGGGTCTTTGCCAGGGGTGGTGGGCTGGCTGGCTTGGCCTTGATACCAAGTGACTGCCATAAGAAGTTGAAGCAAGTTGAGACAAGGAGCCCTGTAAATCCTCGGCTTTGCTCTTGTATTAACAAGTGTGCTTTCTTTTCTTTTTTATTTTTTGTCTTTTCCAGCCCCAGCAGCAGCAAGTGGCCACGCAGCAGTTGGCCTTTCAGCAGCAGCTCTTACAGATGCAGCAGTTGCAGCAGCAGCACCTCCTGTCTCTGCAGCGTCAGGGGCTGCTGACGATCCAGCCCGGGCAGCCTACTCTGCCTTTGCAACCCCTTGCACAAGGTAGGTGAGGGGTCTGGGTGGCAGAGCCAGGCCACGTGTGCACACTCACGTGGGGTGAGAGAGAGAGCTCCCAGGCTCACAGAATAATAAGCATGGAAAGATGCTGAGGGAGGAGGTGAGCATTATAAAGATATTTTTTGAGAAGGGTGATGCTGCAGTCCTGGGCTGCTCTGACTGGCAGGGTGCAGAGGGATTGGAGTTCACATGCAGTTTGCACAGCTGTAGCCAGTCTGGCAGACTCAGAGCTGCTGGTTGTACTCATCTGGGCTTGGAATCCTTCACAGGAGGAGTCTTTATCGATTCCTGGTGCTGGCTTCATGGCTAAGGGTGTGAGACAGCGGCTTTGCCTTCCCTAGATGTGTTGTTTGGGCCTTCCTGGTTCCAGCCTGGCCATGAGCTGGCACAGAGCAGCTCTGCCCCACAGGCAGAGAGCTCTGAGTGCCCTTGGCTGTGGCTGCCAGGGAGAGGGGACACGGCTGCTCACACGGCCTTTGTGTCACTGCCTCAGTGCTTCTGTTCCTCCCTCCACAATGAGGCAAATTGGGATTAACTCCACTTAATTCTAATGGTGTTATTGACAATTAGATCCTCCTACATCTTTATTCAGTCCTGCACTCTGCTAGAAGTTACTGCTTTGCTGAAATCCTAATTTATTTTATTTTTTTAAGACATTGATACACTGAAAGCACTACTTAAATCCACAATACTTTTGACAGTGATTATAACCTAGGGTTTTTATTCTCTCTTTTCTTTTTGGCTTAAATTTATTATTTTACTTTTTAAATTGGGTTTGTCTGCAAGCCGTGGGACATTTTAACAGACTTGCTTGAGCTCTGGCTGCTGTGGTTAAAGCAGACTCTTTGGAGTTAGCATGGCTCAGGTGTGCCATGGCACCAGCTATGATGCTGGGATTTCTGAATAATCCTGCCTTCTCCTTCCCTTGCCCCATAATAAATTTGAACATTCACCTTTATAGCTTGAGTCAGCCCAGGTTGAATGATTTGGGATCTTGAAAGCAGCCTTAGGGCTGTTCCTAGTTTCTAAATCATACGGTGAATTTACATTCAGCTCTGTTCACTTAAATGGAGGGGACAAGACGAAATTGCTTCTGTTCTTCACCCTCCTTTTTTTTCTGTGTACTTAGCTACAAAAAAGGAGAGTGAGGTGGCTGGTCAATATTAACTTATATGGATAAAGAGAGGCCAAACTGGGGAGTGGAGCCTGCTTTGCTGTGTGGCTGACATGCTTTATTTAGGCTTATTTTTGCCAGACCTGGGAAGGTATTTGAATGCTTAACTCCTGTCTTGAGAGGCTGAGCTTATGGGGACCTGACCCCTGACTCCCCAAGTCTCAGTTCAACTTCCCAACATCCCAAAGCTGGATGCTTGGTGTAGAGCAGCTCTGTGCAGCAGTTGGAGACTGACCCATGGGAAGGTGGTGCCCAGCTGGGAGCTGCAGGACCAGGCCTGGGGCAGTACCTGGTCACTCACCATCAATGCAGAGTGATGGGGAGAAGGCATGAAACGAGTCCAGCAAAAAAGGGCACGTAGATGAAATGCCATCTTATGCTTGCAAAATGTTGTAGCGTGCATTAATTACGCTTCAGATTTATTGTTGGAAGCATCCCAGGCTGTTCCCACACACCCACTGGACTCAAGCTTCACCCTCGCTAATTTTTCCCACAGCCCCTATACCATTAAGTTGGCTCGGTAAGGTTCATTGTATAGTCCATCAGTTAAGCTGTCCAAAGGAGGGCAATTGGGCAGTGACAAGACACGCTCATGTGTAATGTGAAAGAAATGAATGTGGTGATGCATGAAGTGTAATCTGTGCGGTAACACATCGGAGACACCAGTAGGTAATTCAGCCGTCGTGGCATTGATTGATATGGTTAGCAGGAAGTGTAACTATTAGTCCTCGCCCAGGAGTGTGTTTAAAACCTGAGGGGTGCTGACTTGCATGCTAGAGAGGACACAAACATAAGCAGAGAGGGCTGGTTCTGGCAGGGAAATGAGCTGCGAGTGATGGGGGCGGCGGGAACCGGCAGGAAAGAGGGACTTGAGGCTTGAGGCGAGTTGCAATCCAGCACGATATTTTATTCCTTTTTATCAGAGAGACGATGGCTTAAAACTGATGTCATTATGAGGTTTAAATCAACTTTCTGCTTGCTTGAACATGGTCACCTGGGTATGGAGGTACAAGGACACAAAGAGGTTGAGCAACTCTGTTTGTCTTTGAGCCGGTGATACCCAGGGTTGGGAAATTGAGTTCCGTGAGCAGTAATCTGTCAACTGTCCCCACAACATACATTTTTTAAACCTGTGCCTACATTTTCTTTCATAATCAAGAGGACTAGTTGTCCTGAAAATGCAATGAAGAGCCAGGGCTATAGTTTAAAATAATTGGTAATGGACACTTCTTATTTTAAAAAAAAAAAAAAAAAAATTACATCTCTCATGCCCTTTTGTTTTCAGAACAGTTTGCAAGACTGAGACAAAATACTGTAAATGTGTGTATAAAAGAAATAAAATCATCCCTCTAGTAAATGTAGCTGTGAAGTTGGTTAAAAGCATTTTGCTTTTTTTCTTAAGTATCTGTAATAGTAATAAATGTTTCCAAGGAGAGAATGCTACTTCATAAACCATATTTTCGTTATGTTTTCAGAGCTAATAGATTGTTTAAATCTGTATTTTAGTTTCATTTTAGTTTTTAGTGCTTGCCTATTGTCTTAAAGAAAATAGCACATCCTTTAATGTTATATTTGTGTAATCTTTGCTGCTTAGTATTTAGACACTTCTATAATCTAGATTTTACATCTGTATATAGCAGCAATTTAAAAATAAACCCCATTTCAGCAGTGTTCTGAGCTGCGAGAGTGAGATCTTTAGTATCTCCAAAATGAAACTGCAAATCACACTTCAGATCACTAGCGAGTGAAAATAACAGGACTGAGACATCTGGGTGCCTGATTGCTCCCTAGATTTGGCAGTTTCAGGTCTGCATCCCGTTCCTGGTCCGTAGGAAGTTGCAGCGATCTCGGATAATTGCAGTGCAGTTCTGGGAATCTGACTGGAAATTTAGCTCTCACTGTTAAAATGAGACTGTTAAATGGTAAATTACATAATTTATTGCGAGTGGTCGTGGATCTATTTGACTTGCTTTTGCCATTTGTTCTATTATTTTATTTAACCATTTTGCTGGATGAGTGATGAGCATACCTTTCAGCTGCCCAGTTTGACAGGCTAGTCAGGAATTCTCTCCAGAATTATTCTAAAGGAACTAAATTTAGGGCAGGAGGAGAAAGTCTATTTCTAATTTTATTTTATTAATCAGGTGATGTAATCAATTTTTGGCAAGGGTTTGTGTGCGGACATGTATGACATCACAGTTAGCTCTTTAAATTAATGTCACCCAGCTTAAAATCCTTAGCATCTCCAGCATTTTCCCACACACAACTAGGTATATTTTGTTTTTCTTTCCATCTGTGGTATAGTTGTTGTTAGTACTAATGGAAGTTACACTTGTATAGGAAGTTAGACCAAACACTTGGACTTTTTGAGGCATAAATATCATGTGTATGTCTGTTTTAATGGCTGTAACACTTCCAGGCTTTTCCTTGAGATAAAGCATTGGTAGATCCAGAAGTGACCGGGAGGAGAGGAAAGTGGGGAACAGAGAGAGGAGAGCGGATGATAGCCTGTGTCTAATTAAAAACCTGCAGAAATACAGATTTTAAAAAAAAAAAAAATGAAACAAGGCCCGTTATTCTTTCCCTATTTGCTTATTCTGGAAAATAAAAATAGGTGTCGGCTCATATGGTCTCATATCAATATGTTATCATCAACAGACAAGTCTATTCACTATTGTTTCAACTGAGTAAACAGTGTGTAAGGGTCAGCCCTGCTCACAGGTAATTGTTAGTGCACAGACAGTCCTGTCAAGCATGTTAGCTAAAAATACATCCCACACTGTCACTTCGCAAGGTGTTTGAAAATAATAGCCCCCACACAGCAAAACAGGACATGGGCTTGTGTACTGACCTTTTTCTTTGTTTAATTTGCTCAGAGGTTTAATTCCAGGGGACAAGTAATAATTGAATATGTCTAATAACTAAATGCTCATTTGGGACAAAATCCATCAAAATATAATTGGCATTTGGGGCTGATGAAAGGAATATGACGTGGCTTGAGAGAAACGGATGTGTCCTAAGAATATCTGATCACTTAATGTATAAATTGAAGCCTCTTCCCTAATATATATTAATTGCAGATACTTAAGGATTTCAGCATTTTTTTGTAGTGAACCGTTACCGGAGACCAACTGTTTTTGTTAATGCTACTCTGGGAAAGGCGGGGAAGGTTATTGGTCTGTCGTGCAATAATTTACTCCTCTTTGATATGCAAACGATCCACGGTGAATATAAAAAAATCCTATCAGACTCATTTCACAGTTCTTAACCACTTAGATTCTCTGGAGTCTATCGCCTCATTAGACCAGTGCTCTCCAAAGCTAGCATAATTAAAATCTTTAACAGTTTAGCAAAGTAAAGATGTTTGGCTGATCACGTTGAGATGATTATCTATCCATTGTATTCTAAATGACAAAAATAAATTAAATTTAGACCTTGGCATTTTTTATTATGTGTTTCAAATGAATATAATGCATACTGCCTTCTTTTTTTTATTTCAGTACCTTAGGTTGGGTGAGGTACATGCCTGTGTGAGCTGCTGCTGTACACTCAGAAAATGGCAGGTTTCCTTAGGATAGCTCCAGAGCTACAACATGGTGAAACAATGAACAGTCACCCAAACGATGAGCTGGAAGCACACTGATGAGAAACCTCTTTAAAAACACACAGACATGGCGATTATTTTTTTTTTTTCCCCTGAACGTTTGAGTGACGTGTCTCTACTGCTAATTTTTTCCCATGGCCTTCTCTGAAAGAGCACTGAAATAGTCTGCAGTGAGAGAAACTTGACTTGTTTGATCATGTCACAAACATCAGCTTTATCCAAAAGCATGATCTCAGCATGAGCACATGGTTAACCTTCCGTTTGGCCCATTGGAGTTTGCAGTTTTCACTTGCATTAGTTACTGAATGTTGTTTCCCTAACCCTGGTGTCCACTTTCACACATTTAAAAAAATACAATTTTTTATTATTATTTTTTCTCGAAGCTTATTTTCTGTTTTCATTTTACTTCTGAATGGCTCATTAGCATCGATCTAAGAAATGACAGTAATAATAGTGTTACTTGTATAGAAAGTTATACAGTTTTTCGGTAGACACATCCATCAATTAAGTGAGCAGTTCGAGAAACCAAAATTAATGAGAAAGATAGGTGTGTTAATGAAATAATCATAGTATAATCAATTTGACTGTTAAAATTTGAAAAGCATTTCAGGAAGACAATATGAATTCATAATTTACGTCTAAAAGTGATTAATAAAAACTGTATTTAATAACAAAGCTATTTGTCATCATTTAAAACTTAAGCACAAAATTAGTCATGTTGTGGTTCATGTTGTCATAATAATAAAGCTGAGTATTTTTTTTCCTAAGACCTTCCTTGTTTTTAATAACAGGTTATAAAGTAGTCGTTTTCCTTAAAAAAAAAAGGCAAAAAAAATTATGGAAGAAGAAAGAAATTTAATTTCTTAGCTGAACATAGAGTAGCCTTTGGCCACCTTTGCTGTCAGCCTTGCTGTGGGCATGGGGGCAATTTTGGCCTAAGTAGGGGCTCTGAAAACGGGCCTTTGGTCTAAAAATTACAAAAAATTACAATGTTTAACATGATGTTTGGTGTGGGTGTGGAGTTGTGTGGATCCCTCTGCCCCACAGCCTGGATTTTGCATTCCATGAGTATTGCAGGTGTCACACCGGAGCGTAGCAGAGTCGTGCAGTGCAGTATTAGCATTTAGTTATTAAAAAAAAAATAATAATACATGCACAAAAACACACACAAGCAAAACTAACACTAGGCTTTGTTTACTGACTCTCTGATTTAATTACTGTTTGAAGACGGCCGAATTAGCTGTTAATTGATTTAATTATCCAATTTGTTTGTTTCAGGCATGATTCCAACAGAACTGCAGCAGCTCTGGAAGGAAGTGACAAGCTCGCACACAGCGGAGGAGGCAGCCAGCAACAACCACAGCAGCCTGGACCTGTCCACCACCTGCGTCTCCTCCTCCGCGCCCTCCAAGACCTCCTTAATCATCAACCCACACGCCTCAACTAATGGACAGCTATCGGTCCACACTCCTAAACGGGAGAGGTAGGTGCCTGTGGGTTTCCCACCCTGAGCATCTCGGGGCAGCGTCCCGGAGTGATGGCAAAACGCTCGGGAGCGGTGGCCAAGCGCCTTGGCCTCGGTTTTGTCCTCCGTGTCTTGCTCTGTCTGGTGTTGGCGTGGTTGAATAGAGTCTCCACTGGGCAGAATATGCTCCTTTTGTTCAGATCTTTATGGCTTGTTAATTGGATCAATGTGGGCACAATTAGCTAATTAGAAGTGCATTGGATAAGCATATTGGGAAGTGTGAAGAAGCTGGGTTTTTGGTTTTTTTTGAGTTTTGTGTCACAGGTTGTTGAACTCTTGTTGTGCTTTGGGTTTACAGGCTGGAGGTGAGCAAGAAAATCTGTTGGTCAGTACAGTCCCCATTTTTCTACCAAATATTAGTGCCCTATCTCATCTAACATTTGCCTTTTTGTAGTCTGTATTACCTGCTTTCACAAGACATGGTAGGCTTGAGTTCACCAGGTTTCTCTAAAACAAAGTGGCTTTTTCTTTTTTTTAAGTGCTGATAAAATTAGCTAACTGGTGTTGTTTGGCTTTTAAAAGTGTGAGTTAATTTATGCTTGCTCGGCTTGCATTGTTAAAAGAAATGGCTTAAATCAGGGGTTGTCTGTTGACGTGCTTCTCAGCGCGGGCTCTGCTTTATTCCAGAGGATGCTTTATTGCAGGTTTGTTTCTTTACACCCCCAGATTTCACTGAGGCGTGTCTAACAACGTAACTTTTGCTTCTGGGGAGATAGACAGGCCCAGGCGCCGGGGCCGTGGGTGCCAGCGCCGGCTGCAGCCTCGGCGTCGCTGCCGGAGGAGGAGGAGGAAGGGTCTCGAGGAGTGGGCGCAGTGGGGAGGGCAGTGCTCCTTTGCATTCAGGAGAGTCCCTTTGCCCATCTGCAAATGTTACAGCAGACACTAGTGAAAGCTGGATTTTATGGAAACTGATGGCTTTGTCTTTCCGTCCTCCTTTCATTCATTAGAAAGAGGATAATGGAATTTTTAAGCCATAGAGTTTGTATTTGTGGTGGTCTGAAAGTAGATTGATAGGGAAGCTATATAAATACCTTTTACATCTTTCTGATATTAAGAAAATAGTGCTGCTGGGAATAGATGGGTTTTAAAGGAGAGCACACCCACTGTTGGAAGAAGTGCTGTGTGTGTAAGGCATCCTTTTTATACCCATTGCAAGGACGTGTGGGGGAACACCAGTGAATATGTTTATAATGCGTGTAAGTGCCAAGGACGTGGTTTTCACGAAGACTTACATGGGATACTAACATTTTGATGTTTATTAAACAATTAATTCCCTTTTTGCTGCATTTAGAACTGAACAAGATGGGTTTATGGCTTTTCAATAAATTTTTTATCTATGTTTTTCTTACTGAGTATATAAAGTAAAAACCCATGCAGTGAGATGGATCTTCTTTCACTGAATAGAGGCATGTGCTGTGTGCTAATGGCAATCTAAACCAGGAAACAGATTCAGTTCAGTTTGAAATGCAGTGGAAATACAGGAATCTGCTCTGAAGTAAGGATTTTCTCTGTGTGTAGTGTTGAGCAGACCTGGAGATCCATGTGTCTGAGTCCTGTTTTTGTGGCCTGCAGAAAATTGGAATCTACAGACAAGGTGATACACATGCTTTTGTTACTAAAGTTCCAGATTAATTATGAAGGCTTAAACATGCCATGGTATTGTTTGAGATGGTCTTAGTAATCCTCAGTGCTGGAATTGATAGCTGTGTTGTTAAGTTTGTCTTATACTTTCCTTGCATATCTGCTGAATTCTCTAAAATATCAAAATACAAAATAGGTATATTTAGGAATACAAGTAAGAGAGCTACAGACTTTGCTTTGTCCTGCCTCTCTTTGGTACATGGAGGCTTTACACCATCCATTTGCTGCAGTGATTGAATTACATGTTTATCCATAAGTAGAGAAGGAGACTACAGGCAGGAGAATGCCTCCTGATGCACTTAAGGGTTTTGTTGCAGTCTCATCAGGCACCGTGGTGCCTGCCTGGATTTCATGTGACACAGAAACTCCTCTTGGTGAGATATTTTGCACTGGTTTCCTTTCTGAAAGGTTATTTATCTACAGGCAGGGAGGGAGGAGGGAGGGAAGAGTTGCTGTGCTCTGCCATCACATGTATGTTTGAAAGCTCACAGAAGGTAAAATTTTAGTAGGCTTGCAAAAGAGAGAGCACAGGCACAAGCAGGGGTTTAGTAATTTTTTTGATTGCCAAGGTTAAGACTAGAAAAAATCATGGGTCTGGTGGGAGCATGAGTTTGCTGGACTTAGAGTGAAATCCATGTGTGTTCTTGTACCCAGCTGGTTCAGCACAACAAATCTAAGGAGACTTCTGGAGGCAGTCCCTAGCCCAGGCTCAGGTCAGATGGGGCTGTGGGAAGGGCTCACCAGGGAGGTATCAGCCCTTCCACCTCCCATCACATAAATCACAGCCTGGACTGGCAAGGGCAGGTTTTTGACTTGTGGCTTTCCCCCTCATTCCTGCACCTTTTGTGCAACTGGCTGTTAGCTCTTGTCTGGTGCAACCAAGAGCTATTTATTTAGATTTAACCAACAATAAAAAGCACATAGTAAAATCTGTAAGTGTCCTAACAGTTAAGCACAGCCACATCGTAACGACTGCCCAGCAGCCATAAATAACCATATACAGGTAACATTAACTTTTAGGGTGTGCTGTAAAGCTGTTTTCAACCCCTTTCTCTTGGGCTTTTGAGAAGGAGTGGGCTGCAGGAGGCAAGTTGGTTATGTGGGAGTTACTATCATCACTGTCATCTCTGGCACATGTCACTGGGATAGTTCAGGCTGTGTTTTAGGGGGTTCCTGATCCCACAGGTCAGGTTGTGAGGCTGTTCCAGACCTGCGAGACAGGAGGCACCTGTGTTAGAATCAGCAGGCGAGCAGCAGATCTGCTCTGTATCTTGGGTAAAAACACATTCTGGTTATAAACAAGGGGTTTAAAATAGCAGGAGCAGTAGTCATTGGCTGCCTGGCGTGCCCACACGTCTCCGTGCTGCCAGCCCAGACTGGGGTTCTGCACAGGCTGCAGGGACACAGCTCTGGTGACACTGCCCACTGCGGGGCTGCTGTGCTTGGGGCCCAGTGACCGCAAAATTTCTCCTTTATGGCTAAAAAGCAAAAGGCAGGTGGGTGGCCAGAGTCACCCAGGATGTTCAAAAAGCAAAAATACATCCAAAAGCAGGAGGCACCCTCCCCTCCTGGGCCAGGGAGCACCATGGTTCTGCTCTTGGTTTCTGCATGCTCTGTGTGTATGGCTTCTCTGGGAATGAAACAATTCCAGCTATAAATAATGGGTTAATGCTTTCATTCATTTGGCTTTAAATGTATATTACATCTATGCTTTTGTCCCACATTTCGCCCAGTTTCTCTAAGTAGCAGCAGCAGCAGCTCTGGGGTTTGGTGCACAGCAATCTGTTAAGGAGATAAATAATCTGCTTTGGCATGACACTCCTACTCTCCTCTTTAATTTGTCTTACACAAGGAAAATTATAATTAAATCATTCAGGGTAAACCCTTGAGTGTAGAGAAGGAAAAAACACACTTTGGTAAAGATTGCCAATAGAGACCAACTTCCCTGTTGTGCCGTGCAGAGACATTTATCAATATTCAGCACTATTAAAGAGAGAACATTCCGTGTGATTTGTGAGGCGGATGCCAAAGCTCAAATCAAGGCTTGTTAAGATCCTTTCCCCATGCAATCATGGGCATTCAGCATCATTAGAATTCAGCACTGACTGTGTGTTTCATGCTTTGATTTTACTCAGACAATTTAATAATGTTTATTGTGCTGATTATATATATAAATTCACTCAATGCAATAAACATACCTCAGTCATCAGTACCCTAAGGGAAATATTTAGTTATAGATACTTGTATTCGTTCAGGATAAGGGAAAGTGAGACCATCAACCAGCATGCAAACCTCTCATCATCTTATCAGCATTTGGGTTTCTTCAGTAACAAGCAGTTTTTCTCTACACAAGTAAATAAATAAATAACAGGAGCCAGTTAAGTACATCTGCTGTGCTTAGAAATGTCAGGGACAGTACCCACTTTCCATCTCATTCCACTGCATCTTATTTGGGAGAAACTTGATTATTTCCTTAAGAAAAGCACCAAAGCAAAGCAGGGGGATGCCCAGTCACTTCAGGTGCCTACTAACTGTATAACTTGATGAACAGTGGGCATCCTGAAACCTGCGTGCTTGGGAATATTCCCTATGTGGGTTGGTTTGCAAAAGCAGAACAGTGTAGAATTCATGCCCAGTGCTTTGCAGTGGGCAGAGATTGCTCCAGTTTGGGCTTGTTCTGGGAGATCTGAGGGTGCTGTGGAGCTGTTGGACACTTGTGCTGGTCCCATCCCCTGGCACCATCATGCACTGACTGCAGCAGAGCCAGAATGGTGGAGGCTATACATAAACCAGTGCCTTAATGAAGATCCAGACCTGTTAGTTTAAGAAGTGCATCTGTTGTTTACCAGAGGTAGGGTGAAGAGTTGCTGTTAAAGGCTACATGTCCAAGAGACCTTTCTCCATCTGCCAGCAGTCCCATCTCTTCCCCTCATTGCCTTTATACCCTTTCCAACTATACTTGAGTCTTGGCCTTCCACATAAGCAAGCAGCCATCTCATAGGAAAAATAGATGGGATAAACAAGGGGATTTTAAAATTGCTTTTTCTTGCCAGCGTGGCAGGCGGACAGAGTCTGGAGAAGGCTCTGAAGGGAAGTGAGGAACGGCGTGGCAGACCATTGATCTGCTGCTTAGGCCTAATGCCTCGTGTTTTACTGTTGTTATCTTCCATGCCAGCTGATCCTCCATCAAAATCCCAAGGCCCTTAGATGAGGGCATTAGGATTCAGCACAATTAAGAATTACAGACTTGGGTCCATTATTAATGCTCGGCATGAAACAGTTCAGCCTGCAGTCCATATGCTCCTAGGGCCCGATCCTCTCTTGGCCAGCCTCTCCACTTAGTCCCTGGCATTCATTCTGCACTGGTGCCAGCATCAAATCTGCTCAGCCATGTCAGCTCCCCTCAGTTGCTCCCTGCAGCTGATTTTAGTTCATTATCCTTTACCATAAGCAGAGTTGTGTTGGATTAGGTTACTTCAGATCCGTTCTCTCTTAAGAAATAGGTGTTCTTGGGGCCTTTCCTCCCAAAAGGTATTTAGCTGCTCCATGTACTGAAACCCCATCGTGACTCTTGTGATCTTACCCATGGTCTGAGCAGCTCAGGTGCCTCCATCCTTGCTGTGGAGCCAGGTTGGAATGGGAGACCCAAGCCTGGATGCCCAGCTGGGTGTCTGCTAAACCATCCTGCTTTCCACATGGCTGCTGTCCTTCTCATTGCACCTGGAATGGCTGTGGGGCTGCTTGGGCTGTTGGTGACGATGACACTGTGACAGCAGGGCACTGGCCTGGCCATCTCCATTTATTCTGTGCAGGTATAGCCCAAAGTGTCCCAGCGCCTGTTCCTTGGCACTCACTCCTCTGCCAAAGAAATGCCACCAGTTACTGAAGGGCTCTCCTCTGAGTCACTCTTCTGTAATCAGCTTTGAAAAAACACCGGCTGTGACTCAGACCTGGGGCTGTTAATCTTCAGTTTTAAGCCTTATCAGGCACTTTTTATTGTTCGTGCTTTTCAGATGCGGGTGTGGAGCCTCCTGTGCTGTCGCCCGCACCCACCGTCTGCCAGGGTGCTAAATCAGTTGTACAATTCCATTTGCTCCTGCCCAGGAGCTCCTTCATCACGCTTCTCAGGGAATTCCTTCTCTAAACTAAAAGCAGCATATTTCACTTGCTTTTTCCCTATGAAAGATGCAAAGTTAACCAGCCTGTGAATGTTGGATGTGGCCCCTGGCTGGAGGAGGGTTCTGGGTTTGATGTTTGGGAAGCTGCCCTGGTGTCAGCTCCTGCACACCAGCATGTCGCTGCTCTCTGGTCCTGTGTAATAACCATCAGTTGTACAACTCCAAACACTAAGCTAATGTATCAAAAAGCACTTAAAATAGATTGGGTGAGCCTTGGCAGACGCCTAACAGAACTTTTCCAAATTTTAGCATATGTATTGTTTTATTCCTCCATCTGGCCAACAGATCATTGTTTGATATCTGAGTGCTTTGCATATCTCCTCCCTTTTCTTGCATCTGAGATACTTACACGTGCATTTAATACAGCTTAATGCTATTTTTACATACCAGGGAAATAGCTGATGGCTTTCTGTTAATTGCATGCACTTTGCAGTTAAACTTTTACTAAAACATTCCTGTCTAAATACTTAAAGTCCAATGAAAATTTGTCCCCTTCTTTTATTAGAGGTGTTTATGTAGTACTCTTAAAAAGGGACCTGGTTTTGGTTTACTGCCCTGTGGATTTCTGTTTCTTTTTATTTCCTCCTATGTGCAAGTTGTCCTTCCTCAGAATTTGCTCAGGTCTGATTTTCCTGAAGAGCTGAGCGAGGAGCTGATAAAAGAGTAGGGATCTGTGTTATTTTTTTAACATATATAGCACAATCTGAGAGCAGAAACACCCTTGAAAGTGCTGTAGAAGTAGAGGAGTTAGGTGACTTGTGTGTGACTATTTTCTGTGCTGCTCAATAAAAATGGAGCAGTTAGTATGACAGCTGTTATATCATGTTATATCATACTGCTAAGATATTGAACAGCATTTAAAGTAAAACTTCACCATTAAGCTGTATAAACTTTATCCGTTTCACTGTGGTTTAATGGAAAAAAAATGAGTTTCTCAATAAAATGACATCATTTTTCCCAGGTTGTAATGTTCACTTTACAACTGTTTTTCTTTAATTCCGTTTGTTTTACTTTGCTTTTTCTTGGCATCTTTTTTTTTTCTTGCAGTTTGGAGAGGGGGAAATCTCTTCATAGAGGAGCTAGGTACTGCTCAAACCTCTCTTCCCTACTTTTCCCTTCTCCTTGCTCCCTCGACATCTTGTGCTCATCTGGAGCTCTATTTTTGTCAGGCAGACACGGCTGTATTTTCAAAGTAGTGAGATGCACATTTAAATTTGGTAATCGGGATTTGTGGCTCTACCTGCTGCACAGTGAGGGGTGGGGGAAGGAGCCCAAGGAAAATTTATATTGCATTGCTTGCTGCTGGAGCAACGTTTGTGAAATGCCATGGGCTATTTTTCTGTATAGCTGGTGGTGGAAAGGTAGGAGGCCTGTAATTTCTTCTGTGTGATCAGGAAAACATAGGTATATTATAAAGTAGATTCTTGTCATTAAAAGGATGGTATGAGCCCAGGCAGGGAAACTGCTAATATGTGTTGCAGCTTGTCATTTTGGGCTGCATGAATAAAGAGGAGAGCTATTCCTTTGGGAAACGATCTCGGGAACTGAGCAACAGATCCGCTAGCCAGCGAATTCTTTTTAACTGTAATTTTCCTTTTTGTGTACACTCAAAAATAACATCGCGATGGGCCCTTAAATACCATTTCATACACAGAGCACAATTTCCACAGCACAGGTGGTGCTAATATAGGACAGTCCCCTAGGCACTTGTCGCCAGGAGTTGTACAGCTTGTTCAGTGTCTGCATCCATATGGCAATCTGTCCCATTCATAGAAAGACATTGTAGCTGTGCCTGTGGGTGCTGTGGTCAATGTAGTGTAAAAAGTAGATTTTAACTCTCGGCAACCTATGTTCTGCTGTTTGTTTTACTGTAGAATCCAATTTATAACATGGGGGAAGAAAAATCAGCTCAGAGCAAATTCCAGAACAATCTGGCTGGCTGGGGTTTGTGTTTATTCTTGGAGCGCATGGTTAATCAGCAGGTGCACAGCCCTGCGCCCCGTGCGCTCTAATGAACAGTTTACAGGAAGTCTTGCTCGGAAGAAACATTTTCCTTGTTGTTTATACTGTGAATTAACTCAGAAGTTGCAAAGCTGTAAACGATGTTAGCTGGCCCTGTATGTCATGCAAGTCTGTTCTGTACTTCTTGTCTTTTTTTGGCTTTCTTTCCCACTGCTTCATGGTTTTCCTTGGGTGTGGGATGTTTGGGAAGGATGCTGAGCTTCTCTGTGCTCTGAGAGGGGCAAATCGTGACAAAGAGGCCCTCCCAAAAAGGAGAGGGAAGCTCTAGTGTTGCCCAGCAGTTCAGGTCTGAACACATGAATGTGATTTGTGGCTGCTCTGGTACCTATCACTCCAGTGCCAAGTGTTGTTCTGTTTTAGTGGGACTATTTGTTATGCCTTTTAGTAAATACAAACAAATAGACCGCCTAGCACCTGCAGCAGCATATGATATTTATACTACCTGTATGATTCAGCACGCTTCTCTGGGGAAGCAGGCTTGTGTCCTCTCGATTTTAGTGCTTTTTTAAACAGCATTCTTCCAAGGGGAAAGCATGTGGCAGAGAGAATGCAATGCTCTAGCTGTAGTTCTCCCTTGGAGTCATTATTTATCTTAATTATATTTTTATAAACACTTCCCCAAGGGCACTTTGCTGCTGCCGCAGGGGTGTGGGGTGGGCGAAGGCCCCCCCAGCGAGCTGCCAGGCTCTGTGTGATGTGACAGTCACCTTCTGCGCAGGTTTTGTTGTGCCTGTGGGACAGGGGTGAAAAATTCTGACGTGAATAATCCCTGTTAATCATATTTTTTGACGTATCGCCGGTTTATATAAGAGTGGAAGACTTGCCTCAACTCTAAAGGTAACAGAATAGAATTTTGTTGAACAAGAATAGATCTTGTTTCTCAGTGTTTTCTTTTACTATAAATTTAAATGTTACAACAGAATATAAATTACAGTAAAATAAGGTTGGCAAACAGGATCTTTTTACAAAGTATGTATGTTCATTGGTAATTTTACACCGTGGTCTCGGTGAAGTCCAAGGTCTAATCCTGTGTTTTTATACTTGTGTGTGTTCTTAAAAGGGTTGCTGAATTGGGGCCAAAGCTTTGCCACTGCCACCTCCCTCTGCCATGCGAATTGGGTGTGTAAGCGGGATGGGATTGCTGTGCTGAAAGTCAGTGTTAAAAAAAAAAAAAAAATCCAACCTTAAAAAAACCAGCAGAACATCCCCCCAGTCCCAAAAACCCAAGGAAGTGGTTGGATCCCAATTTTTTTTCCTAATTAAACTGAGATACTGAATCAATCCGTTTTAATCTGAATAAATTAGGAGACTGTTCAGGGAGGAATAAAATGAGATTTAGCAGGGATAAGTAGAAAGTAGCCCAGCTAGGAAATCAAAATTCCAAACTGCGGGTTTGACATGACACGTCAGCTGCTCAGCATCGGCTGTGTGGGAAATAGCTGAGGCATAATCGGGGTTGAGAAATTAAGGTGGGACACTCTGTGCCATGTCTTAGTCAAAAAGGTAAATGCAGTCATGGGAGGCATAAACATGCATGTTGCATCCGAGTCCTTTTTTTTTTTTCCTGTTCTGCTTTATGCAGAACCAGTTAAACCACATTGAGTGTGATGTACAATTGGCCACTCTCTTGCAGAAGGGATAAAGAGATGCTGGAGCAAATATAGAGGAGAGCAGCTAGGATGATAAAGGAGTTGGAGGGAATAGGCTATGAAGACAGATTAAAGAGAATTAAAGATCTACACCCTGGAAAAATAGAGGCTCTAGGAGGATATGATTATGGTATGTAAGTACATGAAGTGATGCTACAAAGAAGAAGAAGGAAAAAATTGTTCTCATTAGTTAGCAGTGCTGGAATTTAAAATCCAGCGTTTCAAATCGTGTGTGTCTGGGTATATTTGATGTACTTTTCACTACAGTATCTAGGCACAAGGTTGAAATAAAAAAATAAGAGTTTTAAATCATAGAGAAACTCGTTAATTCAAATGCAGGAATGGAATTTGCACCTGAGATAAATGATGGATTTTTTGCAATGGGCATTTATTTTAAATGCTCTAGAAATACATTTAATTCCTCCAAGGAAGGGATGTAGGGCAGTGACTGTCCAGGCCCTGTGGCAGTTTTCCTGTGGGGCTGGGAGAGGGGCTGCCACTGGAAGGAGGATGTGTTAGAGTGCTGGAGGGTCATAATGTTGATTAATAATCCGAGCCATCAGTGGATAGATCAAAACCAGACGATGATGCTTACAATTATCCATTCTGGTTCTGCTCTTTGCAGTGAGGGTGGGGGTAGAAGGGAAGGGGAATGTTAGCCAGATTTTGTCTTCGTCTTGCTGCAGATTCTCTGGTGTTCTCCTTGCAGAACAGGAATTTAGGAAATACTGTCACAAGAGGCATAAATGGGGGGCAGTGATTTGGGGTGCCTCGTGTTACAGCAGCACTGCTATTTTCCTTCTTATGCTACAGGAGTACACAAGTTAGTGCGCACCGATTAGAAAAGAGAATTTCAGCCTGTGGGCTGCAGTTTTAACTTGATTTTTCTTAAATTGGTGTAGTCACTTAAAATGTAATATACCCTCCTGTTACTTCCAACAGGGCTTGGTCTAAAACATGAGCTGCTTCTAGTCCTAGGTCTGGACATGGACTGAAGTAGTGAGGAAGAGAAGTGCTCCTCTAAAAAGCATCCAAAAATTTGGAAGCCAGTTGTGGAAAGATCTGTCACCATTCACATCAAATGCCACCTCTTCTGCAGGCCCGTGCCTTCTGTTAACCTTTATCCAGTGATGGAAAGGCATCACCCTGCCTGGACAGTCCCCTGTTCAGATCACATACCTGCTTCCTGGGCAGTTTCTGGGGCTTGGACAGGAGCATGAGTATCTAGAAGTAGTCCATTTCAGCATATGCTTAATACTTTCCTTGTGTGGTTGGGCTTTTAATTTTATTTTCTTTTTTAGTTATTGGTTGGGGTTTTCTTTAATTCCCAGTTTAGAGAGAAGAGAGGTGCTGTGCCACCTTGCTCAGAATTTGAAGGGATTTGCACCAGTGGAACTTCACTGCAGAACACATCTTTGTTTGGTTGATTCTGTCATGAAGGCAGGAACTTGCACTTGAGTACAATTAGTACAAGGATTTAATCGTTACTGCTTCCGTTTCGTTTTAAAATCAAATGCAGTGAGTGGTTTCTGACTCAGAAAATTGTGACTTTTTCAGCAGCCTTGTTCTTTTGGTGCCTGCTAATGAGCTTTAGAGCTCACCGGGCAGTCACAACTCTGGGAGAGCCATGTTGGTTCCCAGTTGTGTGTCTCCTTCTCCTGTACAGGACCAAAATTGTGGCATTTTGCCTCAGTGGCTGTGCCATTTATATCAGGGAGATGGGGAATGTGGTATGAGACGGATCCCCGTGCTCCTGCCTGGCCTCTACACGGATATCAGTTTCATGGCAGCTGGCAAAGATGAGGTCACTTCCCACTGACCCTGAGGAATAAAGGAAAATTAAAAAGGCAATTCTGCACTTTCTGAGGGTGCTGTGCTCCATCTCCTTGCAGGAGGAAAGCAGGAGACGTGGTATTGATTTTTCAGCATGCAGGTGGCTCAGGCATGTTCTGAGCTCTGTTAGAACGTGAGCAGATGCTTCATAGCTGTAATAGAAAGTCAGGGATGCTCCTCTACATCACTGACTTCCCCCAGTGTTCTGGCAAAGATCGTTGGCCGAAGCAGATGTGGAAGAGAGAGAGTGGAATTATGAAGTATGTCAGCATCATGAATATTTAAAATATGGTCCACTGTGTGGCAGAAGTACAGACACTGAGGCTTCTGCTTAGCTGGATTTTATATCTACCTGTGACTTTTTAGTCAGTGTGTATAAGCACGGTACCCAGTTCCATGTGGTTAGTAAGTGGGGTTTGAATTAAACTATTTAAAGAGCAGGGGAAGCTTTCATGCTGAGGCTTTGGTCACTGCTTTCACCAATACCCAGCATATTCCCATCTCACTTCGGGGTGTCATTTTTACTCTCCATCAGCACTTGGCTGTCTCTGGTGTCTCTGTCTCCTGTGCTCTTGTGTCCAGAGTGTGGTGTCCAGGATGCTGTGGCACAGCAGGTGTATTCCAAAAGGTGAATGGTTTGCAGGAGTGGGCTGTGCAAGTACCAGCTTCAACAGCCATCCCTGTAGGAAGAGGAGGTGAAATTGCTTCCAGACCCTCTGGAGACCCTTGGGGTTATAAGGCAACGTAGGGTGAAGAAGGAGGAGGTAAAATTTCCTCCCCTCTAACCAGCAAGCCCAGAGGAGCTGTGGAAGTGCCTGTCCCTCCTCCCCTCCCTTCTGTACTGGAAACAGCTAGAGGCAGCAGAAAATGGGTGGACACTTAAACAGTTTTCAGCCTTGCACATGGATTTTGTTACTGTGTCGTATGTCATGAATATGTGAGTTTGGCAAGACATTTCACTTGCCAGGGTGTTCTTTGCTGTACTTTGATGTAATAGTGCATTACTATTGCATTATTTGGAAGTAATTCTGTCGTATTAACTATTTTTATGCAAGTACCTTACGAAGAGAAAAAACCCCCACAGTCTTGAATTTACATCATTTATTCCTTCACTACTTTGAAAATTATGTCTTGTTATAAAATCATTTCCACTAACTAGTGTTGCATCACCAGTACCCGACCATGAATATGCATTCCTGGGAAGGAGAGGGTGACAGAAACAAACACCTACTCTAATGTGTCATTAGAAATCAAACAGACCTAAAATTTCCTTCTGCTTGCCAATGCTCAGATCTTCTAAAAGTCTGTCTCCGGCAGCAAGACCAAGGATGCACCCAGATTACAGAAGCTGTGCTTGCATGCAGGCAAAATACCAGTGAACAATTTCAGATTATAGGTTTGTGTTGTAATCACAAAGCTGTTTATTTATGTACTGGATTAAAATCTTTTTCCACCCCTATTTGCTCGAACAAAGTGAGTACTTAGATCAGTTCAACAGAGTTCTCCATTCATTTCCACTGGCTGTATCCTTTGTGCGTTACATCCGCTTCTGTATAAACCCGCTCTTTGTTTTGTTTTGAGGTGCTTCTTCAGGCTCTATCAGGGAACAAGTGGCAATCTATAATATCTTCAAAAGTGGGATGGATAAAATAGCAGTAATCTGATACTGACACATAAAGGTCACTGAAAGGCACTGCTGAAACCCCCCTGAGCAGGATGGGAGTCGCTGCCTTTGGAATGGCACAGTGCCTGCAGAGGGGGCCAGTGTTTGTCTTTCAGGACTGAGGGGTTTTTTTTCTCTTTGAAATGTCTTATTTTGGGTAAGTTGAAGTAGTTCCTCTGCTTGGTTGAATGGCAGTGGAAGCTCTGCGTAGGTGTTAAGCGTGTTACGCATAGCATCGTGTTAGCAAAGTGACCTTTTAAGTTCCCATTTACAGTCAGCACCAGCCTTTATGGTTATTGACAGCACGAGCCTTTGACATCCTGAGCATCATTTAGAGTTTGATATTGTCTTGGTCATTCCATCATTTTCTTTGGACACAATACCAGGGTGTCATGTCCTACATAGTTTGTCTTGTCTTGTGCAAGTTCCCTGGAAAGAAAAGGGATTTGCATTTGGATTTAAAAAATAAATACAAATCTCGGTAGGGCTCTTTCCGTTGACTTGGCCATGGCCTTTAGGCTGTCACAGAGAAACTTTAAAAATCCCTGCTGGGGGTTTAAGCCATGTGACTCCTGTTGATATTATAATGAGATTTACAGTGCTTAAACCCCACGGGGGACTGACTCCTTACTTGGCCGTCTCAAGTCCCAGCGTGTGGGTAACATGCACTGGACAGATTCATACACTGCTCTTTTTTGGAGGGGGGAGGGGTTCTTCCAAACACTCTGAAATCATAACTCTCATATGTAGTCTTCATGGACTTTAATGGAGTGTTAACATGAAAGCCTCCTTTCTCACCCTCTGCTGTATC
Organism: Picathartes gymnocephalus; assembly: GCA_013390045.1. Classification (NCBI taxonomy): domain Eukaryota; kingdom Metazoa; phylum Chordata; class Aves; order Passeriformes; family Picathartidae; genus Picathartes; species Picathartes gymnocephalus. The sequence goes on from WEKY01049427.1 coordinate 1,834,215, forward strand.
CAGGTAGGGAAGCAGATGATAAACCCCATTATTTTCTGAAATTTCTGATGTGTACAGAGGATGTTCGACCATATGCCTGTTTGGCTTGGGTGGATGGTGCTCTTCAGCCATTCTCCCTCTTCCTCAGCTGAGGAAATGTGTGGTGTAGCACTTTCTAAATTTCCTTGCAAAGAATGCATTGGTTCCTTTGTTCTTTTAAAAACTTCACAGAGATTCTTCTCACTTGAACACTGTTTAAAAGACTGATTTGGCTAAACCAGTCTAATATTCATATATAAAAAAGGCCTGTGTAAAGCTCTTCACCTACTGTTGTTTTTTTAGTAAATTACCTTGCGCACATATATATATATATATATATATATATATATATATATATATTATGCTTCAAGAACTATTTGTAAACAGCCAAAAATAAAGATATTAATGAAATAATGAATTAGGTTCATATAAAACTCATAATACCTTTTCTAGTCAGTACTTTTTAAAATACTTTTTTAAACGTAAAATAATTTTAAAAACCACCTTCAGTAATCTTCAGATTCTCATTGGGCCTAAAGTTAAAGGTAGCAGACTCTGGGCAGGAATTTCTCTTCCAGCTTGTTTGCATTTGGGATGACATCTCAGGAGTGTATTTACAGTGATCTGGTGACCCAGTGCATCTGAAATAATACAGGAACACAATTTTGTCAGAGTGCACAGACAGATAATATTACAGAAGAAGAATAAACAGCATTTCCACATGTGTGTAAAAGTAAAATGACAAAAAGTAGGCCCTTATCCATAACGTTACCTGTAATCCAGGATGAAGTAAGTCATAAAAGCCACACCTAGATGCTGGTATGTGTTCATATCCTTTGTGTATGTTTGAAGTCCATAATAAAGCACAGACATACTGTAGCAAAAAGATTTGCCATGAAAAATACATTCGTGTGTGAGCATAAAATAGAGATTTCAATATTATTTTGACATTTTGCTTTTAAAGCCATCTAAGGTTATGGGGATTGTTGCAAAAAATAATTCCTTTCCTTAAGAAGTTTCCATGCAGAAGTTGAATAAAGAAGATATTTTAAAATATGGTTCATCAGTTAGTGCAACAGATACATTTCCCTGAGCACCACATGGCCTGGATCAAAGCGTCTCATGACTTGGATCAGTGCAGCCAAATCATTACGTATTGATTGGAATCCCGCTGAAGGATTAACCCCTTAGTGCTCATAGGAATTTTTTTCTTTAACCCTGGGTTCAGTAGTTGGGAGGCTCAGTGACGCTCCTGCCCAATCTTAGGCAAGGTTAATAGCCCCCACTAACCCCTCATGCTGAGGAATCCTTTGATTGCATGGCCCCTCTTCTTTATGGTGACTTCTGCATTTGAAAATACATCTCAAATCTTCTTTTTTAGGTTATAAGGGGGCTGTGTTTGTGCAGTGAAACAGCCTGTAAGAACAAGAAAAAAAAAAAACAAACCAACCAACCCAGTAAATAAATATCATAGTGGGAAAGTCAAGGCTGCAAATTTGATGCTTTTCCTTTCCCTAGCCATGAGGAAAGCCTCAGGTCTGGCTGTGTTATGGTATAATGGGACACTGCTGTATGGAGATGACTTCTTGATGAAGTTGAATTGTAAAGATGCGATGTTCATAAATTTCTTAGCAAAATATCAAGCAGGATATTAAGCAGATCTGTCAAATGATTTCTCCCCCGTCCATGTTAATTTAAATTCTTTACAAACCTCTTAATTAATGAATGAAATGTAGGAGGATAGCTAAGTAAGAATGACACATGTTTCACACTGCAAATGGTATTTAATTCTGTTTTGAAAAACCATGGGAAAGAGTCAGGCGGGTATCGTGAGATGGTGGGGATGCTTCAGGATCTGGTGTTTGCTGCTCTTTAGGAGTCTTTGTGAGGATGAATTGTCACGGTACCTTCAGTTTACAGCACTTTTTCTCTCTCCTCTTTCTCCCCTCCAGTTTATCCCACGAGGAGCACTCACACAGCCACCCGCTGTACGGACACGGCGTATGCAAATGGCCGGGCTGTGAAGCTGTATGTGAAGACTTCCAGTCGTTCCTAAAGTAAGGATGGTTTTTTTGGCACTTGTATTGTACAGAAAGCATGCCCTGAAATTTTGTGTGCTGTCACTCACCCTGGGCCTGATGCAAAGCCCATTGAAGTCAACAGAGAGCTCCCTTTCACTTCAGTGGCTTTTGGATCAGGCTCAAGAACGTTTTAACAGGGGATAGTAAATTAGCCCCATGGGGAAATTATGGTCTTGCTCAGTGTATTGCTATAAAATAGTGTTTGCAGTTCCGCAGCTTTTTTTTTTTATTATTTAAATAATTTTTAAGTTGCAGTATCGATCATGTAAATAATAAAACCTTGTTTTAACCTTGATTTCACTTTAATTTAGAAATCTAGTCTTAAATTAACTCCATAATTGAACAGAGAATTGTAGAACATCACGTGAAATTTAATTTATGTCAAATAAGTAACTAATGAACAAAGTCTACACTACTAAAAATAAACTATAATTATATTAATTGGGCCCCTGCAGTTTGCTGCAGACCTTTTCCTTGCTGCCAAAGAACACAGTTTTACACGTTGCATAAACAGTGCATTATGGACTAGTGTGTGGTAGTGCATGCATCCCAATGCAGGGAAGGACCTCAGAGCCCTAATAGCTTACACATGGCTGCTCCACAGCTAAACCATCAGCCTCACCCCTGTTCCCATCACAAAAGAGTTCTTTGTTTGGGTAGGACACCAGGTACACACATGCTGTGGGTGCATCCAGGTTTATTGAAGGTTTGTCCCTGATCTTTGCTCAAGTTCTATGGCTGGTCAGTTGTAAGATCACTAAAAAACAGCCTCCTAAGCAATGTTTATGATTTAAATGCAGGAAGGGACAATTTTTTCTCCCGTTTAGAGTAGTCATCTCATGAAGTTAGTCCACATGATGTTCTTCAGGATGGATAAGTAGACTTAATCCCAAAACGTTCAGCTGTACCTGCTCTTTCTGGGACGGTTCCCTGGATATTTATGTGCGGAAGAGAAAGGCAACAGCAAGCAGAGGATGTTTGTTGGGTGATGTTAGATGATACAGATAGGGTTTTGCTCTCAGAACAGAATGGGCCAGTTGTGGTTCCGCTGGCAAAACCCTCCTGAGTTTGTAGGAGAGGCACTGGTCGTACTATAAACATATGTTACAAGTGAGGAATGGTACAGTAATGAGAAGGTTCTCATTACAAGAGGATTACAAAACAAGAAGGTGCTAGTCATAAATTTCCATGAAGGGTGGCCTCATTCCTTGTAATTCATCCTGTTGTTCACTTAAGTGAAATAAATGCTAATCTTGCCATACTTGCCAGCTCATTCATATTCATATGCCATACTATAGCATTTAGACCTTTAAAACAATTCTCATCTTTACTGCAGTAAGTGCAAGGGAAAGGTGCTGTGGTAGCCTTAGATAGCAGAATAATGTGTGGTCACATCTGGTCAGGTGGTACCACCTTTGCTTCCTGTGCTAGTCCCGTGTTCCAGGTGAGAGCAGCTGCTTCCAGGAAGATTCCATAGGAGGAGTGGTCTGCTTGAGGTGGCCTTGCGTAGAAAACACAGCCCTTCATCACCAGCATGGGTAGAGGCAAGGCTGGTTTTTATATGCTATTTCGGAGGTGTTTCAGTACGTAGACCCAGTTCCCCTGAAAGACATTCATGGAGCAATCAGTAGTTGGGAATAACCTGAAAACTGTCACCAGCACAGGCTGGACTTGAAGCTGCTCCACCAGTTCTAGTTTTTTCACTATCAGTCTGGTTTTTGCCTCCATTGAAACCTTTCAACAGAAATACTCTGTGTGAGTTTCTTAAACTCATCAGCTTGTGTAAATTTTCTCATTTTCCAAATGCTCCAGTATCCAAAGTCTTACTGCTCAGAGTGATACTTAACCCAGAACAAATGCAGAAATTGATGTCCCTGAGCAGTGTATTGACACTGCTAAGAAGTGAGTGTTGCTTCATAAAATGATGCTGTAGCCTTCCAATGTCTCCTGTGGAGCATTTGTCCTTAAATTACGTTGCCATTTATTGGAATGCATTACTCAATGAAAAGATAACCGGTAGATGCTTGAAGTTTCTTTCTCATACGTGTATAATCTGTGACACTCTTTCGAGGGTTCCTTCAAGAGAAAAGCTCTTGTTTACCAAGTGAAATACAGCCTCTGTATCGAGTACTGCTTAATTTCACTTACCTTGTGAAAAGGTAAAGAGAAGTTGAATGTGGAATGAAAGCCCTGTATGCCAATAAAATGATTTTCAGTTAAGGGAGAAAAAAGGACTCGCAGGTCTAAAACATGGTTCATTGCTTTTCCTCCTGAGGAAGAAACATCGTAACTGTTGGTAAATCAAAACCAGAGATTTGACACTCTTCTGTGATCGTTCTGTAGTGTTTGTTCCCAAGGTGAGGTACACCACAGGGCCCTTGATTTCAAAGATAAATACTGTACAAATAACGATCCTAGTTGTCTTTCACTCACAGCCAACAGGAGGATGCTTATCAGAACCAGCAGATACACGGGCTATTGTACGCATCTATTTCCCTATTTCTTTTTGTAATAAGTTGCAGTTTTAGCATCGTTGCGTTGTGTCTCTTTTTTTAATCCATCAGCCATTGGTTATCATGTGATGCGGTATCAGTTAGAGCTAACTGATAGCAGCAGGGGCTGCTGCTCTGCCTAATGAAACAGCAGCACCCTGCGTGCTCCAGAGTACTCCCTGAGCCTAAAAACAAAAACAAGTCCGGTCTCAGGGCGGTGACCCTGTGGCCTCTGGCAAGCTGCGGGGAGCAAGGTGAGGGCTGGAGGGTGCACACGTGTCTGGCCTGTTAACCAGGGCCCGTCTTGCAGGCAGCAGCGAAAGGAGCAATTAGTAGCACAGAGCGACTTTCCTACAAAATTGACTATATCCTTGATTTCATTTGCATGTGTTTAAAGACGGTTGAAGGTAGAAATACATACCCCTTATACAGCAAGTTGTTCAGGAAATCCCGGCTGGAGGGAGGGTGGTTTATTCAGCAGGGTAGCCAGGTATCCAGGGCAAAAAATTAAGACTGAATAGGGAGGGTTTTATTATTTCCCCCCCCCTCGCCTTTTTTTTTTTTTCCTATAATTTGATTGTGGGTTAGATGTGCTTAATCCTGGCTGTACCGTTTTTAAATCAACTATATTCTTTAAAAGAAAGGACACAGACCTTTGGAGAGATCTGGCAGTCCTGTGTTGCAGTGATGCTGGTAATCTGCTTCATGTGCATTTAACTTTGATGAAACGAAGGGGAGTTTATGTGAAAGAAACTACTAAGTGCACTCTGTAATGTTTTCACAAGTGTTTTTATCATGGTAACATCTTGTTTACTTTAGTTGCCTGCCTAAAACTACTTGGAACATGTTAAGAAAACATTTCGAGAAAGCTCCTACAAAGAGGCTTTTGTTTAGCAGCAACTGTGAGACTGCTCGGCTCACAAAGGTGTTAACTTTCAACCCCTTAAGCACTTCCACATGAAATTCCAGCAACTATGTTTGTGGTTTTGGAAAAACAAAGTGCATATTAAAGAAACCAGGTATATGCTAATACATGTTGAAGTAGGCCGGAAATCATAAATTGTTTCAAAGGCATTAATTGCGCTCGTTTGCATGGCAGAGCGTTCTGCACTGAAATCATCATCCGCACGGCGCGGGCTTTTTAATGGAGCAGGCAGCGAGGGCAGGGGAAGGGCTGGGCTGTGGGTGGGTGTTCCAGGTTTCTGTAGGGGCGGCGGGACCCCCTCGGGGGAAGGGGAAGCAGCGGCGGTGCGGCCCCGTCCCGTGCGGGAGGACCCGGCCGCGCNGCCTCGCGTGTGGAGACGGGGCCGGCCCGGCGCCGGTTCCCGGAGCCTCCCCAGCCTGCCGGGTCACCCCCGAGCCGGGCAGGGGGCTCGGGACCCCCGCGGCGGCGGCGGCGGCCGGGGTGGCCCAAATCCCACAGTGCCCTCTAGTGCTCCCGGGAATGCTGCTGGGAGCGGGAGAGGGACCGGGAGCATCCCCCGGAGCAGCGTCNNAGCAGCGGCGTCCCCGCCACAGCCCCGCTGCCACCCCTTCCAGGCTGGGCGAGCACCAGGCCAGCTCCAAATAACCCGCTGGATTCCTAATTCATTATTTTAAAAATTGATTTCTTTAATTATTTAATTTCTTATTCTTTATTTTATTACTTAGATGGTTATTTATCTTATTATTCTTATTTTTGTTATGCATTGTTATGTATTTTATCGTGTATTTATTGTTTAATTGTCATTACCAATTGTCATGAGGTCATTATTTATTCTAATATTTTTATTTATTATTTTAACTCCATTTTTGTTATATTTTCATACCTGTTTTACACACACACACATATATATATATATATGAAACACTTCTGCTGATGGGATACATGTAGCAAGGCCCATTGCCTTGCATTATCCCGTTTTTTCCTCTCTTAAAGGTGCACTTGGTTTATGTTTCCCATTATAATTTCCGGTGTGTAATCAGAAAGCATTCCTTAAGAGACAGGGATCATCTTTGTTTCATACTTTTATTGACACTGTCTACTGTATTACTGCGATGTCTAAATGGTAAAATTTATTATTAGCAATAGTGTCACAAAAGTCTGAGACAGCGATTTTCCTTTCAATAAAAGTAGTTAAAAACCTTTTAGAAAATCCATAATTTTGATTGCTGGTACTTCATAAATGTATAACTGGTACTTTTTAGCTGTCTCTTTAGGGAAAAATGAGTTTTATCACCTGCAGTACCTGGGTTAATGAAATTGTGTGTTGGAATTTAGCCAGAATGAAAGATGAGATCATTTGGTGGCACTAATATTGGCAACAGGTCTCATAAAAAGGTTCGACTCTTTTTAGAGAATTATCATTAGGGCTTTTTCTTTTTTTGAGCATGAGGGAGAGATTCAAGTTATTTGTCATTTTTGAAGTTTCTGTGGTTTGAAGATTTTTGTCTGCTGTAATATCCCAAACCCAGTGACCTAAAAGCCTTTGCCAAGGCCAAGAGAAACACAACAGTGTCCATCAGTGCCTAGTAAAGGAATTTACTTGCTTCAGATTTCAGCTCCAGTTCCTGTTTCAGCCCTTTTAAAATCACGACTGTGAGCTCAAATTTGAAATAACGCTGCTTCTTTCTCATGGTCCTCTGTGTTTGATTGTTTGTGGATATTAGCTGTCCAGGAAATCCCATACTTAGAGATATAAATCCAAAATGATCTTGTTTTTCCGCAACCAGCCCAGGATGTATTAGACAGTTATG
>WEKY01049427.1:1846541-1882406 GCA_013390045.1 Picathartes gymnocephalus
TTTTTTTTGTAAACTGCCAAAAGAGGGTGAATTGGAGTATATTGATTGTGATGCAAAGGTATGAGCTGTTTGTGTAATTGCCTTTCCAAATGCTTCTGAGTCCTTTCTGTCTCCCTGCACCTTGCTGCTCCGGCTGGGCGGCTGTGACAGTGTCTGTGTAGGCAAGAGGTTAGCAAAGAAGGGGGAATTAAAACAATGTTGTACATTATATAGTTACCAGCTATTGAAAAACCTATTTTGTATGCAAGACAGCAGTGTAGAGATATATGGAAAGCCTTGGGCTAAGTACAGAAGATAATTACATTTGGAATTTTACTGAGTTAAGTCATTTATAGCTTCAAATAGTTGGAGAGAAAAATCAGCAAAACCACACTTAAACTTCTTGTTGTTACTTTTCAAGATAAGCATTTTTTAAAAATGCTTTTTATCTTCTTATCTTACAAATTACCCTTTTTCTTTCATAGATATTTCCTAAATTTTATTTTCAGAGACACACTGGTCATGACACTCTTTCACTATTAGCTGAAGCAATATAAACTATTTTAATACAAGTTTTATAAAAATCAAACTACCAGTCATAAAATATCAGAGTCTTGCAGAAAATGTTATGAGAAAAGGTCTGTTATTTTAACAAGTTTCTTGGGAATTAGGAAAAGAAAAATAAAAATCTACAGTCTTCCTGGTAAACTGAGATACGAGATAATCTTTCACCAAGGCGCAGTAATATTGAGGCTGAAGGTAAATCTAGATTCTTCAGTTACAGTCAGCTTGAAAAGCATTAATCCTTCTCTCCCACAGTCACTGGGAATGGCTGTGCCTGGAACTACAGGGGCATGGCCTGTGTTACACAGGGACAGGACAGAGCTGTTTGGTTCCCACCTCTCCCTAAGCCCACGCCAATATTTTTGAAAGGTTTATCAGCAGTGCATTCTGCTAATTGCTCTAAATGACTTAGAGTTACAGCTTCACACCCATTTAGTGCTGGCAATGCTCAGAGTCATTGCAAGGGAAGGCAGCATAAGGTCCACTAGACAAGACCATAATTTCAAAAATGGTGTGAGGGCCAGAAAGTTCTAGATTTGTTTCTAACAATCATATGGGCAGAGTAGGTAGGATGAACTGGAGGCCTAATGTAGGCAGGAGTGTTGATAGCAGAGTGAGATCATATCTGCATTGGCCAGCAAGGACAGGTGGAGGAGGAAGAGGGTGGTCCAGCTTCTGAGATATACCTGTACCTTCCCTCTTCTCCCTCTCCTTTCGTCCTGTATCAGGTCTCTGATAGTTCAGAACAACCCCTAACTGCATAGAAGGATTTGCCCTCCAGTCCCTAGTTTGTCTGTCTGTGGCCTGTTTTTGCACAGAACCACAATAAAACACAAGTGTGGTGGCCAGCAGTGGGGTGTTCAGTGACGTGGTCTGAGGACCACTGACCTGACCCTCCCGCCATGGAGCAGTTACCAACAGAGTGATGACAGGCCCTCTGGAGACTGAGTTTTGTGAGTTAGATAGAAAAGGGACCTGCAGCATTTACCCCTGATCTGTAGCACAGGTGAGCAGCTTTGCCTTACAGTGCAGCTGGGAATTACCAGCTTCAGGGTCCAGCACCAGGGCAAGATCTACATTCCCCACCATTTCATGCATGTACAGCCCCATCAAAACGAATTCATTTCACCTGAGGGATACACTTCAGGTTTTGAGTGTGATGGACCCAAATACTATCCTTTAGTTGTTGTTGTTCATGCTGTTGTTTATTTTACTCATTATAGTTTTATCAGTGTTAGAGATAAGTGTAGTATCTTTTAAAGAAAGTAATTTTTAATCAAAATTTTGGAAAGAAGCAGGTCAAATCTGTTTTGTGTTTGATTGCAAATGTCCCTTAGCAGAAACCTCAAAGTTTGGTCTCAGCATTTTCATCACAAACATACTTCAAAAATCACAGGCAAGGTAGAAGTCTTTTCATCTTTCACTTTGTGTAAACCATCTTGACATGATCATTTGTTGCCATTATAAATAGCGAAAATTGTGCTGCTGGGTAAAACACAAACACAGGAACATATCCCTATCCTTAGCTGGAATAGGACATCCAGCTGCCATTTGCAGCACTACCTTTGAGTGGGAAAACATTTCAGGATAACAGCAGGGCTGAGTCTAAATAAGTGTCTCCTAATGGGAGAAAATGAAGGCAGCTGGCCATTTTCAGTGCAGTGAACACTGGTTGGGTCTGTTTTTCTGCAGCATCCATTGATGCTCTTGAAAAGTGGAGTCTAAACCTTTCTAGTCCACAACCCAACCAGGCATGGAATGGGAGGGCTGTGTTTTGGCTGCCTCTTGCATTGCTTGTGACTGGCTTCCCTCTCCTTTGGCCTTGGTCTGCCCAAAATTCTGCTGCTGAAGTGCTCTCCTGTTCCTGTTGAACGCCCTCACTGGGTTTTCATTTTCCCTTTCCTGATTCTTCCACTTTATTTTCTGTGTTTTTCCTCCTGTAGAATTTCTCCATCATCAGTGTTTCTAACACCTTTCCTCTTGCTCCTTGGTCACTGCCTTGTCTGGAGCCCCTCTGGCCTGTGCTTTTTGTGCTTCCCTCTCCTGCCTTTCCTACGGGTATAGTTTTAGGATTTAACCTCTCCAGGGCAAGCTGTGGGTCTTGGTGTCCAAACTTGCAAGGTTTGTACCTTGCTCTGGATGTGTTTTCGGTTGAACCACTTAGGCACTCACATTGTGCATCCAGAGGTGAAGGAAGTCTCACAAAACCAGGCTTATCATGGAGAATTGGATGGCCATCTGAAAACTCCCACCATGCAGAGCTTTCCAAATGGATATAGGAAGAAAGAAGGAAGGTTCAGATGGGACTTTATTGTGTTCCTCAGGCCCCATGTATAGAGTAGATTCTTACCTCCATGTCAGAACTGTCTGCCCAACAGCATAATCAGTAGATCAAGAGCATTTTCCTGCCTGTTGACTATTAATCCCCGTTTCTGCACCATCTACACTCCAGTGAAAGCCACCAGTGAGAATTTGCTCTCACCAGTGGCTGAGCAATCCCCCATAGCTTCTTTTGTTTGACCCCACTGACCAGAGGGGCTACTAGTGACACTCTAGTTTTATATCACTACAGCTTCCTGACCTAAGGGAAAAACAGTTTAAAGAAATTCTTCAGATTTTTTTACGTCTCTTCAGTGCTTTGAAACCGAGAGACCTCTATTTTTCATAATTTAAACTCCTGCCTTACTGGGTGAGTGTTTGAATTCCTAGACTATGACAAAATGCTAGCGTGTGTCTGCCTGAAATGTCGAGAGGATCTTTAATAACCTCCATCCACCAGATTCGGCGTTAAAAGCATTGCTGAGACGATGAGTGGAAACACTACAAACAAGGATCCCAGCGGTGGGAGGGAGGTGCCCCTCTCCCTCGGGGACTGGAGGAAGCAGGCAGGGTGTGCCCTGTGCTGCCCGGTGCCATCGCCTCCTGCTGCCACCCCAGGGCTGGCAGGAAGCTCTCAGGTGCCTGCCTTTTGTTTATTTTGGCTACGAGATGCTGTTCTTCTGCAGTAGCCTGCAGACCAAAATTCAGTGCACAGATGACCCCACCAAGAAGCCCGTGTGCCCGGAGACTGCTAGGAATGAGGGATTGCACAACAGAACTGCGCGGAGAGCACAGCTATTTCTTGGCTTAATTTGTTTTGTGTGAAGCACAGCAGCTGAGAGTGAGCCCTCTCCTTTCTCTGGAGAGGTTCTCAGAGGACTCTCAGAGGGAGAAGGTCCTGCTGCAGTGCTGTGATAAGAGCCCATCGCTACCCTCAGCTCTCGCGTGAAGTGTCCAGCTCAGATCAAGATGAGATTGCAGATCTGCCATAGGTGTCAGGTTTTCTCTCTTGCCATTGAGGTTTTTGACCAAAAGAAGAGGAGCCATTTTAAAAGTGCAGTGACACCATTTTTTCCTTTATTTAATTCCTGTCTTGGAAACACCAGTACCAAGTTTTATCTCATCATGGCCCAGTCTCAAACCCCTCACGCTGCACAGAGCAGGACAACCTTGGCCATAAGTTTTGGGTGGGGATTTATGATCAAGTCTCCTTTTATAGACACTTAGCCCCACTTTCCTGCTACAAACAGATGAGGGTGATAAGGTGGGCAGGTTGTTTAAAGTTTTGATGGAATGTCAGCACAGTTCTCCTCTTGGCACCAGGAATCTGGCTTGTATAAAGCAAAAACTCAGCTCTGCAAAAACTGGCATTTGTAAGAACCTTATCCAGGTCCTGTTGGAAGCAGTAACCTTTATGTTCTGCATGCAGGTTAACAACACCCCTTTTTCATAAATATTCTTAATATCTTTCCACTGTAATTTTTTTTTTTTTTTTGAAGAGCAACTGGAAAAAAAGTCCCATTCACACACTGAAAAAAATTCCTTGTTTCCAAAAATAATGAAGTTTAGTGTCTGTCCAGTACATTGAAATGCATTGGGAAGCTGACCAGGCTATGGATGCATACCAGTGATCCTGAGATTCCAGCTGTGTGGATCTCAACCATAAAATACAAGAGACATGAAGAGCAGGATCTTCACCCCAGCTCTTGGGCCTGAAGTGGCCAATGAGAAAGGATGACAACATCAGTCCTGTGGTATTGAGTGCCCAGGGATGAGTGTTTTGGGGTGATGACTGCTTTTCCCACCCCGCTGCCCTCAGGCTTATGCCAGAAGGATGCTGGCAGCTCCCACAGCAGGTCCTGTCCCATGCTCAGGGTGCCCAGCCTGGCTTCCCAGGGTGACCTCCCAAGGGCTCTGTCACCTTCTCAAGTCAAATCAAGGTGCTTTTGGACCCAAGGCTGCCTGCAGAGCCCTGTGGAGGTGCCTCGTGTGGTTTAACCACCTGTGTCTGTGCTCACTGCATGTGCCACAATGCCTGTAGTTGATGTAAAGCCACAGCCCATCTGTGCCACTTGTTCTCTGCACTGAAAGGAGGAAAACGCACCCTAGAACCGCTGCCTTGCTTTCCTTCTGCTGCGCCTCCCAAGCTGGAGTGGGGCTGGTTAATAAACATGATTCACTGTTGTCTTTTAGCTGTCAAGGCTGGAGTGAAGCTCTTGGTGCCAGCAGGTCTAGCTCTTCTCACTCGAGGGCTAATGCATTTTGCTTTGGGAAATGGTGACACCCAGCACCATGCGTTCACTTTACCTCACGAATAGCCCATATACAATTTCCAAACTACTCAGCAATAAAACTCTTCTGTCTCATGCCTCGGTGCCAGCTGTTTAATTAGGAATAAGCAGAGGCTGGGTTTTATTTGTACGACTAAAAAAGAAATTTTTTTTCTTCTCTCCCCTTCCAGCTTGCAAAAGATAAAGAGCGCCTGCAAGCCATGATGACACACCTGCATGTGAAGTCAACTGAACCAAAAGCCACCCCTCAGCCTGTAAGTACTGAGCTGTGCTGAAAGCAAAAACCAAACCTCACAACAAACCTCTCTTTCCTGTTCCCCACTGGAGCCCACGCTGTGGAGCCTGGCCCACTACAGAGCTGGGTGTGGGGAGGAGATGGGAAGCGCAGCCGGGTTTTGTCATCCCCCTTCTTCTGGGAGTTTCAAAGTCAAGTTTGGTTCCAAAGCTGATGTACTGAGCCTTTTTCTGGCCTCATGTAAGTCACTTTGCATCAGTCTCACTTGGATGAAATCTTAGGAAGTGTTAGGAAGGAGTTGTAATTAAATTATATTTGGTATATTTATTTTGCTTTCTCCTGGTCTGACAGACAGTAGAAGTGACTCTAACTGCACATTTTGATGATAATCACAGTTACCCAGTGTCAAGTTTTATACTGTTGAAACTGAGAAGGAAAACCTCCTCTACCCCAGGTTGCTCTTTGAAGAAGAGGGAGCAGGGGAAGCAAGTGGCTCTGCAGCCCAAGAAAACTCCTGGTTAATCCCAAACCCAGGAAAATCCCCCATCTCCTTCCCTGACTGAAATGACTCTTCTTCAGCTGTTGTTTTCTCTCAGCCTCTTAATGCTGAAAATGTTCCTGGGAGCTTCCAATGATTATTCAAAATGGAGAGAGTGCTTTGCTTCTTGATTTTAAGATTTGTAAGATTTAAAGGTACACTGGCTTTATTTGATTTTGCTTTGAGTCATTGTGTGAAAATTAATTGAGCGTTGACAATCTATAGTTAGTACCAGCAATTTTAATCAATATGCAATGATGCAGCATAATGACAAAGTATTGGTTTATCTGTTTTGACTGATTTTTTTTCTATAAATAAAGCAAACACACACCCATATATGTGTGATTTATGATGATAGAAATAAAAAGGAGTCAGACTATTAACCCAGCAAATATGGTAGCCTGCCAAGATGCAGTTGGTAGACAAAATTAATGTCTGAAACAGAACACATTACAGAGATAGAGAACATAAAATCATTAAACACTTTGCGCACACATTTTTACTAGAAAAGGATTTCTCAGTTTCCATGTAGTTGGAAATAAATGACTGTAGAAGTGCATAGGAAGGCTACTAGATAGAAAATTGCAGGCTATTCAGTAACACTGGAGCAGATGTCAAAGTCAACAGGAAATTTCCTTGCCTTTTTGGAGAGAGTTGAGTGGTAGGTACAAACCCTTCCATTTAAGCTGTTGAGATGCCCAAAATCGCTTGGTCCGGTGGACACCAGCCCTCTAGAGTAGAAACTACCAGCAGTGTCTATAAAAATAGCATTCTTCTAGTTCCTCACATCCATCCCAGCCTGAATGCAAATGCTTCAGTGCATTGTTGGCAAAGTGTGTAGGCCCAACAGAACAGGGAGGAGGTTTGGTTTCTATAGCTCTTACTGGATTAAAAATTAAAACAGCAGAATAATCTGGGAGTCTCAAAGCACTCTGCCTTGAGGCCTTTCATAACAGCAGTGCCCCTCAGGAGGAAGGATTACAAACTAAAGGGAGGAAATGCTCAGAAGGCGAGCGATGTTTGGCAGGGCAGCTGGTGATCGATGCCGGGCCACCGAGGGCAGGAAGCTCTGGCAGGTCTGGTAGGCTATGGAGATACCAGGCGGTGTTGCCATGAAGATTAGTGTTAACAGCTAATAAACAGGGAAAAGCAGAGGAAAAAACCTCGTGAATGCAGGGGGAAAAGGGCTGTCTTGATTAGTATTAAAAATGTTTTACATTCTGGAAAATTATAGCTTTGTTGGGGACCTCCTACTAAATTTATTTTTAACTGCTCTATTGAAAATTCTGTACCACTAGTCAACATTATCTCTCAGTTGCTCAGCACAGTGTTTCTTTATTAAAAGAAATAGGCATGAATATTTTTGACTGAAAAATTAATAGCTTTTGAATTCATACACAGCAGGTTTTCTTTTGCAAAGAAGTCCAATATCGCTGCACAGCACTTCTATAACCATTTATTTAGAGTCCAAGTCAAACCTTTGACAGCTAGAGCAGTGTTACAAGCCAACATAAAGAACTCCAAGATGTAAACCAACAATAGGCAGTCTGTGTGAGGTTTGCCATTGTCAAATACATAGATTGTTTGGATTAGTTTATGTAAATGTACTGTTGTATTACCCTTTGGAAAAAAAAAGATCACATTTGTGTATGAAAAGTGGTTTCGTTCACAGGCAGTATTATAAATTCCTTATCCTTTAACTTACATGTTAGAAGTAAAAATTGGTGCCTGACAGGCCTATATTGTGTGGCACTCTGTTGTTGGATTGAAACTGCCTTCTTTTCATTTATTGAAATATAGAAAAATTTATTATAGATACCATCTGATAAATCAGAAATTATTAAAATATGTATAGGTGAAGCATTTGAAAATTAATTATAAAATGTAGAAGTATAGTGTTTTGCATAAATTGTACTTTCCTAGTGAAAAAAATACACAGGCATTGCATAGACTCTGGTAGACCCTCGTCCTTTTAACTCAGTGGGATAGGACTTTGGTAAAAAGATCTGATGACCATTATTGCACTGCAAAGTAGTCTTTACATCCAGTAATTAATTTTTTTTCTGCCAACATAACTAATGCAAGGTGTGTGTTAGAACTAATATATTACGGTACTTCGGTGATTTTAAAGGAAAAAGCAGCTGTGAATCCAACCATAGCAGTGAATTGGGATTTAAAATTACAGCCTTTTCATGACTGAGGAAATGTTTTTATTCTGCTCAAAGGATCTTAATGCTTGTTTTAAACTATTTTGTTACCAGCAGGTAATATGGTGTATGAGCATCTGTGTTAACTATGTGCCATGTGTAATCCACTCTGACCACTTGTGCCATCTTTGCCTTCCGAGTTTCAGACAGTAGCTGAGGGGGTGGTGTTGAACCAGTTTGGACTAGTTGGACCACAGCCGAGTTCTTGATGGTTGTGCATCAATTCAGACTTCACCCAGCTCTAGGGAAAGGTTGCTTGTCCGATTTAGCCATATCCATCCATCCCATCCCCACCTTTGGGTGTCTTAAGCTCTTCGCAGTAATTTTGAGCTTGGAAGGGGTGGTGGAGTGGCCCCTGCATTTCAGCTCACCAAGACATCTGCTCAGTAAAGCTCTCTAGTCCTACTAAAGTCGATGAGATTTAAGCACATTCCTGTGTGGCGTAGCAGCGGTGGCTCAAATCATTGGCAGACTGCATGGGCAGGGAGGTGCTGTCCATGTCTGGTGCTGCTCCCCAGGGGCTGCTGGGCAGGCAGGAAGGGGTCTGGGGTGACAGGGTACATCCCAGGATCTGAGGCAGTGCTCAGAATCACCTTTAAAAACACCCAGCTTTATACTGAAAATGCTCAACAGCAGCAGTTTAAAAGAAAATGGAGCTGTCTCAGGACTCAGCACTTGGAGCAGGCAGCGTTGTTCCATTCGTGCTGCACGTGTTGTTTTGGTGGGACTGAGGGGCCTGAGTGAAGTGAGAACAAAGTCATGAGACAGAATAAGCTGTGATGTGTTTTGGTAAGGTGAACTTTTTTTCAAGGTAAAAAAACAAAACCACAACACAAAAGCCGGAACAGCGATTTCTCAAGAGCTGTCATCCTGGTTTTGCTATTAAGGTACCCCCCCCCGACATGCTGTTTTCATCGGTGTTAGCCATCAGCATAATAGGTTCAAATGGAAATGTGCTTTCTTCTGGGAGGATTAACTTGTGTCGAAGTTCATAGGAAGGGAAGGAGAAGGAAAAAGCATCAACCAACAAGTAATTCTTCATACTAGGTGCTATATCCATCTTTTAAAAATAGAGAGAAAACTTTTAAAGACCCTTCTGGCTCTTCACATAAGGTGCACTGTTAGATATCCCTTCTTTAATGTATTTTTTTTTACCATAACTGTAGCAGTTATGATTGTTTTGAAATACTGTTTTTAGCAACTGTAATAACAAAGCATTAAAAAAAAAAAAAAAAGTCTTTTAACTGTTGAGGTAATGACTGAGCATTTTAGCTGCTGTAGCTGTACTTTATAGTTTGAAGAAATAACGATATGCAGCAATAAAGAGAGATTCTCAAGCACAACAAAAGCTGTTTTTATATACTGGTTTTCATTAAGTCTCACTCCTCAGCTTCAGTTTCCTTAGTATTCCTGCCAATAACAACACCTGCTAAGTGATTGCTGCCTGCCAGGCCCTGCATCCAATACACTAATGTGTCCAGGCTGAAACAGGGAGAGGAAGACACAGCACTGAACAAAGTTTTAGGCCCAGTATTCACTTTCTCTCTCTCACCCTCAGTGTCAAGAAAAGGAGTTTCTTCTCCAAAGTATTTCAGTCCCAGGAACTCAGTGCAGCTAAGTCCTCAGCCCCAGTTGGGCCCAGAGCAGCCCAGAGCAGCAGCACCTATTGCAGAAGAGTCACTGGGTATGGCCTCACTGTGACCCTTGGATTTTTTTTTTTTTTTCCAAGTTTCAGTGCTATTTTATGTGCTGCTGCTATTGTCATGTAAAATATTTACACAAAAAAGAAATCAGACTTAGTCCTAGTGGGAGAGCCACTAACTGGAAATCTGTTTTACAGGGTGATGGAGTGGGTTACCTCTCTGCCTTGTTTATATCTAAAGAGAAAAAGCAAATGACTCAGTTTTCACCTTTAATAGGGAGACATGACTGTTTCCTGAAAGGGAAGGTTAATAATAAAGTCCTTAAGCAGGATATTGAATGCTGAAATGATTATGGCAGTTATGAATGACCAAGTCAAAACAGCGTGAGGAAATATTCTCAAGAACCAAAACTGAACAATGCAGTCAACAAAGTTCAGTGATGGAATTTACAGAATTTTAGGACTTACTACTGTTGTGGGATTTGGTGGGTTTTCTGTTGTTTTTTTTTTTCTTTTCCTTCTTATTTTTGGGTTTGGTTATGTTTTAAAGGCTGGAGGAAATCCTCCCTCCTCCCATTCCCAGGACAAATATTACGAAAACATTTTAACTCCTTGGTGCAGGGGTGTATTCTGTGAGTGCCCATGTTGTGCATTGCTGCAGTGCAAGAGTTCCTGCTTGTTGAAGTGCTCACTCTGTGGTTTGGGCTCCCTCCCTTCTGCCAGCAGTGATACTCATCCAAAAATTACGGTATGTGGGAAACAGCCTGTGTACAAAATACCAATGCGAACAACTTTTCTAATCATAGTAACTTGTTTTTAAATAGCAAATGCAAACAGGGAGAAACCGTGTAGAGTTTCCATCAGGAAAAGAAACCCTCCCAGCCCAGTCCCTCCCTGATCTTTGCCCTGCACAGTCATCCACAGCCGCTTCCACGTTTCTAATTGACACCAATATTAAGATTTAATAGTTTACCATTCAGATTAATAATTCAAGATGGCAACAAAACCAACACCATTCATAATTTGTTATTCTGCTCTAATTCACAACCGATTTTTCAGCCTTGGCGCTATTGATGCAACAAAGGAAGCGGCAGCAAAAGGCTGCGGAGGGAGCTCAGCCCTCTCCTCCCTCACCCTGACTCGGGTTTGGGGAACCCAGCTGGAAGAGGAGAGTGTCATCAAATAAAACACGGAAAACGGAAAAACTTCGCTAGCGATGGACAAGGTCGTGTTTCATTAACTTGTTGGTTCAGGCTCACAAATGGTCGTCGGAGGTGAAACGCGGCAGACTCGCTGCGTTCCAGCTTTTTGTTCTCTCTTTCCTCACAGACTGCAGTCATGTTTAATTTGGAAACTGGGCTCCTTTGGCAAATTAGCAATTAGAACAATTTTGTGGGAATATGTATATGTGTCATTAGGTTTCCTGCAAATTAATAGCGAGAGCAGAGGTCAGGCAGAAATTTTCCACTTGACTGCAGCTCCTCTGTTGAGATTTGGCACTTTGTTTTGGAACGGCCACAGCTGCTCAAAGCCGCAGTCTTCCTTTAGGAACTGTCTTTTAATTAGTTTACCTCATAGCCATTATTACAAATATTACTGCCTCCCCTCCTTGAAATAAAATTACTGTTTCTACAAAATATTCCGGTGACATCTTGCACCACTGCACATTGATGGTGGGGTCACTTGGATGCAGCGTTTAATCATTAGATCACCTCCATAAGCATCTCCTAATTAGAGTCCTTACAATACAATTTTATCTGGTAATTAGCTGAGATTGGCTGCTTCCTCTGTAGCTTATTAGTGGCAGCCCAGCAGTGGGTGTGAATCACAGTGTCATTTGTCAAGCCTGTTAAAGTCCCCCCTTTGCTCGTCCTCTTCTGTGTTTATTCCTCGTCGCTACCTACGCTGAAAAGCCTAAAGAAATTTAACTCGATTCACATTCTTTAAGCAGGGAATGCCGACCTTTGTGGATCCTTTCTCAAGGTTCCCTAGTAGAAACAGATTAAATGTTAAGTTTTTACATGCTGAAAAAGGAAGGGGGCTCTTTTGAAATGGAGTAGTTGGGAGCTGTAATGATGAAGCAGGAGCAGTGATCTTTCCAACGGGAGGGCCCGACTGCCAAGCCTGCACTGAGAAGAGCACTTAA
Source organism: Picathartes gymnocephalus (assembly GCA_013390045.1). NCBI lineage: Eukaryota > Metazoa > Chordata > Aves > Passeriformes > Picathartidae > Picathartes > Picathartes gymnocephalus. The sequence continues at coordinate 1,858,463 of WEKY01049427.1, forward strand.
AATTGATGCAGATTTCCTCGCAGTTATTGGACTGTTAAAATGTCCATTTAGAAACTGAGATAAAATACAGTAGATTTAATTTCATGATGAGACCTGTCAGTTGCACTGTTATTATCATCACTGGTCCTTTTATCATATGTAATAGATGGATAACAGGGAGACGTTACTATATATATGTCCCTAATCAGTGTTCTTAAATCAGGCCAGTGAACAAGCAGACTGGATGGCACATGGTGGCAGTGCGTGGCACCAGGAGGGTTTAAACCACCAGACTGCAGGTAGTGGTTCATGCTGGAGTGGGGATCAATACCTGCATTTCACCACCTTCACCATCCCTCTCTGGGTTCACTCTCCCTGGCTTTGCCACGGAGTGTTAACTATTTCCCACTGGAAGGCAAGGAGTCATTTGTAAGCACCTGCAGGGAAAGATGGGTGCTGCTCACCACCTCCTTCCCTTGGAGCAGCATCAGGCTGGGCCAGGAGTTTGTGGCTGGGGCTTCCGTCAGGTCCTTCTCACTGTCAGGAAGGACAAGCAATCACAGTCTATCTTCCCTCAGCTGAGCCCTTTCTGTGGGTGATGTGCTTTTTGTGTTGGTATCCTCTCTGTAATACTACAGCTCTTTATTTTCCTCTACCTTTGTTTGGGATAAATCCTATTATTTTTAAAAAGAAACATTATTTGTGGCTATTAACTCGTATGAGGCATGCTAATAGGAGTTTTCTTATCTGGTTGCTTTCATACAAGGAAAATTAATACAGTGCCTTATGGATAAACATGAGATATTTGGGGGCATAGCTGCGTCGCGTGCCTTGCCTTCATCTCAGAAGGTTTAATGTCAAGCAAAAAAGGAATTTTAATCACAAACAAAAGTTGTAAAATTCTGGCCCTGTTAAATTCAGTAGGAATTTTGCTACTGACTTTAGTGGGGTCAGGATTTCACCAATATTATTCGTGAAACCGCCTGAGGGAAAGAAATGTGGAAGCAGTCAAAGAGCCCTTTTCTCAGTTCTCTTCTGTGATGTTGTAGTTAAGGGATTGGATTGTTTGTTTAAAATACTTCAGCAGCGGTGACCTATCGAGAGGGAGCGTCATCTTTCAAAGGACGTTGTAGGGCAAAAAGAAAGGGTTGGGGAGGAATGTGGATGCTGGTTATATAAATAGGGTTGTGTATCGAAAGCAGTCGGGTTGGAGCTGGGTTTGATACCCAATCCTGGAGGCAGGTGTGTTTTACAGCCTGCTGTGGCACGCTGCCACACCAGTGAGGCCGGGCTTCGTGCAGGTAACACCAATGCCGTCCATCCTAGGAGGGAAAAACAGAGTGGTGCCACTTGTGCTGGGCTGAATGCTCACAGTATTTCATGCACTGTGATTAATTAAATTATTCCAGTGTTAACCTAGTCTGGGCTTTGCTTTTAAAATGGATGAACAGAGGAAAAAAAAAAAAGAAAAGCCCGAACGCTGACGAGAGAGATTGCGTTTCTCCCTAGCATGTCCCTAGGAAAGTCTTGCCTTTTATTTTAAGCCTGATGCCTTCAATGAAATATCCAAGAAGACTGATTAGAAGCCATGCATAATGATAGCATGGAAATCAGAGAGGTGTGGGGTTTAGACTGTGAAACAATGAAACATGAAGTAAAATATTAAAATGATCATGTACTAAGCAAGATCTTCTTCTAAGGTTTAGATAAAAATTCGTGATTTTTTCTTTAGGCAGCAGGCTATGTTTTTCTGTTTTTTAAGCCTATTTGGAAATGTATATATGTATTTATTATATTTATTTCCCTTTGCTGGTTCCTAATGGAGATGCTGCAGCAGCACTTCGCGCTGGAGCTTATGTGCCTGCTTAGAACTGAGGGACACTCCAGTATCGAGGGTTTCCTCTGCAGCCTTTAACCATGCAGAAATGCTGTTTGTAACGAACCCCTTGTCCTTCCGTCTGCAGCTGAATCTGGTATCGAGCGTCACGCTTTCCAAGACGGCGTCCGAGGCGTCTCCACAGAGTTTACCTCATACTCCCACCACCCCGACGGCGCCCATCACTCCCGTCACGCAGGGGCCGTCAGTCATCACTACCACGAGCATGCACAACGTCGGACCCATCCGGAGGCGGTACTCGGACAAATACAACGTCCCCATCTCTTCAGGTAAAGGGGTTCTGCTGGCACAGCCCCCGCGTTCGCCCGCGGCCCGGCGGCCTCGGGCTGTGATAATAACAGAACAACTGCTCTTATTTAGCAGATATTGCCCAGAACCAAGAATTTTATAAGAACGCAGAAGTTAGACCACCATTCACGTATGCATCTTTAATTAGACAGGTAAGCTGAGCCAAACAGACGCATCTGGATTAGAAAAAAAAAAGTGTCTCTCTATATGTGCTGGATTAAATAGATTTTCAAACCTTTGGTATGTAAGCGTGCTCAAATGCTCACACCTTTACTATAAGGGTTTTTAGAACTGCAATATATAACATAATTGCTTTTGATTAAGTATTACAATACGATGTGATTATTAGGAAATTCATTTCACACAACAGTGAAAATGAGCCTGTTTAAAGATGGCAAGTCAATTATCACAAGCTACAGTAATCTCTGATCCCTAGAATTAATCTGAGCTCTAAATAATTACTGAGCTTTAATCAGCTAGTGAAATGTTTTGCATTTCTCTTTGATTCTGCTTTATGAATGACTAATAAATTAATATTTCTGTAAGGAAACAGAAATAAAAACTCAAAACAATTAGATAATTCCATTTTGAATTTTGCCATTGAACTGTTAAATACAGCCATTAATCTTAGTTCATATTGTGAAAACCCTCCTTTGGATTTTTTGCTCCAAATCTCTTCTTTTTCATTCTTCCTTTTCTTTCCTTTTTTTTGTATCTGGCAAAGTAAAACTGTGAGCGTGTTTTGTACTGGTGTGCTGGTAACTATCTTGCAATCGCTTTGCTCCACAAGGCCATCCTGGAATCTCCTGAAAAACAGCTAACACTAAACGAAATCTACAACTGGTTCACGCGAATGTTCGCCTACTTCCGACGCAACGCGGCAACGTGGAAGGTAAGGCTTCGCCCACCTCCTGCCTTTGCTCTCTGCCATGTACAGAACAGACCTTGCTGATGACATAAATTGTCCCAACATGGGGATGTGAAAAATTAAGATCGGCAGTTTTGACACGCACCTTCCTGCAGGAACCTTATCTGCAGGAACAATTTGATATTTGGCAGAAAAAAATTCTTCTGCCTTTGAAAACCACTAATTGAATCCCCATTATTGGCTTTTATGTTCTGTGATTATGCCATGAGTTCCTCTGTGTGGTTGCTACGAGCGGGGAAACTCAGGCTTTTCAGCCGGAACATATTAGAAAATTAAAAAAAAAAAAGAGGTAAAGTTCTTGTGTCAGTAGAAGATACACTGTTCATCTTTTTAGCTATGCAGGTTTTAATCACAACTATTTTTTTTCCCTAGGATCTATAGGTCAGTGGATTTCTTTCCTCAGTCGGTTGCCTCTTAACTACATAAACAGCTGTTATAAACTTCCTCTCTGTTTTTTTTAATCACACAGCAGAAGCTTATTGAATTTAATATGCAAGAATCAAGCTCCTCAATAAGAAATGTCTTTAACAGAAATAAACTTGGGGTTTTGCACTTCAGTTTCCTTTGATAACTATCACAGATACTGTTAGATAAGAGGTTTATGGAGTTAATTTTATTCTGTATTTTGGGGGATCACTCTTGCACTTTAAATATAGCACTTTAATAGTCATACTGGCTTCTGAATCCAGTGCAGTCACAAATTAATGAATCAAATAACAGGATGTTGTGTTGCTGTAAAAACTGTACCCTGGTGCTTGGAATCTCTCTTAATCCAGACCAGCTCTGTTCTCAAACAACTTCCAATGACCAGGTAGTATGAATAGGACCCATACATGCTGTTCCATCAGCTCTTTCTGTTTTTCCTGTCCCAGCCTGCATTTCGGATTAATTCCTTCAGTGGATGGAGCTAAAAATGGTCCTTGGAAGTTAGCTTGGTTTTTAGTGGCATGGTTTTTGTTTCATTCAGATCCCAGAATTTTGTACAATTTCAGCCCTGGTCTAGAAGCTCTTACGTTCAGGAAAACTTTCTGTGATTGCTGCTTTGATTCTTCCCTGCAGTTGGAAAACATGAGCAGTGTTTAACTTTGCAGCTTCCTTACTATCCAGAAAGGAAATTAACTTTCCCTGATTTAAGATCCTTTTAGACCTGCCTGTCTTTTGCTGCTGGAGTGATTCCAGTAGGATTTTCAGCAGCTGCAGGTGTGGGTGCTAAAGTAAAAATCCTATTTAGTTCCAACAGCAACGGGAAGTGAAGAGACGAGTGGACGAAGGCAGCAGGGAGTCCTGGCTGTATCTCCTGTGAGCCTAGTTTTGGGAACTAGCTTTTGGCATCCCATAAAACCCAGTCCCAGAAGCCAGTGCAGATACAGAAGAGCAGCAGAGAGGCTGAGCTGCAGATTCTCAGGCTTGTAGAAGGGCACTGTGTGTCCCAAGGGGACAGGTGCCATTTGGAGACCCCTCCCTGGATACCTTGACCTTCTGCAGGTGTCCAGGTCCTGCTTCATGTAACAGGAAAGAAAAACTTCACCCCCACATCCACCAGCACCAGCAAAATAGACAACTGGTTGGAGTAGTGCAGGTTTTTGTGCTGGAGACTGCTCAGATTTCTGCCAACCCCCAGGAACAGCAAGGATGAAAATGCAGCTCTGGATTGGCATGACGGGAAGCCCACGGGGCGCAGAACGAGCACAAGGGGCTAATTGCAGAATCAGGATAATTTGAATATATATGTGCTGATTTGTGCTCACCTTCAGCTAATGCTTAGGGGGCATTTGGGTCCCTGTTCCCAAGTTTAGGGTCATGCTTTGGTGTGGACGAGCTTCCCTGAGCCCTGTTTCAAAAACACAGAAGAGTGCAAGAATACAGACCTTTAAAAAATGAACCTCTTTCCCAAAATGCAGTACAGCAGAGCCTGAGCAGTTATTAAAATAACAAACCCTTTCATTTACTACATTCAAGCATGTTCAGGGTAATTTTTCTGCAAAAGTGGCTTGCATACAAATATTTTTAACAAGGTAAATATATAATCTTACAATAATAGCTCCTAATTTTTCTGTTAAGCTGATTGCTGGGGGAGCACTGTGAACTGGTTCTGACAGGTCAGAGGCAATGTCTGTTTGCTTTTATTTTTTGGAGTAATTTGTTGGCACCGAGTCACAGCCATAAGGCACAGGCTGCAGGTGTGGCTCTGACACGTTGGGGTATTGTTCAAATAAAACTGTTAGATAGCAAGTATCCAGAGGCAGGGGAAACACAATTTTTTTCTGGCATGAACTCCTTAAATAAAGTGATCACATGGAAAACAGAAAATGAGGGCAACACTTAATGGATGTCTTGTAAATATTCAACTTCTCTGTCTCAATGTATCTAGCAAGAGCCCTGTCCCACAGCCTTAACCATCAGTTGCAAATGGACTTCAAGAGAACAAGAACAGTCTGTAAAGTATTTCTCCAACATGAAATTTGTTTAAAGAAAAACACAAATATTCCTGCTCAACCCTGTCTTTAGAGACTATTTACAAACTCTGAGGACTCCCTTCACTGGGCTTTGCCGTGTGCGTTTGATCAACTGCTGTATGAACCACAAGATCATCTTTCACTGGGGGAAATAGTGTTATTATTCTTACATTTTGCTCCAGACTTGACAGAGTTCCCATTTTCACAGGAAACTGCCTGAGTTACCCAGATGTGGGCCAGCAGCCCTGTGTCAGGTTGCACTAGCACGGCACCCACCAGCAGTTGCTGAGCTGGCTGATTTCAGCTCGTAAGGTGTGGGGCGTTTACATGTTTTTCCTCCACCTCAAAGTCAGAGATTTTGCCAAAAATGTCAACAGTACCGAGATCTGGAAGAGGTGGGAGGGGGAAAAAAATCCCCGTTAAAAAATAAGAGCAGAAAGAGGAAAATACAGGCAGAAAGAAACAGGACTGATGGACAGGTTGACTTTCTGCTAGATTTCTGCCTTGCTGAGAGGAAAAGCATATTCGGGGTTTATTGTTTCACGAGTTCAGAAGCAGATCAGTGTGGAAAACCCGAAGTGCCTGAATCAGACACCTACAGCCAGAGGAGATGTGTTTGCACTCAAGCATCTGCTCAGCAAAGGCAGTTCAAACCCCAGATCTTCCACTCCTACTGGGGTGGGAGTGTGGGGACTGCACTAGGGATGGCAGAGAATTGGAGAAGGAGCAGAAGACTCCTTGCCTTCCCCTCCCAGCACACACATCACCGCCTCCTGATTTACATGACAAATGCTCTGTGCCACCCTTTGTTTGCACAGTGATTTAGACATTCACGATTAGAGTTCCCTTTTCACCATCCAGACCCTGTGTTCATGAAAAAAAAAGAAGAGGATGATGTTGAAAAGAAAAAAAATTGTCATCTCCTGGTTGCCTAGACCCAGGCCATGTGTTTGGCTGGCTTTGTGCCTGCTAACGAGTCAACCAGATTGACTGAATCAATGGTGCCAGTGAGGATGGAGTTTGTTCGCCTGCAGATTTTCAGCAAATGGCTTCTTCTGTTTTTCCTGTTTCCCAAGCCCCTTTCAGCAGTGCTGGGAACAAGCTCCATATACAAATTCCTATGAGTTCCATGAGCAATGGTTTTGTAGATTCAGAGTCTTTTAGGTTGGAAAAAACCTTTAAGACCACTGAGTCCAACAGTTGTTGCACTGGAACAGTATTTGCTCAGGAAACTCCTGAAACAGGAACGAAGCATAGCACTCCATTAGAGGAATAACATGGCTCTCAGCCCTGTGTCAGAGGGAGCAAGGACAGAAAAACCAACAGCTTGCCATGCCTCAGTGAGGTGTCTCGTTGTATCTCAGCACATTGGAGGGGTTGGCTGTGCTCATCGTTCCCAGCACCGAGCTGCAGGGTGGACATCCAGGCATGGGATGCCATGAGCACGGGTCCCTCTGGGTGATGAGCTGTGGGGATATTATCACTTTGTTTCAGAGAGCCCTCCTCATGTTTTCTCTTGGCAGAGGCTCAGATCAGTCACTCCAGTAGTCTGCCAGAAATAGGAGCCAACTTCCATATAAGAGCAAGCCGTGGAGGCAGGAGTTGGTGCCGGCTGGCCGGTGGGTGCTGCCGAGCCCCTGGCCCATGCTGTGGCTGTGGACGGAGGTCCAGCGCCTGAATCACATTAGCCCAGCTGTGGGAAACCACAGCAACACCAGCTCCTGTGCCTCACAGCTAAATCCAGTTGACTGTACTTACATTAAATCTTTTCTGTTCTAACCGCTTTCTTTTCCAGCAGGGGAGAAATTTCTCTTTGCAGAGCATATATATTTGTTTTGAAAAAGTCTAAGCAATGTTCCTCTTGTGTTCTGTATGAAATGTTCTGTATTCTACAACATGCATGCTTAAAATAGTGGCTGTTCCCAGTCACTCTGGGGATAATTGATAGGAATAACGTGAATTTTTAATCTTGGGTTTAAGCTTTCATATTTATTTTGTCTTTGCAAAATAAGATGTAAAGAGCCGGGGCAAGCGAGCGGGTGCGGGGAGGAAGGGGCTTAACATTGCAAAATGAGAACTGTCAAGCTGACTGTGCTGCTGCTGTTCTTGGACAATGATGAGCATTTTCTCATAGAAGGTTTTTGAATGTTTTCTCTTTTATACTTGCTGCAGAATGCAGTGCGTCATAATCTTAGTCTTCACAAGTGTTTTGTGCGAGTAGAAAACGTTAAAGGGGCAGTATGGACAGTGGATGAACTAGAGTTCCAAAAACGAAGGCCACAAAAGATCAGTGGGTATGTCCACCATGTTTGAACTTCTTAGCCTAGCTCGGATCATGCTTACAGTTTAACGTAGAGGCTTTTGGCTGCTAGCTGGTGTTAGACCAACCACAGGTGGTTTCGCATTGTCTCAGTTAAGGGAAACCAAGACAAACATCTCATCACTACTGTTTGTATGCCCACCAGTACCCTGACCCTGCTTGCTTGGTGTTTGTTGCATCACATGCTAGTAGCTTTTAGGTGGCAATGCATATTAACCCTCACAAACCATTTGCTTATGCTTATTGCATTTTATTTTCTTTTTCCTTTTCCCTGTATTTGATGTCTGTTCTGTCCCCGATCCCGTGTCCCTTTGTTTCCACTTCATCTCCTTTGCTGCTGCTCTTGTCCCAGGGTGCCATTCGCACCAACCTCTCACTGCATAAGTGCTTTATCAGAGTAGAGGATGAGTTTGGGTCCTTTTGGACTGTTGATGATGAAGAGTTTAAACGTGGCCGTCATATTCAACGAGGCCGTCCTCGAAAATACTGCCCTGATGAAAACTTTGGCGAGCTTGTTGCACAGTAAGAGCTTTTACTTGCTTTAATTTTTTTTTTCTGCTGTTGCTTTGCTTTGCATGATTTACCCATCTCATGTAGACTTGCATTTCACAAAATAGTGTCATCACCTTTGCTGCTAAAGAAACTAAATTTTTGGTTGTTACGTGTATTTTGTGTGTCCTACTCTGATAATCCAAATGCCTGTAGTAAAAACTCTACTCTGACATGTTTGTTAAAGGATTTATTTATAGAGCAATGTAGACTAAGATAATTATCCACGCTAGCACAGATATACTGCTATAGACGTGTCAGGAAGACAGATACATACCAGGAAAGGCTTCAGATAAGTTTTAATTCTGATATTTTCCTTTGCTTTCAATTGTATGCTATGTTTTGCAACTCCTGATCAGAAAAAGTAAGGTACTTACAAGACAGAAATGGTGAATTCACTTTAAAGTGTTTGAAAATGCAGTGAGACCAGCTGTAAAGATTATCAACAGGCCATTGTGTGCCTACAACAATCATGCACCAATATTTCTGGGCTTCCCAGAGGGATTTTCTTTGACCTTTACTTGAAGGCCATCTCTCCTGGACAACTGATCCTTGCTGGTCCTTGTGCAAGGGGCTCAGTTAAGACTCTGCTCACCACAATTTATTCCCACATGAATAAAATTAAAATAAAAACATGCCCAGTGAGTGATAAAAACTTTGGAAGATATTTTGTATGGCCATTTTTTTACCTAGTTCCTATTCCATGATTTTTTAATTTTTTTTTAATCTCCTGATGGAATCAGTGATGTTGGGATGCCTCCTAAAGAGAGAATGCAAATGGTACCCATTCCTTTTCCTCAGTATTTTGTAAAATTGACAAAATAAGGGTCCAAAATAACACACCAGAATATTTTTTACTAAAAGAAGGCCTTCAGGGCCATGTGGTGGTTTCTGTGGGCTGCCTGCCCTTGTGCCTCCATGCCCAGGGTCTGCCTAGGGCAATGGTGTGGGCCATTGACACCGTGGCCATTGGCATGGCCGGAGATAACATGGATCAAATAAATCCTCTCATCGTGTGCCCCCCTCCTCTGGGAGAGACTTTGCTGCCAGCGACCTGGAGAGTCATTTGGATGAAGCAGAGTTTAAAATGTCCCATGATGCTTTTGACCATTGCCTCCTCACGATGGACCTTCACATGGTAACGGGCTCCCAGACACGACAAATATTGGAGAATTTCTCCTGAACACAGCTAAAATGAGCAGAGATGCCAAGATGTGCCACTAAGGCAGGGTAGTAGAACACATGGCGAGGTAACGTCAAGATATAATGATGTTCCTTATTTAGTAAAGGCAAATATGATAACCATAGCCAAAAACTCAGATATTTTCTTTAAATTAAAAAAAGAAAAAAAAGAGAGAAACTAAAGAGAACTCGTGTGGAAAACCAGTCTCAGCTCTAGTTTTCTGGTGGGGGAGGAAGCATTACGTGCTTGAAACGCTGTCACAGAAGTTGGTTGCATTTAACTCTCCTTTTTATGTTTTTCTTATGCAGTAACCCTTCTCTTATTAAAAACATACAGACCAGCCACACCTACTGCACACCTCTCAATGCTGCTTTACAGGTAAGATTAATGACTGTAGCAAATATGCAACAGAGGCGTGTGTCTTCCCCACTCATTTCAAAATATATTAGCCTTGCTCTAATTAGATATTAAATTTTAATTCCGTTAAACTTTTTTCTTAAGTGCATAAAGCATCATAGTCCCTGGAGGCAAACACATATCAGGCTGCTTCAGCATTAGCTAGATGCTTAGCATTTTGAATATTGTGGCAAAAAAATTAAAAGTTCACTTATTAATATTTATCAGCAGTATCATAATTTCCATCCTCTTATTTCAGAATTTCACTTGAGGCAAAAATACCACAAGTGTAATTACTCTAGCACAGCTATTAATGTGCTGAATGATAGGATACTGCGGCACGTGACCTTCTATTGTTCATGGCTTTAAAGAGAAAGCAGATCATTTTTCCCCCTTTTCTTTTAAGGGCTATTTTTGCATATCTTCCTATTGTTGGTAAAAAATAAACGGCGCAATTCGTATAGAAAATAAAAGATCATTTTTATTGGTTTAAACTGTAATTGTATGACAGAAAATTCTGGTTTTTCATGATGCAGAAATACATAAAGTGTGGGTGCAGAATTAATAACTTGCAGCCTAAAAATGCCCAGGTCTCCAGCCCATTTTCCTGTGCCATTTTTTCCCTTTCAACAAATTCCTGAGTTGATCTCAAAAACCCCAGGTAAAGTCAGTGTTTGCTGTATAAACCAAAGATACAAATGCAGTACCATGCCCAGATCTGTAGTGGGGTCTGTGTGTTTCTGTGGGGGTTCAGACCTGGTTTGTATATTGTGAATTAATCCAGGAGGCAACACCATATGTGGTCATACCCCAGGTGGTTCTTGGGGGTCACTTCTCAAGAAGTTCACTGATGGCCATGTGTATTTGCTTGGGCAGTCATGTTTTGTGGAAGGTTTATCAGACTTCTCTTTTCAGAACTAAGAAACAGATTATTAGGGGGAAAATGATGTTTTGCCTTTCTTCTGATTTTTTGAGTTTATGCAATAACTCCTGCAAAGCCCAGGAAAGCATGTTTAAATGAAGCAACTGTAAATACCATTCATTAGTAACTTATTTTCCCTTGAGTCTTGTGAAGTGTGATTTTTAAAGACTGCTTTGTCTCCTGAATAGTATTAAGATTACAAGCACATTTTACATTCATGAGGCTGAAAGGCAAAAATGAAATGATCCTGCATTTCTTCACATTGTTAACTATGTGACTAATTTCAATTAATATGCTTATCATATGGAACTGTTCGTGTTTTATTTCTGAAACACGTGTCATTGTCGTCATCTCGATCCATTCTTGTCTTTAGTGATAAACCTCCAAACTGTTTCCATTCCCCACTTTTCCTGAGAGACGGCCACGTCCTTGTACCCCCCCCATAGCATCCTGTGTGCTGAGCTGATGGAGAGAGGAGCCTGGGCCAGATTTGCTTCCACTGTCACCCCTCTAATAAATGGGGGTGAATAATAACTATTGCACTGAGGCAGGTTCTCTTTTAAGGTGAAAATACGCCAGCAGGTTCTGCATTTCTCTCCCCACCACTGGATTTTGGAGGCAAAATCGCGGTGTGTTCTCTGGGGCTGTAGATGGTGTGGGAAAATAATGCAGGTGGTCACTGCCATGTGGGCAGCTTGGACCTCACTTGAGCAACAAGTTCCTGTGGGACACAAGGCTGCCTTACCTGACAAGGCCTGCGTTCAGTCTGATCCATAATTGATGAGCAGTGTGCCCCCCAGCTTTTGTGGGCTCTGGGAAGGCCTGCTCCTTGCACATCCCCGTGAGTACCACAGGGTCTGCACAGCGGGCTGGGTGCCACTGGCATGGCAGGCTGTGGCTTCTTTTCCTGTGAGGTGGCAGAGCCACCCCTCTCCTTCACCCAGACCCTGCTGACATCTCCTCTATCTGTTTTCCCTCATGGCCAGGGAGAAGAAGCAGCTCTCTCCCCGCTCTGTCTGTGGAAGGTACGGGGACTCCAGCTTTCACCAGTTCTCTCTTTTGCCAGCGGGTCAACAGGGGCTCCCAAAACACTCCCTCCCCCTATTACTATCTTCCTAACAGATACTCCTTGTGTCCCACCTCTCCCCCAGTAAATTGCTTTACTGCAATTACAAGTTATCACTGTGGGTGAAGAACTTGAGTCATTATTTTGCCAAGTGCAGGAAATGTGAACCATTCTTTGCATCCCCTAATCACAATGAGTTTGCCGGTTGTTGAATCAAGAAGATAAAAATAATCCTCGCCGTTAGAATAGCTTTTGTAATCACATGTGACACATAGGGCTGCACATGGAGAGGTCAACATAAGGAAGAATAAAAGGGGCCGTGCTCCTGGAGATGCTGCAGTGAGGGCTGGTCCTGCCCTCCCTTCCCATTCCATCTCCCCCCACCCTGTCTCTGGCTGTCCTTGCCTGGGAAGAACTGCTGGTTTGGCAACAAGCAAGTTTTGTCCCACGAATTAGGAGCAGGCAGGAGCGTTTGGTGGGGGAGTACATTTGCATGGATTCCCCTCCCACGGGCCAGGTTTGCATCATTCAGACCCAGCCTGATGGATTTTTTTGCTTGGCCACTGCAACCAGCTGACCTCTCCCCAGAGCAGGTCAAGTGCTGCCAAGCCAGTGTCTGTGGCTGCCTGGCACTGACACCGCTCAGAGAGCCGTAGATGATGTCAGCTGGATCCGGCTGGGATGGGTGAAATGGTTAAATGTCCTTCCAGTCCCTCGGCACTACAGCTTCAGAAAGCTTTGCCTCCCATCCTTGTGCCTCCCTCCCGTTCCAGTGCCTCCCATCCCCACCAAACACTGGGCTCCTCTGGGGCTCGGGGTTTCTGTGTTCCCACCACTGCTGTGCCGGGCCGGGACCGTGCTGTCAACATGAGCTAATGCTGACACACAGTAAATATTAGCAGGCAGAACGGTGGGAATCAGAAGGGAAATATTTAACAGTTCATTCTCTTCCTACAAAGATTGCCATTTAGAAAGTTAACTCCAGTGTGCCGCTGCATGGTGTTTCCTTAGAACAAAGGAAAAAATCAAAATAAAATAGTCAGACCTGTAACAGCTAAAGTAAGAATGGAGTTGGTGAGGTTTAAAAAATTCCACATGGAGTGGTTCAGCTCTCAGGTAAATTGGTGCAGCTCTGATCCTGGTAGCACTGATGGCAGCCTCACACATGTCCCAAGGAAAACCAAACTCAGTGATGCTGCACTCCTGCTTTGTGCTCGCTCACTCCAGTGGGAAGGAGTTATCAGCTGAGCCAGTTCCAATTTTTTTCCCCATTTTATTGGAAACAAAGCCCAAACCTAAGTCACAAAAAATACCCCAAAGCCCCAAACATAATTTCATGAAGTCAAAATAGGGACAGGGCATTTTCTTTTTTCCAGAGGGTGTAATTCCAAATAGGGAATGGAAGGCTCCGTCCTCTCATAAGCCAGTACAGCTCTGAATCCTTAAACCCAGATCTAAATGATGTTAAATTTCCCTTGATGGAACCAGGGTGATACCTATCAGAAAGTACAGTATTTAAAAGAACCTGTAATTGCAAATAATGTAAATGTGGAGAATGTTTTGGAACAAGTGAGTGTGTTGTGCAATGTATGAAAATGTTAGTCATGGTTCTTCATGGATTTGTTTGTGTCCTTGGCAGGCTTCAATGGCTGAGAACAGTATACCTCTATACACTACTGCTTCCATGGGAAATCCCACTCTGGGCAATTTAGCCAGCGCGATGAGGGAAGAGCTCAACGGTGCAATGGAGCATACGAACAGTAACGGGAGTGACAGCAGTCCAGGACGTTCCCCTATGCAAGCGATGTAAGTACTGCAGAGGTGCTGCCTCTGGGTCTTGTCCTACCATCTGCTCCAGGGTGACTCTGGACGCTCCTGTTTTCTTCCTGAGCTTCATGGATGGAGTACCTACCTCCATCTGGGGACACGCATAGGGTGGTTAGAACATAAAAGAACCATTGACCAGTTTCTGCATAAAACTGATCAACTCAATCCAGTCCAAGAAGCACACAGGGCTATAAAATTGTTCACTTGTTTGCAGTTCTCTTCTTTAAAGCAAAACATCATAGGTAACTACGTTTCTGGGAGAAGACCTGTGATTTCTCTTCCCTTCAGTTTATGCAATGAGCACGGCCTGTGCGGCAGAGCTGGGAAATGGGCTTGTTTGGCGGGTCCAAAACAAACCACTCAACACAAAATGATCTTGCTAAGCATTAACATGAAGGTCTGCGTGATTTATAGATTGCTCTTAAAATATCAAAAGGAGAATTAATAGGGGCATTACAGCAACAGACAGCGGTGTAATGAGCGCGTCTATAAGCACACGGAGTGACGGGGGCTCAATGTGAGCAGCACCCGGGCAGCGGGCTGGCACAGGAAAGGGTAAGGCAGGAAGGGTGTGATGCCCTGATGGGTGTGTGCGGTATTTATGGGGTGATGGAGTGAGTTTGCAAAGCTGTAAACTCCCCCCTCCCCTCACATCACACGCCGGGTAATTGGCGGCTGGCGAGGAAGCCGGAGTTTACAGGTCCTGTCGTTCCCGAAAGCTCGGCGGAGCAGTTGGGTACCTCTGAGTGACCGTGCTGCCCGTCTTCCCCCTGCTCCTTAAAACAGCCTGTAAAATTACTGGCTGGCTTGCCAGGGCTCACATTACACATTAAAAAGAGAACTAATTTGTAGTCTTTCACTTCAAAGTAATTTGAATAAGGGATTTACAAAAGTAAGTCTAAATCAAAAAGTAGAAAAAACATTAACCTAATACCACGGTAGTAATTAGTTGTGAAACTAATTAGCATTTAATGGCAAAAAAGTTTCCCACCTGCATAATATGTTGTCAGAGGGGAGGGGGCATGAAGGAATCTGAGGCTCTGGATACTTTGATATTGCAGCATTTTAAATCGGCTCACAAAGTGCTTTGAAAAAAAAATCTTTAAAGATGGCAACATTCATTTTTAATTAATAATTAATTTAAACATTGTCTTTTACCATTTACTTCAAAACATTCAAATAATGTGTTTAGCTTTTCCAGTGATTGTTTGTGCAGTATTAATTATCTCTCCCAAAGTACCGTTGCATGACACACTTTCCGTCTCTCACAGACGGATTCATCTCCAGGCAGTTTTAGTCACAATTTGTTATCCTCTGCCTGTGACCACACAGGGCCTGCGTGAAGGAGGAGTGGAGGGACATGGCTTTTCTCCAGAAACAAGACTTCTCCCAAGGGTTTCTCCTGGCCTAACAGACAAGGATGAACGTTTATGATGTTGCGTTAATCCAAGTAATTATTTTTTTGCAAGTTCAAGGCTAGTGCAGTTCATGCACTTCTCATTTCACCTAAGGTTTCCTTGTCTTTGAAGAGACTGCGAGGAGGAAAAAATAACCAAGTTGAAACAGGCTAGGACATCTTCCAGAACTGTGCATAGCTGTGGCCTTTGTTGCACTTAATAATTATCTCTTAGCACATTGATACCAAGGTGAGGGGCACAGAACAAATAGTGGAGAGAGAGGAGGTCGGGGGGAGTGATGCCTCATTTTCATTATTCACCAGAAAATCCAATTTTCTGTTGTAATATGGAAATGATTGTTTCCTGAGTGTTTTCATTTTCTCAGAATTGATAATATATGTGTTCTCTGCTGAACATTTCTTTTTGCTTAAGTAAAATGTGGCTGGGTGATGTTCCAATACCAGCCTCAGAGCTTCCCCATTATAATGGTGTTTGTAAGTAGTTTGAAGGGATCTAAAGCCAGAGCACCATTCACACGTCATGGATTTCACTCTGTTTACTAAATAAAATCATGAGTCAACAGCAACTTTCCAGACGCTGTGAAACCTTTTTATTTTCCATGCTCCTGCTTTGTTAACAGCATGTTGATTTCTTTTCTCAGAACGGATTTCCTTGTCATAATGCAAATTATTTTTTAAACAATTTCAGTGTATTAGAAGAAATCAAGCTTTAAACTTTATGGTAGGGTTTAAAGGACCTTGTTAACATGACAGCTAAGAAGTCTAACACTTTAGCTGAAATCTTATTACCGCTCATTCGTTTCCTTTTTATGACACATTGAACCACAGCTAGGGTGGGTTTTTTTCCCTTCTCTCTCCCTCCTTTTGAAACACTAGAAAGTAGTCGCATAATTACAGCTTGGGGACATAACACTTTCATCCTGATATGCTCCAAAGGTAGCCACAAAGCAAACTACTCCATGCTGTGTGCACCACCAGAACTCAGTGGCTTTAAACAGCAGTCAGCTTTATTAAAAACTCCTCTGTTCCCAGAGTGGACAAACAAAAGAATTACTCAGATGTGAAAAGAAGGGGAATCTGTGTTCAGCAAGGTTATTTATTGTTAACCCCTTCTGGAGTCCCAGGCATCTACTTAAAAGGAATGTGCTGAATTTCTGTTGCTGTAAAAACAGAAATGCGAAACCCTTTCTTTTCTTTGCCTTCTTTCCTCCCCCCTTTCTTTTTCTTGTTGCTTAACCTAGCATTTACCTTTTCTGTAATTCAGCAGACTGAATTCTTCAGTCTCTAAAGGAAGTTTTCCTTCCCCAGTTTGAGGATTTGGTGAGGTGGTAAATAGAAATTCAGACTTACTTGAGAGGATATGAAAGTCTCCCTTTGCCTTTGAGATTATTTAAGCTCATTTATTTCAGTTGCTCAGAAATGTTTGAGAAAAATCAGGGATTCAGGAAGGTTCCCTCCTTACATGCCATTTTGTGGTTACAGCTGACAGAATACACAAGGAGTTGGAATTTTTTGGCGTTGTTTTCCTTGCAGCTCTCTCCCTGGGGCTTGTGTTACCCAGATAACATCCTCCTTTAGGGGATGGAGGTTTTGCCAGGCTCGCTGTCTGATGTTTGTGCAACATGTGAGGTGCTGGGGGAGGCTGGTGTGACTCTGCTCCCTGTGGCTTTGTGGCCCTCTCTGGCTTTGTCTCACCCAGGGTCGAGCAGAGCTTTTCATAACTTTTTTTGCTTCTCACACTTCAAGTTTTGTTTTTTGACCTCTGGGAATCACACCTAACCTCAAAGAGAACCTCAGTTAAAACCACCTGGTTTCACAATAAAACCAGAAGAGGGACAGAGCTTATTCAAAGTTTGGGGACTTTTGAATAAGCTTTTACAGCACTTTGAGTGGTGGTGAGCACAGTGAGCACCTGTCTAACCGAGGTGGTGGGGATGCACTGGGACATTGGACAGCCTTTGGAGAAACTCCAGTCCACGTACCAAGGCCTCTTTGCTGCACGTGACGTGTGCTCTCCTCTCCCCTTTGAAAATTTCCCTTCTGTGTTTTCAAAAATAATACTTAAAAAAATAAATAAGCCCAGCAGCAGCATCAAAACCAGAAAGCATAATAGCAGGACTTTGACATTAAAACAGCAGTTAAAGGCTTTATCAGGCTCTCAGTGCAGCCGCTCTTTCCCCATTTTTCTTCTGTTTTTCATTTCATGTTTTCTCCCAAGTAAGGGGCCCCACAGCCTATTCATAATATAAGTTTTTCTAGTTGTAGGTATTCAGCATAGTTTAATATTCACTGAGGCCACGATCTGCTGGGACAGGTAGCACATGCACACCTCCAACATGACAATCTACTTGTGAGACTTTTTGTACATTTATGCCAATTGTTAACCTCTGATCCTTGAATTGTCTCCTTCCAGTCTTTTCTTTATCCCTATTTTTTCACTAGTTAGGTTAAAACTGTACGAGCTGTGCTCTCAGTGTGTAATTTTTTCCAAAATCCCGTGACATGCAGAGGAACCTCTTCACTCCCAGAGATGTGTTGATAGGATACGTATTAGTGAATTTGAAGGGAAAAGGTGTGTGTACATGGATACTGCATCACTTCTCCCCACTGTTCCTTTGGATGAGTTGGAAGGTGCATTTAATACTTAACTATTGATCCAGCACTTTATAACTCAAGAAGTTGAAACGTGCAGGGACTTGAAAGGCATTTGCAGCTCACATTAGAATTGTCTGTAGTCAGCAAGTTGGATGCTTCCTAAACTGATCCAGGCTCAAGCCTAAGTAAATAAATAGGGTTCAGGGGTACAACTGGCTCACTTGAAATAGGCAAGGCTGCCTTTGGTCTGTCTGTGGATGCTGAGTACATATTCTCTGCTCAGTGATTTATCCTTGCCGTCTGTCCGTGCAGTGGAGTACAAACAGTGTTGTCGTTCCTATCCACACAGAGCATAAAATACAATGCAGCTATTTTAAATCATTCATTTTAAAGCAAAGCTGTGCAAGCAGAGAAAAAGTTCTTACAGTGAAGGTGTGTACTTCAGGTTGTGTGTTCATGTTCCATATGTGAAAGGGTTAAATCAGCCTGCACAGGGAAAAAAACAAGAGTCTCGGAGGTGGATATCAACTCAATGAGAGACAGAGTGGGACTTGAACTCATTAACACTTTATTTTAAGGGATTGCCTACAACATCAATTATTTAGGAAGCAAACAGGGTCTCCATCTCTGTGTCGCATTATTAATACTTGGTAATGTCAATAAAATCCTACTTTCCTATAAAGTCCCACCAACAAGACACTATTGACTCACATGGCTACTTTACATTTCAAAAGCTGCCGAATAAAAAAAAAAGAGAGGTAAAACAATGGTAATTTGTATTTGTATAGGATTTGTTGTAAATATGATTTACGAACAACATTTTTCAATTGTTATCATACCCGTTTTGAATGACCAAGCCCCATTCCCCTGCGGGTTATTCATGTGCTTTGCTGTAATGAGAAATTTGGCAGATCTCATCTCTATAGTACATTCTTGTGCCCACCGTGAGCTGGGGATCATGTTCTGCCTTGTTTACAGCTGACAGTGTTATTATTCTCGTTAGGACTGTGCTTTCTTATCATATTGTTGTGTTGAGCAAGCCTTTTCCTCTCTGTTTGTGCTTCCTGGCAGGGCTTTTCTTCCCTTATTGACAGTTTGTAAAAATATGCATTAATTTGGAGTTTAAAGCATGTATCATGGTGTCTCTTTGCTGTGTTTCCTTGAAGTTGATTAATGATAGAACCTCACTTGGGGTCGTCCTCTGGAGAGTTGTCTCACAGGTTCTGCATGTTAACGAGAGACGCTGCACACACAGCGAGGATGATTAGCCCGGCCTGCGCCGCGCGGAGGCCTTGGCATGCCGCTGCCTTCCCCTTCCGATGCGCATTCCACTTACTTATCCAAAGATCTGATTAACTTAATGTGTCAGCTGAGAGCATTTTCTCTCCATCCCAAGGCAGAAACCCTATCGAGGTGCTCCTCCCAGAGTGTTTTCCCAGGGAAGCTGAGTGCTGCCTGCCTGGCTCAGCCTTCATGGAGTCTTAGGATCATTAAGCTTGAAAAAGCCCTTTAGGATCTTTGAGTCCAGCACTGCCAAGCCCACCACTAAGCCGTGTTTTAAGTGCGACATGTACATACTCTCTGAATACTTCTGGGGGTAGTGATGCTATCACTCCCCTGGGCAGCCTGTTCCAGTGTTCAGTCACTCTCAGCAAAGAAATTTTTCCTAATATGCAACCTAAACCTTCCGTGGTGAAACTTGAAGCTGTTTACTCTTGTTTGTTACCTGGGAGATAGTGCTTGGCTTGGCTTCCATGGCTGGCACAGACATTGAGGGTCTTCTCCTTGGTCACCTTGGCCCTGCAGGTCTGAGCTCCCCAAACCACCTCAGCTTTCTCCCCAAAACACCCATGCTGTCTAAACCATTTCTTAACGAGCAACTCGCTGATTGCCTGTTCTTTTGTTTTCCCAGGCACCCCGTGCACGTCAAAGAAGAACCATTAGATCCAGATGAAAATGAAGGCCCACTATCCTTAGTGACAACAGCCAACCACAGTCCAGATTTTGATCATGACAGAGATTATGAAGATGAACCTGTAAATGAGGACATAGAATGAGTATGTCTGACATCATTATCCTGAGAATGAAGATTGGAAGAACACGTCAAACTTAGCTGTGAAATCTCTCCATTATTGTACAGTCTGGAGGATTCTCAGTCCACTTTGACAACTATGAAATATGTTAACTCTTAGTGCCATCAAGTATCCCATTTGGGAGTATTTTTGATTTTTCTACTTTTTGTTGAAAAAAGGAATTTGTACTCTGTGCATTGGATGGACTTGTTTGGTACTTGGGATTTTCCTCTCTTACAGTCAACATCAGTGTTGTAAATTTGCTAAACTGATTCACTTGCATTTAGCAGCCAGCTGTGGACTGCAGGTCCTGCCAATTTTGGACACTTGAGGACATCAAACTGAGCATGTACACCTGAACTGCAGATCAAGTCTTTGCCCAGATTTTAAGGATTCCAATGGACAACATATTTGCACAGTACTGCATGTTGATTATCACTGCCTTTACTCCATTTTTTTTTGTTTTGTTGGTTGGTTTCTTTTTTTTTCTTTTTTTTGCTTCCATTTGGGATGGGGAAGGCCTGTGTGTGCATGTGTGTGGGTATGTGTGTGTGCGTGTGAGCGTGTATATCGGGGAGGGGTTCAAAGAAAAAATTATCCCAAACTTTTTAATGTATTGCTTTTATTCCCCCGCCCCACTTCTCCTCTACCATTTTAAGTTCTGACCTCAGGCCTCATCTGGGCCCAGGGCCTCTCGGAGGCTTCAACGTTTTCTGTACTTTGTGATGAATGTTAATAGGTGTTTTTATTATACGAAGCTGAATGTCATTGAATTGTTTGTAGTTTTTTCTGTCATTCATTCCAGTTTCCTTCAGATGCCACCATGTTTTCTTTAGCTATGGAAAACATTCCATTTCGGTGTCTCCTTTTTTGTTGTTGTTGTTTTTTGAAAAGGTCCCAAATGCTGCACGATACATGTGGAAGGGTTGTCCAACGGAGAGAGAGGAACGAAGTACTGCAAGAATGAGAATGAATGACAGATGAACATAGAAACACTGTAGGAAGCAACACAGATTCATTCCACAAAGCAGTATTTTTAATATATTCTTGTTTTGTTTGGGTTTTTTGATTCTTTTGATTTTTTTTTTTTTTTTGGCAGCAATGGTGAATATTAGCAAATGCCACAAAATTGAACAGCACAAAGAAACATATGCAGCACCAACAGAGTTCGCTTTTAGTAGAGAATGAATAGTACAGTGGCAGGTTCTCGGTTGTTTAACACGAGTTCTAATGGGTCAGCAAATCTTTCTGGAATATCTAAGATTACCGAGATGGGCACCTAAACATTTATTATTACAACTTTTTTTTTTTTTTTTCATTTTTTTTTTTACATTTGCATTTGCAAATAGTGGTTGGAAAGATGACTTCATTAAATTGTTACTGTACGTGGTGATGTTTCACGGTTAAAACATCAGTTCAGGATTGCTTGGTGGCGTTAATCTGTTTGAATACAAATTAGATTTCAGATTGAACTTGTTACGGGAGTTAATAAGGACGGGGCCCCCACTGATGCTAAAGTGTTAATTTTCAGCTGTGCAAATCCAGTACTGCAGTTAGGATTGTTATGCAATATTACACCAGCCAGTATGGAAACCTCGCCGGAGGAGTCGGGAGAGTTGGGAGAGAATTGGCGCCAGGGCTTGTTAGGCAAAACTGGCAAAGCTCTGCAAAGCAAACACGACATACAAAATCTGTTGCGATAGGTCAGTAAACCTCAGTCACCAAACACCTAAATATTTTCATTCTGCAACCACTTTTCCGTCACTCATTTATTTATGTAGGACTGTAGCTTTTTGTTATTATTTCGAAAAGCCTTTCAGAGCTTAATTTATATTCTTCTTTGTACCTTTTTTTTTTCCTAAAATTACCAAAGATATTACACAAAGGTAAATTATGTTCTCTGTTATATGCTTTATCTTATGAAGCCAAATATCCTCTTATTGTTGATCAAAGGAGGTTGAAGAATTTAGAGGGAAATGACAAGATGTGGGCTATTGCTAACCTGAGAGGGAAACTGCTCCTTTATTCTAGAAAATTTAGAAAGCCAAGTAGATGTCTGAACCAAAGTTGTTACTTTTTATTTGCAATTCTTTACAGTGACCAAAATGAAAGTCTGTAAAGAGGAATCGAGGAGAGCTTTTGAGGTTAAAACTAGGAATCAGTGTTACCGGGGGGAGCTATGAGAAGGGAGCTGAAGAAAGCAAAGACACAATTATTTCATGGAAAATTAGAGTATCAGATAAAGGAGACAGTTTAATAAAACACAGAAGAGAACAGAAAAGCTCCCACAATTTAACTGGACGACATAATGGTATTTCTAGAATTAAAAAAGGAAAATCTTTTGGTCTTTGGTTCTACAGATTGTGTGCCACTTCTGTTCCGGGACTGTGCTGGGATGACTGCTTTAATTTTGGTTGATCTTGGCACATCTGCTCAGTTTTGTTTAGTTTTTGGTCAGCATTTTTCATAAGGAAATAACACTCCTGTCCACTCATAAGCTTTGGTACAAGAAATTTTATTGGCAGTTACTTTTATAAAACTCGACTGCTTTCTGCTTCAAAAACACAAGGAAAAAGAGAGAAAAGGGCAGTCTGTGGTCATTTGGAAACTTTTTTTTTTTTTTTTTTTTTTTTTTTTTTTTTTTTTAATCTTTTTGTAGGTACTGAAAAAATAGAAACTTNTTTTGGTTTAAATTATATCCAGGCAGCTTCGTGACGTGCCGGCGGTAGCCAGACAGGGATCATGAGAATTGCGCCCTGTGCTTCGAAACTGAGTGGTTGCTGGTTAGTTCGGTATTCAGAAGGGGGATAAAAATCTGGTAGATTAGTTCATTCTCAGCATGTGTAGCTAGACATGAGTAAAGATAACAGCATGAGAAACTGTTAGTACGCATACCTCAGTCCAAACTGTTAGGGAATGAGTAAATAAAAAATACATTTCACTCAGTTGCACTTAGTTGTATGTCTTGCATGCTTAGTCTAAAGACTGTAGCAAAAATAAAAAAAATTTAAAAAAGAGAAAAAGAAATAAAAAATTAGAGTTTAACATATCTGGCAGGTGTTGCAGCCTTGCAGAAGAACCAACTGAAAATCTCAGGCTTTACATCAAGCAAACTTCACTATGATTTTTACAATTCTGATTCTGTATCCCTTTGGATATACAGTTGCTTCTTTAGGGAGGGGTTTATTATGTTGTACATATATATCCCACTGTGTCTGTGTGAGCCTTTGTCTTTTGGGGGGAGGGTGGGGAGGGAGGAAAAGGTGGAAAGGTCCTTTTTTTAGATATCATTCCTCAGAAGGAATAAATGCAGACCTGTTTGTCAAAACACCTTTTGCTTTTTGTGCAACTGCTTTATATTAACTATACTAAAAAAATAGCTTTGAAAAAAAAAACTACTGTATGTAATGGAATTGCAGAATACGCTGCACATGTATTTTATTTAGTTATCCTTGCTTTAAGAATATTGGATGACATTTGCTGACATGTGGGAGAAAATCCCTGACTTTTTTTTTTCAGCTTTTAAATTGTAACATAGTTGACAGATTTTTTTTTTCTCCTGTTATCATTGATCGAAGCATTTTTGTACAGTTTTTGTGTTTAAGCTGGTTTTTTTGATACTTTCCCACCCCTTCTGTTATCTTACCACTGCCTTTTCTGGCTGTCTTAAACAAAGTTCATATATTTGAAAGGAAAAAAAAAAATCGTTTAAAAAAAAAAATGTTTTTCTCCTGCTGCAGTAAATATTTTGCATGACGAATTCCAGGGTCACACTTTCAAAGTTTATCAGTGAAGTAGTGATTAATAATGGGGAGTGTCAAACTATTGAACTTTTTGTATAAAAAAAACAAAAAAAAAACTTTACAAGGTGCCAAGATGTAAAGACAATTTGTTACATGTTTTTTTTCTCAAAGAAAAGCGTACATTATGAAAGTAGTACCATGTATCAGGTAAATCGCTGTCAGGAATGAGAGTCAAAGCCTTCCTTGTCCACAAAAAAAAAAAAAAGTTTGTAAATGTAAAACCTGTTAGGTTTCTGCATTCAACTA
>WEKY01049428.1:0-16350 GCA_013390045.1 Picathartes gymnocephalus
TAAGGTAATTTTATGGAATCATAATTAACGGAAGTAAAATATTTGGGATACCTAGTGTATAACATAAAACATGAAACAGCCTATTTCACTTACATTAGCTAAAGCAGAAGCACTTGCAAACACTACAGGCTGCCCCAGCACAAAGAGAAGCACAGAAGCACAGCTATTTTAAAGTGGTATCACTGGTGAACAAACAGGGAGGAGTACACAAGCTCAAAGTGACTGCGGGTTCAAAGTGGTGCAGGTCAGAGAGATATATAGAGAGGGCATATACTACAGAGTTTTAGAAATAATGGCTTGCAGAAAAAGAGTAAAGGCCAAATGAGACACGATCATTATTGTCAGTGGCTGCAGAGATAGCTCAACTCTCAGCTTTCTTCATTCCATCTCACTCAGTCTTTTAATATGTCATCTGACTTTTTTGCTAACACAGAAAGGAACACCATCTTTCCATCAAGACCTATAGCAGCCATACTCTTCTCCTTTAAAAAAAAAGATGCCATTGTAATAAGCAACCATACCTCTAGTAGTTCATGCACTGTACTAAAATAAGGCGACCTCATTTTTATGATGGATTTTTTTCTCCACTTGGATGGGTTCCATGTATTTTTAGTACGTATCTTCTTTAAATACAGCACATTCCATATTTCTTGGAAACATACATTGTGGCTTAGAGGTATTTTCAGCTAACACTAACTTCTGCCTTATTTTGTCATAACAGAGCAATTTTCCTGTTTAGCTTTCAGATCCACAGAGACATTTTCCTTCTAACAGTTAAATTACATTAGTAAAATAAATTTGTTTATACCTCCACTTACGCGACAACAGTATTTCAGAGGTGATTAAAAAAGAACAAGGGAAAAACTTCCTTTCTAATGTCCTTCAGTCAGTTTCATGGTCTGATACAGCCTTTTCTATATCACATTCATTCAATGAAATCATCAATAGTTTCATTATCTATTTAAAAGACCTCATTCTATCCTGATTTTTTTTTAAAAAGGCACACTAGGGAGCCATTACAACATGCAGACTTCTTCCACAGGAAACCAACAGTTCGACATATTCTGCTGGTTTGATTTCATTCATTACTACACCATACTTTAAAGTTTAAAAGGTTTATATGGAATAAAATCAAAGGTCTGTCTAGATGCATCGACTGGCTCTGGAGATGACAATAAGAATGTCCAGGAGAGAGGATATGAGCATAGCACATGTTAGTACTGCTCAGGTGTATGTGTGAGCCAGAAATGGCACCGTCATAGCTAACTATAACAAAAATTTTCTAGGCAACATTTTCTTTGGTGATTTTTGACTAAATGTTTTCTCTGTCTTAGTTTCTTGCAATTACAGCATTGTGCAGATGTGAATTCCACCACCTACAGGCTATGTGAAAGTGTACCTCGTTTCAAGCTTACCACTCTCCAGCCAAAAAAGCGACAATGACCCTTTACCCACGTCCCCCAAGACACAGCCTTACACACTTGCAGCATTTCAGCACTGGCTAACTCTCTTAGAATTATCCTTGTATGAAAGCTATTTTAATTCCCACCATCAGCATCCTCTGGTGCTTTGTTATTTTCACCATGTACTTTTTAACTGGGGCAGGAGCATGTGTGGAGAAACTGTACATTTTATTTAAGTTGTGAGCACACCGTAAGTACAAAGTGCTTTACAACAGTTCCTGTTCTGTGCTTCATTATATTTTCTGTTATTCACCAAAATATCTGGTTAATTTTTACAGTCACCGTGTACTAGATTGATTCTTTCACAAAACTAGGCATTACAAATCAAAGCTAGTTCAACATAGAGTACATAAAGATAGGTTTTTCTCCCATGCACTCACTCAACATTCAATGATGAATTTTATCTACCACTTTTAATCAGCCAGGCACAGCAAAGTATTAATTTCTTCTTTGATTTTCTAGATCTTAAATTTTTACTGCTCTACCATCATTAATTGATCATTATTCACCATTTTAGATCCCTTATGACTGTGAAATATCATACACCTGTTAAACTCCATTACCAATCTGTTTTGAACAGACTGATCACCAGCTTTCCATTCATTCATCTATTCATACAAGCCAAGCGCAACAGCATTTTCCATTACTTTCCCTTCAGTTTTCTGAAACATACAGAATGCTGTAACATCTCATTAACACATACATTAACTACACAATATATTAACACTGAATTTCACAGGTTGTTATGCTAACTTCTTTTCATTAGATTCATCTAATATGGACTGGTTTTTTTCAGTTTGCCTTAAGCAGTCTCACGTTAACTGGATTTTTTCCCAAATTTTGGTCTATACCTATTTCCAAAGTTTAAATGCATCAAACTGCCAGTACTACTACAACTATGCTAGACTTCCCTCTGCAACTACATTCCTTAACCTCAAAACTCACTACAACTATGTAGTGCTGGTTTTATTCAGATGTATGCATTCATATTAACGCAATTTTATAGGGATATTTCAAAATATATACTATCACCCAAAATTCCAAATTAGCAAACCATATCTCACGATTCGTAAGTGATATAAAGTAGAAAATGTAGTATATGATCTACGTTATCAGGGTACAATTTTAGCATTTTTATATTTTAAAATTTTACTTCATACATATTTCATTATGACGTACATCATCTAGCACATAATAAATCGAGATGTATGAAATTCAGTTGAAACTTTGCTATTGAGACACTTGATTATTTTACTATTTTACTTAGCATTCAAAGCACTAAAAAAATACTTAGTGGGTAGCACCAGCATACAAAAATTTGTGTTCCTTGGACAGACTGGCAGTTACCCAAGTTTAAACTCTGCCACTTTTCCTTTTTTGGAGAGACAAAAGTATGTCTTAAGATCTACGACTCTTAACTATCCATATTTTAGTTCCCTGCATTGTAGCCATCTTCCTATTTCTATATTACTATGAGTTTCCCCCCATACTCTCAAATCAACAAACCTGACTGACCTTGATTTGCATGTGTTCATCATAATTCATAATAATGTCCTGCCACACGTAAGTGAACTCTCTGGTCAACTATGACAATAGTTCTACATTTATCTATCTCTAATCAAGTACACAAAAGATCCCATTAAGTTTTAAGTTAATCACAGTCATTAACTTTGCTGTCCAAATAAGAGAAAACTGCAATTTAACACTACATCTTTAAAGTGGACAAGACAATGCAGACAGAGTTAAGGCACTTCACTTAAGAATTTTCATTAAATTGTTAGAGCAGGCAAAGTACAAAAACTGACACACGAGCCTGAGTAAAAGGGCCTTGATTCATCACCCACCACAATACAACTCTACAGAGCTCCTTGCTTCCTAGTATCCTGCAATACTCATAGGAGTTCTTGTAAATTTGGTTAAACAGATAGCTTTTCAAAAAGAAATACTGGAGGGGGGAGGGGTGTTAACTTTATAAAGAGCTCAGAGTTTGCCTCAGTGAAGATTTAACACCTGAATAAGGAGATCTTGAAACTTCAAGGCAGCATTATTGAAAGCCGCATGGATTATTGCTTTCATTTTGGCCTTTTTAAAGGGTTATTCCAGGTGTGGTTGCAAACCTCACCCACATTCTGTGTAGTTCCATGTATAAGTACATGTACTTGCCTTCTGTTCAAACAGCAGCTGTTCAACATTTGCACTGACAAATTCCTAGAATATTCATTTCCTACATGACTGACTAGATTATAGATCAATATAGATATCTCAGTGTATATTGATACACAAACAAATACATCAAAATACCCACTGAAACTAACACCAGCACCAAAAGGCCCCTCAATATTGTTATATCCATATTAGCACTTTAGGAAACCTCAGGTGCAAGTGCGCAGACATACACATAAAAGTAGTAATGTTTTTTCACATGCACTTCCGGGTGTTGCTGTTTCTCCACGCCAGCAATGGATCTTACCACCTGAAGCATCTCCTAAAATAAACTAAAATGTACTGTAAATCTGTAAAATCAACTTATATACAGTAAGCATGCAGCAGTACTGCTAGCAGCCACTACATACCTCAGTCTTTTGCTAAAACAGAGGGCAAGTCACAGATCCTTCATACCAGAGCCCCTCTCTGTCCACTAACTAGATGCAGAAATCTTGAACCACTAGTCCTGTTCTTAATGACAGCTATTTGTGTGACTATTTTACACCTAGAATTATGAAAAACAGATATTGTTTGAAGGCATTCCAGAAAATGTATTTCAGTAGGTGATTTTTTCCCCTCCAAATTCTAACACTATATTACAATATTAATTTTACTACACTAGAATAATTTCTTGTGGTCAACAGTCTTTACATTCAAACTGCAATTTGCATTAGTGCATTCGTGCATTAGCACATCAGTGCTTTATTATTTCAATTTGGCATCAGAATTAATTCCACTTAGTACTGCGTCTCTAGGAACAACTATCAGATGAGAGTGCAGCGTCTTCAAGGATGATGAAGAACATTGACCAATACAGCACCAAGAACATATTTCAGCAAAATCTAGGCAAAAAACAGGTACTGCATCATTTGAAAATAGTTCAGGAAGATGTGAAACAGGAGTATAAACTGGCTGCCATTAAATCAAATTATACTGATTCATTTCACAGCAAGTGAGATCGCTGGATCCTTGCAACTTTTTTTCCTTAAAAAAGGTTCACTTGCATTGGTTAATATGATCTGTGGGCAAGTTTTACAAACTTCAAAGCTTCTACACCAAATGTGGCATATTATATCATGAACAGAATACTTTACATAAGAAATACTAAAGTAGTTGTAGAACTATCTGGAAGGCTACAGAGATGCTTTATATTTTAATGTGTAGAAAATAAGAAAGAGGATAGCCCACTTCAGCTTTAAATGGTTTATCAAACCATGTTTGACTAACACTAGAATTAAATAAAGTGTAAGTACAGCTTGTTAAAACTGTCCTTTTCAAGAAAACGGTACTAAATGTGATTAACACATGTACACCTAAAACATATATATTTAAATAGTGTTAGAAGAAGTAGGAGTACTGGTAGTTAAAGAACTGACTGATGTTTATCACCATGGAAGCAGCATTCCACAGCCACTGCAGCACTTGACATTAGGAAATGCCTCACAGGTCTAGAGTTCCCAGCTACTGTAACAACTGCAACGGGAGATGAGCAGACAACCTGACACACTATCCACAGAAATACCTCGTGGTGGAAAAAAGTGACTTCACATCCTTTCCACTTCTCGAAGTTATGGTATTAACTAAAAATATAAGGCAAGCCCTGTTCCCTCACCTAAGATATAAAATAACTACTTTATTTTTTTTTTTAAAGCCAAACATCACTTGTTAATGACATCAGCAAATGCTCTTTGAGGTCCCCACAGCTTTCTTGGTTATCCTGTGAGGGCAGATTCTTCCACAGGCAGCACAAAGATGTGCCATTCTGATTTGGGAGTCCCAACATTTTCATTTGAAACACACACACTTAAAACTACCAATTTAGATCAATGAGAGTCAACACTTTAAGGAAGGCTCATTAGAAAGCAAAAGTAACAAGGATAAAAATTAACACTATGGATGCAAATACTGGTACATAACTTCCCTTCAACAAAATGGTACAAAGACAGATCAGAGATAAGAAAGAATGAAGACAAACTGGTCCAGTCCCAGCTCAAAAGTCTAAGGCTTCTTTAGCAGAAACCTGCAAGGAGTTGAGCAAAGACTTCAACAAAAGAAAAGAAACTGCACAACTCCATTAAGAAATAGTGGTATTTACCAAAGGAAACAGAACCCCCTCCATATCTGTTACCTAGGAAATAGCTGCCTGCCTCCCAGATTTTTTTCCAGGCAGGTATCCATGAAACCTGACTTCAGAAAGTAGGCTTTAGTCACTTGGACAAGACGTAAATTAGCAAGACACTAAAATGTTCTTAGGACTTATTGCAAACAATATAAATAAAAGTGCTTTAGCTCTTGTAAAAGCTATCAAATACGTACAGCAACTTTAGATCTCTTAGCTTTACATTATACTAAAACTAAGTATTAAGTTCTCCCATCAATAGCTTTAAATGCTGCTTCTAGCTCTCCCACCATGCTTTTGTCTGAAAAGTGATACCTCTGCTAAGACAAACAAACCAAAAAAATATTACCAGCAAAATATGCAATATAGTAAGTCAATGGAAAGGTAACTAATTTTTCTGTAAAGCAACAATACCTTAGCAGGTATTGTCACCTGCTGTCACCTGACCTGGGTTATGTTTGCTGCAAACATAACTACGTGCTAACTACAGATATAAACAATAAACTATACAACAACAAAAAGGCACGTTCTCTCTTTAGCTTTGACTACTTGGTCTCTGGAGATTATATAAGCTCAATAATTATGCTTTAGAAAAGATTCTAAAAAGATGTATCAAGGGAAAAAAAACCCTCTCTGCTACTAATAATATCCACCCCACAGAAAAATAACCTGGGGACTGGAAACAGAGGCTAGGCAAACTGAGAACAAAAGTACTTAATTCTTTAAACAGAGCACAGACAATTCATTGAATAACTTTTCAAGAAAGTGTGAGAACATCATAATTTTTCCAGCAGTCTGGAAACACTGTACACCCCTTCCCCACCTCCAAGAGGGACATTCTTCCCTAAAACTCTAGAACAAGTCGAAACACTTTTATAATTAGAGGTGAGTAGCCAAGAGAGAAGTCCAAAAATGAAGATTATGAAAGAATTATACTAAAAAAACTCAGTGGAAACTGAAATAGTGATTTGTAAAGCAATATGCCTTTCCTTAGTGTCACATGCGAACCAATCTGCAAAACGAAAAATATGGGAAGTTGAGCTCAACTGAAGCACAGAATCAACCCTGAGAAGCTTCTCCGATTGCGCAATCTCCTGTCAGAGCTCTCGCTACATTTCTGCAATAAACATTCCAGCACAAGCAATCACACGTCAAGCAGATATTTGAAATATGCAACTAAACAAGAACTTAACACTATTTAGGAATTTGTGCATCGTTATGCAGTTTTGTATCACAAACCCTAGTGAAGCCCATAGACTTTTGTGTATTGATTAAAGAAAAACTTCACTTTCAATAAATTAGATGTCTGTATGCATAAACCCAATGTTTTTCTATATTTATTATTTTTTCCATGATGAATATACCCACAAAAATGACTTTCAAGTAATGTTATTTTTTAAAAAGGTTATAAAAATTCCATGAGAATTATTTTAGATATAGACAAGTTATTTCTACTTCCAACCACTAAGATACATCAGAATGGGCAGAACTTTGTAACAGGAACAAAACAGCAAGTTTTTCATATTTTTGAGAGATTTTCACTGCTAATGTAGAACAAAACAGTTCTGCCAACAGATTGTTACCAGAGTCCAGAACCCAATGAATTAAATTTACAAATTTATAAATTTAAAAAACATGCTTTTACCCACTACCTTTAAGCAATTAAAAAAAAAAAAAAGTGTGAAGAGACAAGCTCTCTCTCAAAACCCACCTGAAGAAAAAATGGTAACATATACAGACAATGCCACTAGTAACACAATTTTTAATTAATACTGGATGTTTAAGCATGTATTCAAGTCACTAACAGTGACTACTTTCAAAAAATACTCCCTCAACAGATGCTTTCAGAGTTGTGGATGTCCCATCCCCAAAAGTCATCAAGGCCAAGTTGGACAGAGCTTTGAGCAACCTGGTCTAGTGGAAAGTGTCTGTCCATAGCAGGGGGGTTGGAACTAGCTGATCTTTAAGGTCCCTTCCAACCTACACCATTCTACAGTTCTCTGATTTAAATCCAATCTCCTCTAAGTACTCTTTTTACCCTTTCTGACACCACAGTAGAATCATGACTAAAATCCTGAATGTTTTGGACTGCATGTGAAAAAAAGAGAGGTGTAACTATTAAATCAAAAACCTACATTAAAGCATGGTTCCACATTTCAGTACTGAAATGACAGAATAGAACCAAAGCTGTCAATGAAAACTTAAGGGTGACTTTTTACAAATTGCAAGTCTCTCTCATTATAACCAGTAAGGATTTTATCATATGTAATACTACAACAATATAAGCTAGTTTATCTGGGATTTTCAAGTACAGTATTTCAAGACTAGAGAAGGAGAGGAAGTACTAGAAATCCATTGGAGGAACCAACACCTTTAATTTCAAGGAAGTCCAAAGATGTTGTGATTTATCATGCTTACAAGCTTGTTAGGGACATGCAAGGAAGTTTTTCTTCGCTCCTTTTCAAGCTTTGAGACTAAAGTTTGAGGAAAATTAAAGCCACTGATGCCATATGTCAAGAAAGAAGTTTTTCCCCAACATTTCCATTGCTCCAGCATGAGACATGAATTTCTAATACACTTGATCAAGCATGAGACACAGAGAGCAGAACTTCATAAAACAGCAGTGTTCAACTCCTACAACACTGGGCATTTCCACCAAGCTCACATACTGCAATCATAAGGATGAAAATACTAAAATGCTAAGAAATAATTGTAAAAGCAGCTCTTCTATCAACTTCTCCAGCTACACCAGAAGAGTAAGTCAACTCCTCCCTAATACCATTCTTCCTACATAGCACTTCAGAACCTGAGTAAACCATCCCCCACTCACAAAGAGGATACAGTGGACCAATACATGTACTCCAAAGGCATGATTTTCTTTTGGATTTAGAATACGGGAGAAAAAAAATCTTAACCCAAGAGGAAAGAGAGCCAGGGCTGTCTGGACCATTGCCACAACCATGGAATCTTGTCAAAGTCTCTCTTGCCTGTCCTTACAAGGGAGCAAGACAGAGCTTGGGCTGATTAACTTAATCTCTACAGGAGATGAGGGCAGGCAATATTTTTGTCACACCATAAAAGCCTGCCACGAGACAAATCAGAGCACACTAACATGACATTTTCTGTTCTCCATCCCACAGACCATTTTGAGTAGCTGTCATTTAGCTTCTCATTAAGCAGAGAGCAAAAGTGATGAAACGTGTTTTCTACAAAATAAACCAAAAGTGAATGAAAGGCTACCTTTTACTTGCATCCAACTTGTACATGATTTTTACCCCACCACTTGCTTTATGAAAATACTTTTCCAGTATCTAATTAAAAAAAAGAAGTCATTAAAAAAGCATTACTTGTTTGGAAACCACTATGAACTAAGACACTAGACATACACTGTATGTGTGTATAAAAATATAAAAAAAACGAGGCCAGGCAGTATCTGCTACTTCCCATTCATATAAATTCTATGTTTGTAAAACACTGAGGAAAGCAGGTTTCCAATCTCTAAATACTACAAAATATCAACACGAGATATTCTGGAATGTAATTAAAGAGCAGCAACATCAGTTCAAGAGTTGAGAGTCATACTTTTGTCAGACATCCTGCACTTCACTTTCCAGAAGTCTGCTGGACCACAGAGCCAGTTTCTGAAGAACTACACAAAACATGGATGGAAACAGTAATTCTAGAAACAGATGCTTTTTACCAACCATGGTCATTTTATAAATGAACATACCCAGCCTCAGAGACTTCAATAGGAAATGAAGAAGGTAGTTACATCTTTTGTGATATTCAAACAAAATGCACTGGCACTGAGGTAAACGATCATTAAATTTAACTAAACTCTGAACTACAGATAAACAATTCGACTTAGAAAAGGAAAAACCCAACCATTTGACATTAGGAAAGGTCGAACACCAGGAAGTGTGTGTGTGCATACATCCTCTATACACAGATTTATACATCCCAAACAAAGCAAACATTTTAAATAGTAATTTTTAAAAAAAAAGTGACCTAGCACTTCCATTCAGATTCACATTTCATAAACTGCTTTGCAAGAGAAATAAAAAGTACCAAAAACTTCAACAGAGACACAAACTCTTTGGCACTTGCAAAATTACAAGTAGTTCATGATGGAAAGCTCTATATGCTTAAGGCAGTCTTCAGAGAAGACAAGCAATGCAGCATTTCATCTAATACTGTCATGTAAAGCACATTCAAAATCCCCCTTACTTGCCTCAGTCAAGACAACACATTGTGTAACCTGTAGCAAACAGAAAAGAACTGAATTTCCTCTTTTCTGAACTGCTGTAGATCAACTCTAAGATCATGTCACATTCAAACGTTTAGAGCTCTCTTTCTTTCCTTCCAATATAGAATTAAGGGACAAGTATGAGAACCAGTAATTTCTTATAATTTTGTCCCTTTACCTACTGAACTACGACATGACAAATTTCTGATTTATTTAACCCTACCTCATTGAAGAACCTCTTAATCTGCTTATTCTCTGAAGATAAGATGACACTTAGTCCAGTTTAACAGATTCAGTTAAAAGCCAACTTTTACAAATAAGAACACAGGTCGAGATAATAACGCTTTCTGTACATGTTGCTGTAAAGAATTAATAAGACAGTGGAAAACCCATCTATGAATAGATAAGCTATTCCATCTGAAAACCAATATAGAAGTTCACGACTGTCCAAGAGGCAGGAGCAGGAACATTCAGAAAAAAAGCTGAGTGGAGTAGTTTTAAATTCTCACATACTATTTCTACATAAAAGCTAATCTTAACAATAGAAAATCTTCTGAATATCCTGCAGCCTGACTTGCTCTGTTTCCAAACGCTGTTCAATATCATGAGCATGCCAAAAACATATTTTGACTTTTCATTACCAAGTTTCTAAAAATTTTTAATTGCTACCAGTATGATCTTAAAAATTACAAAACCATAATTAGGATAATATAGCTTACATTCCTTATCAATTCTCAAAATAAATTTGCTGTTTTCTGTAAAAAAGGAGAAGCACACCTTTGAGTGTCTTAAAAGGCCAATGTAGCTTAGATCTTCTGTCAAGAGTCAACTATCAACACAGTGAATTATTCTGAACTAGCAGAAACATAACAAGAACCTGATGGTAAAGGGATGACTAAAAGACATCCTGATTTAACTTCTTTTCCTTGCCACACCATACTGACAGTGACTGAATTTGCCTGTTTGGCACCACAGATGTTGGAGCATCTCCTCTCAAGGAACATCTTCCCAAGTGCCAATGGCCTCACATACCTGCAACTGGGAAAAGACCATAAGCAATGGCTAGAATTTTATTTGCTCTTTCCTCTCAGTTCTTCCAATGCATTCTTATTTCATCTAATACGCCTTCTGCTACAAATCATGGTAGATGTCTTCTGCCCTACAACCCAAAACATAAAAGGGAGGTAAATTCTGAAAGAAAAGTCTGTGTCTAAATACTACAGCTACTAAATGTAGCACGAGGGCAGTAGCTGTATTAGATGCTGGCTTACGAAACAGAGACAAGAGGCTGTTGCAGAAAGACTGTGGCCTCACTCTTGATGGACTGGCCTGAGCATTGTTCCTACAGATCCCTCTAATGCCAGTCTCACTCTACAACCGGAATTCTAACACGAATCCCCAGCACTTCTAAGTTTTGTTACAGAATGATAATCTGCTGAGAAATAAAATACACTTGAAATCAGAGCATAGTTTAGCCAGTTTTTTTCCTTTATAATTCTTAGGGCTTCATCAGAAATACAGATTCAACCAACTACTTCAGTTATTTTTTGAAAGTGTACCTGAAGCTTGACTATATCTGACTGTATATTGCAACAACCTTTCATATCCAAATTACCTGTATTACTTCCATACTCACAAAGAAGAATTACATCCTATTTACTGAAAACTTCATTCTATGCTAATTTTTAATTTGGAGACTTATATACTAATCAAGCAACTTCACACCTGAAACCATCATAAGACAAAGTTCCTACCAGCTCCTGATCATTTTGCAAGTTTCTCTTATCTTAGGAGAGGTATCTTTCCAATCTGAATAGATAATTTGAACTTGATAGTTTAAATCCTCAGAATATTTTTTCCTCCTTCCAGACCGAGTTCATCTTAACTTCTAGAGTATTAAAAGTCATAAAGAGAAGAAAAATTAACTCTGTGGCAGCTGCTTTTCTTGTTGCCTTCTTTTTTAAATTCAGATACTACTGATATTTAGAGTTGCCATTTAGAGTGAAAAATATTTAAGAAAATAACAGCAGTTTTTATTTTTGTCCACTTAGAAACTAGATTTGTTGTGCATATGCATTCTGTGGTTGAGTTTCTTCCATGTCTTCAGGTCACTACCTTTAAAGGTTTTTCTCTTTAAGTCTCTTTCACTTTCATGAGACCAGATCTGCTGTTAAAAGAGAAATGAACATCGTGCTGCTCAGCACAGGTATTATATGCTGTACAGTGTCACATCAGAAAAAGGGAGCTTGATAGCTACAACTGAGCAAACAATTAGTACATAATAGCACATACCATTACTTTGTGCTTAACTAGCACTACTGCAAACATGTTGTTGCACTGATTTAAAGCTCTGAAACAAAGCTAGGAAAAAGCAAAGGGAAAATCAACCAGTGAAACACTGTAGAGGTGTTTTCTCTGAAGACGGAGAAACCACAGAACTACAAAACCGTCTAGATTTGGTGGTACCTCAAAAGTTCACTTGGTCCAACTGTTCATGCAAAAGGGAGCCTTGATGAGATTGCCTAGCACGCTGCTGAGTCTTGAAAACTACCACCAGTGGGATTCTACCACATCCCTGAAGACATTGTTCCAATGACTGACTGTTGCCACAGTAAAAAATTTATTTCTTTCTTACATAAGTCTCTTCCAATACAACTTGTTCATATAGGCCCTTGTTTTCTCCTCCTGAAAAGACAGCTTTCATCTTCTTTGCAGCTGTACTTTTAGTACTGGAACACTGTGATGAGGTTTCCCCAAGCCTTCTCTGGGCAAACACCTTCACTTTTCCCTCACAAGATAAGTTCTCCAGCCCTTTGCTCACCTCTGTGACCCTCCTTTAGAACTCTCCTTGAACTGCACGAACAAGAACTGGACACAGCCCTACAGATGTGGCCTTACCAGCATGAGTGGAATGATCACATCTCCAACTCTGCTACTGACCCCTCTGTAGATGCAGCCCACGATCCACTCTGCCTTTGCCGCTGCAGCCGTGCTCTGCTGGCTCATTTCCACCTTGTTGCCCAACAGGCCCCCCAGGTCAGCAAGGCTGCTCCCAACCTCACAGACCCCAGCCTGTACTGGGCTCTTTGGCTGTGCCATCCCAGGTGTACAACACTGCACCTGACTTTGTTAAACTTCATACTGTTCTTGCTTGCCCACGCTTCTAGCCTGTCCAGGTCTCTCTGTAAGATGTCTCTTCCTTCTGAAGGGTCCATCACTACTCAGTTCAGTGATATCAGCAAATTTCCTGAGGGTGCTTTCAATGCCCCCATCCAGGTCATGCAGGAAGATTTTGGATAGGATCAGGCCCAGCATCCAGCCCTGGAAGACCCCGCCTGTGACAGGCTACAAGCCTGAATAAAACCCACTGACCACCACATGATCTGATACATTTTTAAAATAGTATATATTTCATGTCTCACCAAAATTAACTCTAATTTGACTCTCTATTAGCAAACTTTAGGTAGATTATTCCTTGTGTAATTTTGGTGTCACCACACAGTATACAGAAATATTCTCATCATAGTTTCCTTTTAACAAAATCTAGAGTAGAAAATTGTAATTGCACAGTATTGAAAACAAAAACTGCCATCAATTTTTCTGAAGCTTAGAGTACTTCAACTGAATTTTCACTTTTTATTTTAAAAAAAACGAATGTTATGATTTCAAATTTTTCATCACATACAGTGTGTGTATACATGTATATAAAAGTCGGTGAAGGTACTGAGCATAAATTTCTTCTTTTTAGCCAATTCATTTATTTAATTATGATCTTGAGTGATTAATGAAGCTTTTCACAGAAAGGCTTTCCTGGAAATCTGCTAAGCATGCCTTCAGATTTAAAAAGCAAGGAATAGCTGCAGATGAATTCATTAAGGTACAAAACCACTACCTACTCAGTATGTAAGGCTAACAAGAAGGAGCATTATTTCAGAGAATAAACTTTATTTATTAGAACCCTCAAACTGCTTAGGTCAATGGAACATTTTAGTGATCTTCCCCCTTTCCTCCAGTGATTACACCACTGGAAATTATGGAAAACAGGAACAGTCTCCTATTATACTACTGAGCATTATCAGCTGAGCATTGGACACTGCAGTTAAACTGCAACTTAAAATGCATATATCTTCATTTTAACAGCTTCATATACATGGACAACACAGTTCAAACAGCCAGTACTGACATTTTTCCATTGAAAGCACCAAATTTCATTAAGCTCCTCCTTGTATACAATTTTCCCCTTAAAAGATAAACTAATTCTCTACCACACATTCAGTGCAGAGACTGATGAACATTATGAACATGCTACTAAAAAAGCTAATGTATTGTAAAAATTTACTTCGTATATTGAAGCACAGTAATTTTGAGGTTCATGTACTAATACGCATTAGCATACAGAGAAACTAATTTTCTTTACTTAAAAACAGTATTTTGCAGTCATAAGCCCATGCATGTAAACCAGTTTTCCCTACTTGTCTGTGGGAACATCTGGAATTCAAGAAAAATACAACTCTAACTCAAAAGGATAACCCTCTCAATGATTTTTGAATGGTTTTGGAAATCTAGAGAGATTCCAGTTGACTGGAAGCTGGCAAACATTGTCCCAGTTTAAGAAGGGCAAGAAGGATGACCCTGGAAATTACAGGCCTGTCAACATCATTTCAATGACTACTATAGAAAAGCTTATTTGGGGAGGTATTAAAAAACACCTGAAGGACAACACAGTCATCAGACACAATGAGTGTGGGTTCCTGAGGGGAAAGTCCTGCTCTATAAACTTAATTCCCTCTTATGACAAGGTAACCCACCTAAGTATGAAGGGAAGCCAGCTTATTAGGATTTCAGTAAAGCTTTCAATACTGTCTCACACAGTGTCCTACCAGACCAAATGTCCAGCATTCACTGGATAAACACACCATGGGACGGGTGAGCAACCGGCTCACAAGTCAGGCACAAAGTGTTGTAGTGAATGGGGTGACGTCACTGCCGACCTGTCACTACTGGGCTTCTGCAGGGTTCTACCCCTGCACAGGGCCTTTGTGCTCATCAACATCTTCATAAATGACTTGGATGAAGGACTGGAAGGAATACTACGTTTGCCAGTGATACTAAATCGGGAGGAGCTGTTGACTCCCTCAAAGGCAGGGAGGCCCTAGAGAGAGACATCAACAAATCTGTGGGCTGGGCAACCACCAACTATATGAAGTTTAACAAAGGCAAGTGCTGAATTCTGCACGTGGGATGGGGCAACCCTGGATGTACATACCAATCAGAACAAGAGGCTGGAAAGCAGAGCTCTGAGAAGAGAGCTGGGGGTCCTGGTCAATGGCAAGTTGACTTTGAGTCAGCAGTGCCCTGGCAGCCGGAGGGCCAATCATGTCCTGGGGGGCATCAGGCACAGCATCGTCAGCTGGGCAAGGGAGAGGATTGTCCTGCTCTGCTCTGGGGCGGCCTCACCCAGAGCGCTGGGGGCAGTTTTGGATACCACAATATAAGAAAGATACAAAGGTTTTAGAGAGTGTCAAAGGGAGGGCCACAAAGGTGGTTCAGGGCTTTATGAAGAGTGTCTGAGGTCGCTTGGCTTGTTCAGCCTGGAGAACAGGAGACTGAGGGGAGACCTCACTGCAGCCTCCAACAGCCTCATGAAGGAAAGTGGAGGGGCAGACACTGATCTCTTCTCTCTGGTGATCAGTGACAGGACCCAAGAGAATGGCCTGAAGCTGTGTCAGGGGAAGTTTAAGTTAGATATTGGGAAAAGGTTCTTCACCCAGAGGGTAACTGGGTGGAACAGGCTCCCCAGGGAACCGGCCACACCACCAATCCTGACAGCATTCAAGAAGTATTCTGACAACGCCCTAAGGCACATGGTGTGATCCTTGGGGTTTGTAATGTGCAAGGTCAGGATCATCCTTGTGGGTCCATTCCAACACTGTATTTCTGTGATTCTATGAAAATACTTAAAAATTTGAAAGCAATGGATTATATTAAAATAGCAGTTTGTAACATACCAATGAAGATGCAATGTTAAACAGATTCACAGCTGCCTTTTGACTTTAAGTCTTGCTGTGGACGTTTTTGTTGGCCATTCATGTTTGACACGTCCTTGTAGCTTGATGTCTGCTTTTCGAATACCCAATGATACTACCAGTGAAATTTCCCTATCCCTTAAAAGGAGTACAAAAAGTAGCTTGCCTCCACACCATCAAACCCACAAATTGTGGGGGTTGGGGGAAGTACTTCCTTATTTTAGATGCAGGAAACAGAAATACAAGAGTCTCACAAAAAGACTGAAGAAATCAGGAAACCCTAACTTAAGG
>WEKY01049428.1:16736-59554 GCA_013390045.1 Picathartes gymnocephalus
GTCCAGCATTCACTGGATAAACACACCATGGGACGGGTGAGCAACCGGCTCACAAGTCAGGCACAAAGTGTTGTAGTGAATGGGGTGACGTCACTGCCGACCTGTCACTACTGGGCTTCTGCAGGGTTCTACCCCTGCACAGGGCCTTTGTGCTCATCAACATCTTCATAAATGACTTGGATGAAGGACTGGAAGGAATACTACGTTTGCCAGTGATACTAAATCGGGAGGAGCTGTTGACTCCCTCAAAGGCAGGGAGGCCCTAGAGAGAGACATCAACAAATCTGTGGGCTGGGCAACCACCAACTATATGAAGTTTAACAAAGGCAAGTGCTGAATTCTGCACGTGGGATGGGGCAACCCTGGATGTACATACCAATCAGAACAAGAGGCTGGAAAGCAGAGCTCTGAGAAGAGAGCTGGGGGTCCTGGTCAATGGCAAGTTGACTTTGAGTCAGCAGTGCCCTGGCAGCCGGAGGGCCAATCATGTCCTGGGGGGCATCAGGCACAGCATCGTCAGCTGGGCAAGGGAGAGGATTGTCCTGCTCTGCTCTGGGGCGGCCTCACCCAGAGCGCTGGGGGCAGTTTTGGATACCACAATATAAGAAAGATACAAAGGTTTTAGAGAGTGTCAAAGGGAGGGCCACAAAGGTGGTTCAGGGCTTTATGAAGAGTGTCTGAGGTCGCTTGGCTTGTTCAGCCTGGAGAACAGGAGACTGAGGGGAGACCTCACTGCAGCCTCCAACAGCCTCATGAAGGAAAGTGGAGGGGCAGACACTGATCTCTTCTCTCTGGTGATCAGTGACAGGACCCAAGAGAATGGCCTGAAGCTGTGTCAGGGGAAGTTTAAGTTAGATATTGGGAAAAGGTTCTTCACCCAGAGGGTAACTGGGTGGAACAGGCTCCCCAGGGAACCGGCCACACCACCAATCCTGACAGCATTCAAGAAGTATTCTGACAACGCCCTAAGGCACATGGTGTGATCCTTGGGGTTTGTAATGTGCAAGGTCAGGATCATCCTTGTGGGTCCATTCCAACACTGTATTTCTGTGATTCTATGAAAATACTTAAAAATTTGAAAGCAATGGATTATATTAAAATAGCAGTTTGTAACATACCAATGAAGATGCAATGTTAAACAGATTCACAGCTGCCTTTTGACTTTAAGTCTTGCTGTGGACGTTTTTGTTGGCCATTCATGTTTGACACGTCCTTGTAGCTTGATGTCTGCTTTTCGAATACCCAATGATACTACCAGTGAAATTTCCCTATCCCTTAAAAGGAGTACAAAAAGTAGCTTGCCTCCACACCATCAAACCCACAAATTGTGGGGGTTGGGGGAAGTACTTCCTTATTTTAGATGCAGGAAACAGAAATACAAGAGTCTCACAAAAAGACTGAAGAAATCAGGAAACCCTAACTTAAGGCACATTAGCCAAACAAACAATTCCAACACCAAAATAATTAATTATCATCTTAATCATTTGTCCGCCTGTTTTCCAAACCTCATATTTGTATATTTATCTTCCAGACAGACAATACTTCCTTCTCCACAAAGGCTTTTTTTTTGTTCTTGTACCCTATCCTTGCCGCACCATAAATGTAATCTGTTGTCTTCTGCAGTTAAACATATTCAAAAGTACAGAAGAATGTATCACAGTACCAAGGATATTGCACTGATGCTTCCTATTAGTTGATACTTTATTTACTAAGGCAAGAGGATAACATGGCACACCAATTTTATTTTCACCTCCTGTCTTTTCAAGAGAGATTTGACCAGTACTCAAACAAGAAGTACTTAAATTGAATGACTGACTTTCCACAACATCAACATCAAAAGGATAAAGTTATTTTTTATAACTGTCAACAATTAAGTAATTTATGGTAGGTAAACATCTATTGCATAAGTTTAAGAATTAACTCGAGACTATAAATTGACAGACTGGCAAAATAATTTTTGTCGACTGTCCCAATAGTTGCTTCTCCTTTTCATATCAGAACATGATTATTGTTTTTACTTTTACTGCAAAAGTGAAACAGAAATTATCTGAAGACTGAAGAACATAAAATCATGGCAAAAGATACCACTCTTCTGTATTTAAAAATTAAGTGATTCTTGTATTTTGCAGAGATGAGGACACTGGTATCTTGCCCAACTTAATCAGGTGCTCTTACAGGTAACACTGCTTCCACCTCCTTCTGGATGTAGAAAGGAAGCTTAACAAATAAACCAGCTTATTTCTGTGAGCTGCACTTCATTATACCTGAAAGACATTTGTTTATCATGATGAAATTCAAGGGAAGCAAGATCTATAGAGAATTATCTAATCTTAAGCATAAGCTTTAGCTCAAAGTTGCAAGTTATTTGTTAAAAATTGTCTTTTTCCATTGTTATGGAAGAGGTTATGTTGATTCCAACTCCTCTGAAAATAAACCAAAATTATTTTGTAAAAACAAAAAAACATCATATTACTTTTTAAAGTAATTCTTCAAAAACTCATTACTATTTCTTTTTTTTCCCCACTTTTGCTAACCCATCAGCTCAGAAGACTTGTTTTTAAATTACATGTAAAGGCCTATAAGAGGAATTATCAGTCAGAAGAAAGCTTAGAATTTCAGCTTGTTTCTACAATACACCTTTGATGAACACTTATTTCCTCCCACAAAATATGAGTAATGCAGCACCACTATAAGGTAAGTTTTCTGATGCTGAAACACACAACAAAGAAAGCAAAAGATGTCCTGCTTTGGTAGAGTTCGACAACCTCTCACAAGACAGCCAGATTTGAACAAAAACCTTCAGCTGTCTATTCTGGTTGAATCTTAAACTGAAAAATTAGGCTTCTACTTACAAGGCACCAGAAACTACGAAAGAAACTTTCCAACCTGAAAATAAATTGTTTTAATCAATCTTTTTTGTTATTCCTGACCATATCTATGAGTTTGTCAAACTGCAATGAAACAGGGTACATAAAAAGAAAAAAAAAAAATCCCTTTTTCTCTCCTCTAGAACTCATGGTTCTGAGACTCTTCTTTCCCATGAACTTACCAAGAAATATGACAGAAACTATTCTTTATATGAAGGTGAAGTTAATCCGACTCCTTTCTTTGCCAGGAGCTCAAAGAGGAGATGACCAAAGACAAGAAAAATGCAGCCATCCCAACTATTCCCTGATGCCAGCCAAAATCAACTGTATAGAAGGTAGAAAATCACAGAGGAGTTTGGGTCACTGCAGTCCCAGACCCAGAGCAGTTCCTGCAGCACCAGTGTCTAACACTCCAATTTTACCTCTAAATGGTATCTTTGCTTAAATCCCACGTCCAAAGTGTTATGTATACATTGCATTCAGAACGACAAAAGCATTCTTATCAAAGCCAGAAGGTATTTGAGGACACAAAAGAAACAAAAGGAAAACACTTCAAAGACTCCTCTGACCTTACACTCATCAAGAATTAAAGCAAGAGAGACTTTTAGTCCTTTCCTTACTCCAATCCAATCTGCCACGCAGAATCAATGAACAGCTCTGAGCTTGCAAGTTATGTGATACAAGACCTTCTTTGTGTTACAACTTTATTCTTTAGACAAACATCCCAGAATTCTCCTAAATATGGTTTTCCTAACAATAGTCTTCATAGCTTGATTCAGAACCACATCATGACTAGCGTCCATGATTTCTCCAGCCACCTGATTTTGCAAGTCAAATCTCCAAACGCTTTAAGGTCATGCTGCTTCCAAAAACCATATGCACAAAACAGTTTGTGGAGTATGAGAAAAGCTAAAAATAGCCATGGGCATTTTAGCAAAAGAAGACAAAAGCTCTTCCAGGAAACCTACTGATTTATTCTCTACAGAGAAAACCTAGCTCTTTAATGACATGTCCAATTACAAATTCAGTGTATTGAAAGAAAAAAAACCAAAACAACCAACCAACAAACCCACTGCTCAAACAAAAAGCAACCCAATAAAATACACAATCACATCAATAGTTCAGCTTTCACTCACAGGTCTTCATGGCATTTTCTTATTTACGTCACCATCTTTGCTCCACAAATGTTGGCAACACAGCCCCTCTTTCAAAAGCCATGGTGACTGTTGCCAATATTAGCAAAGCAAAAACTTCAGGTCCTAGTAAGTCTACCATTTGGCTGGCACCACTTTTTGCCTTGAATTTCCACAAAAGAGGATATATAGCATGTAACAGCAGGTTTAAATGGTCCCAAGACCACCAAAAATTGTATCATTATTACGCTGGCAATTGTTTGTTTAATTGCCAATGAACTTAGTAGTAAATGAAGTTGAAGGAGGAGGACAGCTATCCCCAGAAGATGTATTAGAGCAATAAGCAAACCCTCACTGAAGTGGCA
Organism: Picathartes gymnocephalus; assembly: GCA_013390045.1. NCBI lineage: Eukaryota > Metazoa > Chordata > Aves > Passeriformes > Picathartidae > Picathartes > Picathartes gymnocephalus. Next base: position 21,102 of record WEKY01049428.1, read on the forward strand.
GAACCACCTTCCCTCTTTGAAAGGGGAGAATAAATTCTCCCAGCTCAATACTGACAGGACTCTTTGCACGCCTACAATAAAAGCTACTTTCTAAGAAGAGATTAGTATAAAAATACATTTGTATAATCAGATTTCATAACAAAGAAGGGAATTCTATGATTTTACCTCTAACACAGACAGCAGTGCATAGTATCAACACAAAGTTGTGAGGCATCAGTATTACCGCTGTTTTCAATCAAAGTTTCATGTCCTGTGTTATTCACACAACCTAGTACCTGCACAAAGCACAAGCCAAGTATCACCAGCGCTCACTCACTGATTGTCCTACCCTCAGCCTCACTCCTCCCTGAAGAATCTTCCCCATCCACTCCTACTCCATTACCTCCTGGCTGGAGAGGTTTCCTCTCCTCTTAAGTACTTAAGAGAGTCACTGCACACTTGTAGTCAAATGAGCTCCCAGATCTCAATGGTAGAATTAACATGCTGGACTGTCATCCATAGTCTGGGAAGATGGTGTTTATTGTACTGACACACTTCAGCTTCTCTGAAGCCAAGGTCTGAAGCTGAAGTCTCTCCTCTGAAGACTCTGCCTGAAAACTCCACAAGCAGTCTCTCCTCTTCACCAATCTCTCAGAGACAGGTTCCTGTCCCATCAGTATCAAAAAGTCTTTCACATTTCCAAGCCAATAAAGAAGTCCTACCCAGCTTCCCGAGCTGCCTGTCAGGAGGAAAATGATGTGTGTACACAGATACAGAAAACACAAGGCTACATAATCATGAAAAACTGAAGCGGCACTGGTGGAGTGCAAACTGGACATCACAGCAAGGCATTCACTCTCTCTTCAGCTCCAATAGAAAAATCCTACATCTGTTTCAACTACAGTCACAAATTAAATATGAGCTTATGAATTCACAGCAACTGACCCCTCAGACACAAATCTTTATGCTTAAAATATCCGACTCTACAAATGCCTCCACGCAGAAAGTTCCTCTGGTCTTCTGTGAGAGATATCTTTCAAAAAATTATTTTGGCTAGAAATAGGTTTACTGAACAAGGCGGCCAGAACTCTGCAAATAAATGCCAAATGAGTACTGATGACTTCTCCATTTAGTTTTGATGAATTTTATTTTCTGCTGTGTGAAGCGTCAACACAAAGTATTCTTCTGATAAGTGGAAAATTACAGGTTGCCCAGGGAAGTTTAGAGTTCACCACCTCTGAGATACTCAAAAGTCTTCCTGGGCAACCTGGTCTAGGACACTCTATCAGAGCAGGGGGATGAGGCACCTCCAGCAGTTCCTTCCAGCCTCAATAATTCTGTGAAAAAAACATCATTGTACTCAACAAAATAGTACTTTCTCCCAACACATGGTATTAACCATTAAGAAGGCAGACTCCAAGTCATCATAGAAAGTAAGTGATTTAGACAAAAGAAGCAAATGATCAAACAGTAGCCAGTTGTAGATGAATGCCCTAATCATTGTTCCTTCACACTTTCTCACTGGAAACAACAATTATGGCTATAATACAAGTTTTACCAACCATCTGCTGAAAAACATAACTTCTCCAATCACAAAACAGGAAAAAATTTCCTAGCTGAAATCTCCAGATGTCAAGAGAAGCTTCTGGCTTCCTCTTCTTCAAAAAAGCACATTCCAGATGACTTATTTAGTTTTGTGTAGTCAGGGGTTTTTTGGCTGTTATTTATTTGCTAAAAATTAAGCTCAGCCTCCACAGAAACAGTATTTTCATAGCAGTCAGTGACTACACAGGAAAATAGCCATCTTCTATTAATGCATTTTCTATGTAGATATCTCACATCAAGTTTTCCTCTGAATATATTCATACCTTATAATTTAATACATCTGAATATAATGCAACACCAAGAACTATGCTGCTTTTAAGAGAAAAAATATAAAGACATAATTAGTCAACATTTACGTAACTATTAGAATTTGAGGATTTTTTATAAGTGAATAAATATTATGACTCATGAAGCAAGTTCATCTGTAAGAAAAAACAAGGATGTGTTCCACTTGTGTTTCCAGCTCAATTACAACCTCCGCAGCCCAGACACACTCAAGCTAGAAACACTTTTAGGTAGTTCCAATCTAGAGGCCAAAATAAAGCCTTAGTGCATGCAGTGCTTCCTACAGAGGTTTCCAAGCATTAGGTCTTTGCATCATCTCAGACCATGCAACTCACAAAAAACACCTATTTCTGAACTCTATGAAAGAAACAGAAAAATGAATGCATATAAGAAACATAAGACAAGCTAAAATAAAGAAATCTGCAGCTAGATTTCAATTATAACCTACTAATAAAGAAATCTTACATACTGTCCCCATAACAGTTTTTATTGTATAAATATTGACAGGGAGTGGCAACCTTTCAGCTAGTGAAAGCCAATCCTTTACAAGATTTTGAGTATCAGAATAGACTTTGACCTGTGCTCCAGCAAAAGCTGGTGCTGACCCTGTGCCGGTTCTCCTGTAGCAACATGGGCAGTCAACCCTGCCAAGCAGCTCCTGCTCGTCTAGACACCCTCCAGACAGCTGTAACTGGAGATGCACCACAGCACCTTATACCCTGCTGATGCTGAACACACTACAGAGACATCTCTACCCTGCTGACTGGAGACTTCAGTACAGGCAGTCCAATCATCTCAGCACAGCAAAACAACGTGCACAAGAGAAGCTCCAAACCACTTTTCTGCTTCTCAAAGATCCAATTTCAGCTCTTGTTCAATCACTGTTCACAGAATTATGTAGGCTGCAAAAGACCTCTAAGGTCATTAAGCCCAAGCCATTTGACCCAGCATGGTCAAGAACAATCACTAAACTGTGTCCCCATGTGCCATATCTACATGTCCCTTCCAGGGATGGGGACTCCAATACTGTCCCGGGCAGCCTGTTCCAGTGTCACAGTCTTCCTGTTGCACGTGGCTCCCCGCTCCTCCTGTTTGCTGTCCACGCTGTGTGCCTTGGCATTAATTCAAGTGTTTATTTCAGCAGACTGCTGAGGAAGCTAAAAGATGCTGTTATTTGCATTTGCTTTAACTGAGCTATAACTGGGTGTTGCCTGCATAGTGCCTGCAGTTTTACCAATATTGTCTCATCATCCTTCTGGCTTTATTGCTGCTGGAATGACTGGACAAATTAAGGTAAAGACAGAAAAGTTTTTAACTATTCTCCAATTTTGTTCTCAGAGAAGTAAGTTCAATTTTTCAGTACTGCCATTTGGAACTACAATTTCTTGATGACAAAGGAGTTTTGATATATAAAAATCAAGCAACATCCACCAAAAAAAATTTTAATTACATAGTTTGGGACCTCTTAAATTCAAGATAAACATCCTGTATCACGACAAACATCTCAGTGTTCTTTGTTAAGAGACCTTAAAAAGTTTTTTATTTTTATATAGGACTAAAGTATGACCTAGGGAATTCTGCTAACAGCAACTGTGAGGCTACCAACACCATCTGCTCACAGGGCTTCTCAGTACTTATTAAGTTCTCAATGAGTGGCTCCTGAAGCTATCATTGTCCTCAAAGATTTACAGACCAACAGGATGATTTTCAATTTGTCCAACAAACAAATTCCAGGTGTTTCCCTCTTCCTTCCCTCAAGCAACAAAAAAACCACTCTGTAGTTGCCAGGGAAAAGGACATTGTTTACAAATATTTTTACTTTGTAAGAGCATTTATAGCTTGGTTGGGTGTTTTAGTCCTCTTGTTGAAACGTGTCTTAACATCAACTTTCTATTATCATTCCTCATTAAAACTTTTTATAGGAAAAATAAATAATTATATTCCTACGCAGCCTCTAGTTTTATAAGCAGAAGATTTGGCTAAGTCAACTATTAATTCCTCTGTAAAACCTACCATACACCATGAAACAAATGCTAACATTTTGACAGTTCCACATCTATATTGTTAACTTTCTAAGGGCTAATGTAATACTAAAAAATTCTTAAGAGATGCAACCTGAAATAAGAACCGATCAACTTACTGTGTTCTCAAAGCCAACTTAGAGATCCATTTTACATTTTACTAATGTATTAAGATATATAGTTTATCATTAACTTAACATCAATCTTTATATTTCATAATCCATAGAGTTGAGAAGATATTAAATAACATTGTGGATATTAATTAACATTAATAATTAACATTAACTATTTTTGCATATAAAGTTCAGACATGGTAACTTGAAGACATGGAATTTTATTTCCAGGTCAGCCAGAAGTCTTATTTTGAATCTAACAACCAAATTACAGAATAGTTTGGGTTGGAAGGGACCTTTAAAGAACACCTAGTACCAGTCCCCTGCCATGGGCAAGGACACCTTCCCCTAGACCAGGTTGCTCAAAGGTCCCATCCAATCTGGCCTTGAACACTTCCAGACATGGTGTATCCGCAACTTCTCTAGGCAACCTGTTCCAGCACCTCATCATCCTCCTAGTAAAAAACTTCTTCCTCATGTCCAATCTACATCTACACTCTTTCAAGTTAAAGCCCTTGTCATGACATTAACAGCCCTTGCCAAAAAGGTCACTCTCTGACAGATGAACGAGAAACTCAGACAAAATCCCCAAGTCCTTCTCCACAGGGCTGCTCTCAAATCATTCAACACCCAGTCTGTAGTGATACTGGTGATAGTCCCAATGCAACTGCAGGACCTTCCACTTGTATCTAAAGAATGGTAGAAACATGTCCAAGGAGATTTCATCAGTCACAACCCTTTCCCTTACTCTGAACTATCTTCAGACAACTTACAGAATTCTGAAACTGACAATTTGCAAATATTCATGAAGTTCTTCTGTGTACAAGAAGCTTTATTAGCAATCAAGGAAGCTTCTCAGATACCAAATTTCTCTAGCATTTAATCACTCAAATTTTAAGAGCAGAGTTAGTATGGTTTCAGTCAAGGTGATTTCAACAGCTATTTGGATAGATACCACTAAAGTAAAGGTACTTTCAGTTATTTACTTTTTATTCATTGCTTTTAAAAAATTTATTACTCAAATCCCTAATCACAAGGTTTTCAGAAGTGCTTTCTAACACATTTAACAAAAGCAAAATACGTCTAGTATCTAGAGATATATATAGAACTCCAAATCCCAAAGTCGAGGAGATCATCTCGACTTCGTGCAAGACAGATGAACGTGAATTAATCTAGATGATGAAACAGGCCTAGGTGAACCAAGGTCTGTAGCTATATACTTTTGGTGCAACAAAAATGGAAACCTCTTGAGAACAGATAAAACTTTAAAAAGTTTGTGATATGCAGTGTTTACTGCTGCCAGTTAATTTGAAGACTAACTGCTCCACCAATGAAGCGTTTGACATCTTTGAAGATTAAGACCACCAAAAGTGTGAAGTTTCTAAAATAAACTGTGGATATAATTGACTAAGTACTTGAATAATTATAATATTATATATATATATAAAAAGAATATATATAATAACCCCAGTGCCTATATAAATTATGAAAACATTCTTTGTGAGTTCTTACCCTAACAGAGAGAGCACCAAAATACATTTTCATGAAAAGTTACTGTTTATTTTAGAATCAAAAGCATATGCAATTTCAGGTCAACACACCTACTCACTTATTACACCTCTAACTCCCCACTCTCCAAAAACCCCAAGAATTTACTAAAACATGGCTTCATTACAAAAATTGTTGTAGAACAATGCTCACTGAATACTGCTTTTCAGTGCTCAAGCTCATAAATGAGACACTTAGCTCAAGTTAATAGTTAGTTACTTGCACTGCCTTTGGGCCTACTCAGCACCCCTACGGAATTCATCAGGATCTGACCACTGCACACCCTGGAGCATGTGTGATCACCTCTCTAACACAGCCTTATTAGATTTTTTGGGGACTGTAGGACTCCTAGTACCAGATATTTTGATAAAATGCACTACGTGATGCTGTGACACATTGTCTACACTTAACTCAGGCTTGGGCCTTCTCACACCTTATCAAAAAAAAGACAGCTTATCTATGATTCCCCTGCCTAGTACTAAATCAAGTGCATGGAAGCCCCAAAGAAACCAATTTAGTTACACACAGTTATAACTTAAATTAATTTTCTTACTCTGTTTTTATTAGAGTTGCATAAGAGAAAACAGGAAAAATAAACACATCTCTCTCCTGCACCTCAGTTTTATGAATTTCCTTCCTGCAGCATGTAAATTGAAGTTTTAAGGCCCTCCGTGTGCCTTTTCCGCCTGCTCTGCTCTGTTGTCAGCACCCTTCTCCCACACCTTCCTGAAACGGTAACACATCTTCCTTTGTATCAAGGCCCCACCCCCACCATCTTCTTTTCTTAGAGTTCTCATACTACTTCGCATATAAATTTAGAATCTTTCTAGCATACTGGACATAGCTTATAATATTTACAAAACCCAAAACGGCCACAAAGCTGATTTAAAGGTTATTACACGTCTTGCCTGTTAGTCTACAAAGGGTACAAACTGATGGGGTAGAAAAATAAGAAGAAGGAAAAATGAGGCAAAGTTAGAGAATAAAACCATCCCAAGAGAAGCCAAGAACATTGCTGAGACTTTTCTTCATACAGCCAAAAAAAATGTTTCCTGAACCTAAATGAACCCCATCATTGCATACCTACACATATAGAACACCAGATGCTGAAGTGTCCTTGTATCAGCTAGTCATGTATTTCCACTGAGTTAGTTATCATCGTTGTTTAGGAAAAGTCCAAGCAGCTATAAGGAACATGAATGCATAACCTTAACCACAGGTAAAACATAATTTAGATTTTTAAAGCTTTATTAAAAAGAATTTTTGTATGTAGTCTGATCTGAAAAATATTATTTTCTTTTCAAGTGTACCACGTCTAAAGTCTGTCAAATTTCCCTATTTAACTGAGACTTGCAGGAAGAGGAATGGGGAGTTCATTTCAGAAGATATTTTAAATTAAGATCAGTTACACCTACTCCTAAGCATTTCTTCCTTAAAAGCATATCCATATAGATTTTAATGGATTTGATATAAAACTAGTACTTTGGGCCAAGAATGATGCTTGTAGTGTGAATCATCACATTAAGAACTGGTGTGAACTATTTAAGCTGTTTAGAAAGCGTTAGAATACTTAAATTCTTCTACAGAAAAGACCCCAAGAACAAGTGAAACAAAGTTAAGTCCAGCAAGCAGGAAGACTGACACATTGACCACACAGCCTACCAAGTGATTTCCTCCTGTCATTTTCTTTTTTAATTGGTAATAGTGTAAAAGAAATTTCCTAAAAATTTGTCACTTCAAAGGACCTTAATATCTGTGACGCAAACACATGTTCTAAAATTTTCAACAAGCATGACAGGAAGCATCCCCCCAAGTTCATTCCCAAACTGACTACAGCTTAGCTCCTAATCACAATTCAGATAACTGAAATGGGGCAAATCCTTAAACTGATTATAAGATTAAGGAATAAGGTTAAAGATACTACCAACTGCATGTCTGATACCTGCCAATTCCTTCCTAACACTGTAGCAAGGTCCCCATAGAACGCCCAGCACTAAAGCACATCCTAGCAAATTGAGCCATGGTTAATGTAAACTCTGGACTTAGCTGACTGTATACTCTTGACACCTATCAGTAGAACCTGGCTGTAAAAACGTCTGATTAGTCTCGAGTTACCAAAATTGACACACTATATCCTAAGAACCAGAGGTATCCTCATTAGCTGTGGTTCTACGATGGCAGACAGGTGCAGATAACAGAAGATGCACTGCTATTTTCCTTTGTGACAGCAGCATCCACAAGGCTTTTATCTAGGGATGCAGGTTTGACCTGGCAACTTCAGAAGTTCACAAACCTGTAATAAGCTAAAGAGAGCACACAATATTGTGAACTTGAACAAATTATTGCATTATTCTTTTAATCTCTCCACTGCCTTATGCTCAAGCAAGCTTTCTGCCAAGAACCATGCAGCAGAAAATGAAGAATGACTATTAAGAGCTATCTCCACCCCCACACCTCCCTTCCAACCCCAAATGTCAGAGTTCATACAAGGAACAAATTCAATTTATTTGTTCCTCTCTCTGACAATTGAAAGCCAGGGGAAAAAATATACTAAAGAACTTCCATCACTTGCTCCAAAGAAAATAAGCTCTCCACTTCAGTGTGAAAGCACAAATTACACTTTGGTACTATTTAAGGACATCCCTAGGCATATCTAAGGACCCAGCTGCATCCCAAACAAATTAGTTGGATTTGGCATGCAGTTTACTGAGGTACTAAGTGAACTAAATGAGAACTAAAAGATCATCCAATTCTGTCAATCAGCTACCAAATGACGTTGGTTGGTTTTATATCAGGACGTGTTATGATTTGCCTTCCTGTGATGCAATTATAACACTGACAGCACTGGTGAGATCCAGCGATTAGGTACGATCGATTAAGGAAACAACAAGCGAGCAGCCCTCTACCCCAGGCCTACACAACCACCAGTTTAAAATGCATTTAAACCCCTGCCCACATGTAAGGGCTTATTAATCGTGTTGTGTGCGACTGGCAGCGCTGCAGTGCTTAGCCGCAGCATAAGAGGACCTCAGTCTTTTAAAAAGTTGTTGGAGAGAGAACTGGTATCAAAGCTATTTGAAGTCCTGCGCTCACGCAGAGGAGCGGCACTCGCGAATTCCGCCTTTGTGGGAAGGCTCCGCCGCCCCTGCGACAGCCGGCGAGGCACAGAGCGGTGCGCGGAGCGAGAGAGATGACAAGTGCGAGGCAGGGCCGGGCAGCCGCCTCCTTGGCATGGGCCGCCCTCCCGGCACACGGGCACATTCACGCACCCTCAGCCCAACGCTAAGTAAACACAACACCGGTGCGGAGCTGAGCAGGGCGGTGACTCAGCCAGGAGTGCGAGATTCGGTCCCACAGGGTAAGGAATTCGGGGAGACGTGACCGGGGGCCCATCGGAGCTCCCTACTCACCAGCAAACAGTCCACGTTCACTTCGGATTTGGGGTCCTTCAAAGTCACGTCGATTTTCTCAAACCGAGACTCAAAACTTTCTCCCGTCGACATGTTTCCGGAGATAAAAAGTTTCCCTTATTCCAGAGCAAAGTAAGGTTAAAAAAAAAAAATACTGAAAAAGTATTAAAAAAAAAGGAACGGGCGAACACAAAAGACAAACCACAGCCTGTACCAGGCTGAGTAAGCGCCTCCTGCGAGATCCCTTCAATCACAGAAGTCTCTGGGGCAAGTCCTCGTCAAGGGGGCAGAGAATCCAAGGGGAGCCCGCGGCAGGCGGGGGACGAGGCTGCTTCTTCCCCCACTCCTCCAGGCACGCACGCAGCTTCCCGGGATGCTCACAGCTCCGCAGCAGCAGGTTTCCTTTCCCTCCCTCCTCTGCTCGGGCCCCACCGTCTCAGCATTCCCATTTTCCCAGCCGGGGAAGCCGTCCTGGGATCCAGTGTAGCGGTCCCTCCTCCTCGCCCTGCTGCTGCAGCGCCGGCGGGTCGGTGCCAGGTTCCGGAGAGCGGCTTTCTTTCCGGTGAACCAAAAGAAACAAGAGAAGAGGGGAAAACAAAAAACAAAAAAAAGAAAAAAACCAAACCAAAACAAAACAACAACAAAAAAAAAAAAACCCAGAAAAAACAAAACAAAATTAAAAAAAAAAAAAAGAAAAAAGACAAAAGCCTGCAGGCACACCAACAAGGCAAAAATGGACGGAAAAATAAAATTTAGGGGAATCCTCTCGACGGCGTGTCTCAGCGCCGTGGGTTCGGTCCGTCCGTGGGCACGGGGCGAGGAAGCGAGGAAGGCACCGGGCGAGCGTCCCCGCGGGCGGCGGACGAGTCACCTCACCGGCGGAGCGGCCGCAGCAGCATCTTTCTTCCTCTCTCCTCCTCCTCGCTGCCTCCCGCCGCTGCCAACGTCGGTTCAGCCCCCGCCTCTCCGCTCCTCCGCCTCACGGACGGGACGGCAGCCCGGACCGCCTCAGGACCGACCCGAGGCTGCGGCGTGCGAGGGGAGGAGGGAAGGAGGCGGCTTAAGGGGAGGGCAGAGCGTGAGGTCCGGCGGCTGCGAGAGGATCTACGAGAGTTACCAACATGTCCGCCTTCCTGTTTGAACAGTCGGGACGGGGCGCGGGGCGCATGCGCGGGGGGAACGGCTCCGGTGCGGGAGGGGATGGGACGGGACGGCGGCAGGAGGTGCGCCCGCGGAGACGGGGGCGAGCGCCTGGGAAGGAATCACAGAATCAGTCACAGAATCAATTAGGTTGGAAAAGACCTCTGACACCATCGAGTCCAACCTGTGGCCGAACACCACCGTGTCAACCAGACCAGGGCACTGAGTGCCACATCCAGTCTTTCCTTAACCACCTCCAGGGTCCTCCACCACCTCCGTGGGCGGCCCATTCCAGTGTCTAATCACCCTTTCTGTGAAGAAGCTCTTCCTAGTGTCCAATCTAAACCTCCCCTGGCGCAGCTTAAGGCTATATCCTCTTGTCCTGTCACTTGTTGCCTGGGAGAAGAGGCCGAGCCCCGCCCCGCTACGTTCTCCTTTCAGGGAGTTGTACAGAGTGATAAGGTCACCCCTGAGCCTCCTTTTCTCCAGGACAAACAACCCCAGCCCCCTCAGCCGCTCCCCATGGAACACGCGCTCCAGACCCTTCACCAGCCTCGTTGCCCTGGTGAAGCAAAGCGCGGGAGAGGCGGGAGCAGGCGGGCCGGAGCGCGTTCGGCTCGGCCTCAGCCCCGGTGCCAGCGGGGCGGGTCTGACAGCCCAGGATCCCTCTTCCGGGAGCCGCTGTCTTTGTGTGCCCGCCCCCGCCCGGCGGTTCCGGCGGGAATTGCGCGGAGGCGAGGGCAGCGTCCTGCCGGGAGAGGCGGTCATTGCCGCCGGCTCCCCGTGCCATGGGGGTATGGAGCCGCCGTGTTTCCGCCCCGGCTCCCCGGAGGCGCCTCAGCGCTGGTGGCTCCTGCCGCTTTGGCACAGCACGGGCACGGAGGGACAGGTGGCAGCGAGGTTTGCCCCTACAGCTGCTGTGGGCTCTGTCCTTGCGGGTCTTCAAAAGCCAGGCGCCGGACAGCCCGCTGTGAGTGGTCCTTAGGTGATCCCTCCCTGGAGGTATTCAAGAACGATATGGGCACAATCCTGTGCCATGTGCTCTGGGATGATCCTGCTTGGGCAAGGAAATTGGACTGCATTACCCGCTGTCGTACCTTTCCAACCTGACCCATTCTGTGATTCTGCGATTCTGCGGTTCTATCTTGCCTGATGAGGGGGACTGGAGAAGCTGATCTCCAGAGATCCATTTCAATCTTCTTAGCCACTCTGCCATCCTGTGTGTCCAGGGAAGGAGACGCCAGCTTCCACAGTGCCAGAAGTTCAAAGCATTCCATCTTATGTCCGGACAAGGGCCATGTGCAAGGTAGCACACCAAACAGAAAGAATAGATACCAGAACTAAATAGGTATCCTGTGCAGCCTGTGTTGGTGTTTCCAGTTCAAACCTTACCCTCAGACCACGTCAGGGACCTTTTCTTCAAATAAGGAAACAATCACAGAATCCATTAGGTTGGAAAAGACCTCTAAGATCATCCAGGCTAACCTTTGACCAACACCACTATGTCAATTAGACCATGCAACTAAATGCTACAACCAGGCTTTTGTTGAACACTTCCAGGAATAGTGACTCCACCATCTCCCTGGGCAGTCCATCCCAATGTTTAACAACCTTTCTGTGAAGAAATTCCTCCTAATGTCCAACCTGACCCTCTTGTGGCTCAGCTTGAGACTTGACCAAAGTAATGATTTCAAATATTACTGGACAGAGGCCACTGTACTGGTTCAGTTCTTTGACTTCCAGTACAGTTCCATAAATGGCAATGGCATTTTTACCAAGATCACTATAAATTGCATAGAGATTGTCAAGTCATTAATCTCTGGTCACTGAACAGTTGCCAGTAGCAAACCTGAATCATTAGCACTATGACTTATTTTCCATGTCATGGTTAAGAAACAAGTTCATAGCCAAGTGTTAGAGTGTTTGAGCTATTCAGTCTTGGATGTCAGTACTTGCTATCTTGCTTTATTCAGAAAAAAATAAGAAATGGCATTCTACATTTTGCCTTTTCTTATCCACAGCTGCCTGCACCTTTGTTTTCTACTGAGAAGTATGTACAGTTAAAGCAAAAATACAGGCTACAGCAACATTTCTCATTCTCTTGTTTTCTACTGGCTACTACCACAGCCCTTTGATTCAGAGGGTTTGGTCACTCTTGGAAATGCAGATGTTCCATTTCAGGAACCACAGTCCAAAGAGAACACTTCCACAAGCTACAGGGTGTAGGCTTAAGATCATTTCATATGTGATGCAATAAGTAATTTCTAAAATACAGAGAAAATGCTTCTTGCAGTCTTCATCTAAAGCAAGATGAAAATCAACATTAAAGATACAGAGCCTAATTCACAGTGCTCTTGGGCAGCTGGTTTAGGCATTAGCGATGATGCCATGCCTCAGCGGGGTGATTTGAGGCAGCTACCTGGAAAGAATGCAAAATTCATGAGCTTGTAATAGAGTACGGAAGAGGAAGCCTGAATCTGCAGCTCAGTGGGCAGGATCATCGCTGCAATCAGCAGGTGCCACTTACGTGTTTTATCCAATGTCTGTGGGAAAACTCAGGTACTCTTGGAAATGCAAAACACCTTGCATCCTCTCCAGATCTCCCTGCAACAAAGCTTCATGGGTGTTGCTCCCACTTGCCCGTTGCTTCTTTGCGTTTTTGGGTTTTTTTACAGTGGCCCAGATTCAACACAGTAACTGGAGAGAAGCACCATCCCATCGTTTGGCAACTTGGAGAATTCACAGAGAAGAGAGCTGGGCTTCAGACAGGCCCAATCTCACATGTTTATTTGCTAGTGAAGGATCTTGCCTCTGGAGCAGTACACCTGAGAACTTCTACCAGTGTTTGTGGTGAGCAAAGCTGCTGTGTTTGTGCTCAGCTGCATGCAAACTGCGTGTTTCAAACATGTCTGTCAGACTGGGCTTTTCTCACGCCTGTGGTGGACTAAAAGTGCTTGTCTGTCTGTCTCAAATAGAATAGAATTTGTGTGGGAGGTACTCATGCAGCTGTCTAGGAAACTCTGAGCCCTGCTTCAAAACTGTGAAAGGGAGGCTTTGGCTATCAGCATCAAAAAGGATAATAGATTCTAAATTTTAAAAGCAGGTGTGGGCTAAGTGTCTGGTGTGATAAAGTACTCATGTTGCAATTTGAGAGTGTAATGTAATAGCTTTTAATCCAGAGAAGACTCATTCACATGCTGGGATCTTGAAGCCCATTTTCACAAACTCCAGTCAGACTATTTGTATCTACATGATTAGGAATTTGCATATTTCTAGCATTGGCTACATAGAAATTGTATGAATCCCCATCCTACACAACCAGCCAGTGCATTGAACTTTTGAACATTGAATTGTTTTATCTTCCTGATAAATAAACTAAAAATGGGTAATTTCTTCTTGTTGCATTTGTTATGTCACATATTTTGGAATTGAGCTGGGTTTTGTTGAGTGAGATAGTTATTACTCAACATATGCATGACCTGATAACACTGAGCTGATAAAGCGTGCAAGCCTGAAAGATGATTTTTTCTCTCTTCAAAAGCATGTAGTCTCTAATTCTTGAAAGTGTCTCTATGTAAGTTATGTCCATACAAAATATACGAACAAACTGATAATCCTAATAAAACCAAAACCATGGTCCCCATATCCATATTTTCTTGCCTGTTTCATAAGATTTTTAAATGTTCCTGGTCTTTTTGTGTTACAAATTGACACTGACTTAAGAGCTGATTGTTTGGCAGAGATTGAAATTTCTTATTAAACACAGAATATCAATAAACTGTCAAATGACTACACTGACTTCCTTTAAACCATAATAAAATACTTATAAAAAGTACAAGTAATATTCTTGATTGTGCAAATATCATTCTTATACACGAGAGTAATAAAACTGTGCATGTAAGAGGTTTCAGTAGTGCTCATTTCAGGAACATTTAGCAAACAGCAAGAACACAAGAGCAGCAGAATACTCAAAGTACTGGCTCAGCCCTCTTTGAACAGGTACTGCAACTCCCATCCTCTTGTGAAAAAGCTAAGAAAAATTAAGCAAAAGAGCTTGTAATAAAGTCAAGGGCCCTTTACGTTTTTCAGGCCACTGAGTGTGCATCTTTAAAAGGCATACACTTTCAGAATGAGAGAAAAGCCTGGGGGACCCTTGTTCCTGAAGTAGCTACTGACTTCAGAGGAGTTGCACAAGACAGAAACGAGACTATATCCTGTTCACCATATTAGGCCAAGTTAGTAATGCATGAGGTCCCCTCACATTCAGCTTCCGATTTAGTCAGCATGAAACCTTCAGCAGTTAAATCACATTATGTTACGCCTTTGGTCCACCACCCTCTCTCCTTCTTTGCCCTGCGAAGCTGGCTCAGTTTAGCCTCTGCTCTAGCCCTAGGGACAGTTAATAGCACAGGCCAGTGTGGCTCAAAGCCCTGAGATGAAAACAGGTCAACAAATCCAGTCCTTGGGCAAAAGATTTTATCATTGCTAAAGCCCATCTGTGCAACAGGCTATTTGCAGGAGCTTCCTGTTTCAGGCAAGGTGTCATGGATGGTCAAGCAGACAAATCTGAGCTGACTTTGGGTAATGATAAAGTCACACTAGCATTGATCTCAGTGTGCTTGCACAACCTGAAAAATAAAGCCTGTGTTAGGTAATAAATGTTGGTGGCTGTAAGTAGCTGATTTAAAGCTGCAGTCACGGTGATGACCACACTGCAGCCCCCTCACTTCCCTTGGGTACTTACCTATGCACTGAAAAGACTCCTCAAGGAATTACAGAATGAAATCTTGAGGTGTAAAGTGTTTTGAGCAGTAAACACATTAAAATCCTCTGTGAATAGGAGAGAGCAAGTAAAAGAATGAGAGAGATATTAGTCATAACTTAGTATGCTGAGAAAAGTCATCTTGGCTCTTGATAAGGCAAAACATAGGACCTGTAACAGAAATAGACTAGAAGTGGCCTAGGCAGTAAGAACTGCTAGCACAAGAAGACGCTTTTGCAGATAATAGATCAAAAGAGAATTTCCTATGGATAGACTCCACAAAAGTAGTATCTTTCAAACATCTGTTTGGCAAACATATGTTTGACGTTGTAACAGTGCAACATATACCTGTATGTATATAAATATGTTTTTCCTGCATGTCACCAGATTAAATAAAGGTGTGAGGCTCCATGCAATAGGTCTTGCCTGTTCCAATGTATCCCAGCTTCCCAACAGAGGGTAGTTCCCTATTACAGTGCATTTTCAAGCACCATAGTACTTGTGCTAGAACCCTGAGGAGAACCTGCTCCCACTGCCTGCGAGTGGAGAGTGATAAGCAAGAAATGGGGCACCTGAATCTGAGTATTTGTTGTTTGTTCTTGAACAAGCTAGAAATAGAGGCAGGGGGGCGGAAATCACCCTTTGGAACTCAATGGCTCAGTTTGATGAAGAGAATCTGGTCTGAAAACGAACTGCTGCAAGGGAGGAAGTAAACTGGATGGCATTGTCTGTTCCAGCGCAAACACAGATGCATTTGCTGCCAGCAGACAAGAGCATCGTTGTATAAACAGCATAGACACACCCAAAGTAACTTCTGTTGTATCTGGAAAGGAGGAGAGCTGTGAGCCCAGAGATAGATAGCAGCTCCCATATCTAGTCACCATATGGCTCAGGCCAACATCAGCCACAAGTCTATATACAGCACAGGCTCCCTCTGCTTTTATGCTTTAAAAGTGCAGAAAAAAGCTTTTAACCAAGATATGTCAAAAGCTCACAAACTGATTTGAAACCAAATCAAAATTCCACTGGAATGCTGAAAGCTTCATACCTCAGTAAGGACCATTTCCGTGGCAAATACTATTTTCCCATTAAAGCTACTTGATGGGTACAGAAAATGTCAAAATGCCAGAAATTCTTCTTTTACCCTGGGAAAAAGCTTTTTTATTTTCACTATCCCAGGGCTTAAAAATGGCCCAAGTGCTACTTGTTGGAAATCTTTGAAAAGCCAAACAAATCCAACTCTATATAAAAAAAAACTGTGAAAGAAAACTGCCTGAAAAAATGAAGGTTTCAGAAAGGTAGGAATATATTAAAGCAGGAGCTAAAAAGTAATCTCCTGATGGCCTCATCTACCAGGATATAAACAG
Organism: Picathartes gymnocephalus; assembly: GCA_013390045.1. Lineage (NCBI taxonomy): Eukaryota > Metazoa > Chordata > Aves > Passeriformes > Picathartidae > Picathartes > Picathartes gymnocephalus. Next base: position 37,332 of record WEKY01049428.1, read on the forward strand.
AAATAATATGTCTTTTTTGTCTATATATTTCCATTGTATAAATGGAAATATAAATAAATATGTATTTCCATTAAAAGTAGAGTGATTATCATAATTTTAGACCTCTTAAAAGCTATCATGAATCTGATTTTCTACACTGCTATTATCTTGTTAACTGTGAATCACTGCTATTAACTTGCGAACAGTCTATAATCTATGAGATTAAGAAGTTTTCTTCTTATTTCTCCAGTTTATAACCCTAAATGCCCTCTCCTAGAAGAAATTTCTCCCACCCCACCTTACTCCTACTTCCCTGTCATACACATATCACATTTCCTGTGGTTGGATTAAAAGTAAACCAGGCTGAGTTTAAAAGTAAACTAATTTGATTGCCCTGGCTTTGTTTTTATATATGCTGTCCTAAATATCTAGACTCCCTGTAAATGCTTTGCTCTGTTGAAGACTATGACAAATCCATAAAAAGCCATGTTTTTTATCTTGGGCCTGGGAAATATTTAACAGTTTCGGCCCTTAACAGATAATTAACTTCTAAATGACACATCTCATAACTTTGCTGGTATAAACAGAGAGGGCTCCATATGACCCTTTCTGGGACAGAATGGCAGAAGTTGCCATTCCTGACACTCACACTGTGAAGACTCACAACACAAGTTATAGACAATGCTTTTATACCATGAAGCTTCACGACATTCTACGTGTCTTGTCTTAAATTAAATGCATTCAAAGGCTGTTAAATATGCAGTTTTAAAAAATGCATGTGTTTCATATGACTATCTTCTGGGTATTAAGAAAAAAAAATTTAGTCACTGAAAAAGAATTCAAGTTCACTGTAACTGCAGGAATTATAAATTAGTCAAGTTAGTAATTTTTTGGTGAATTTCCGTGACTAAATCCCAGAAGCTTATTTTGCTCATATTTGGGACATTTTCAAATTCTTCTTTTAATTTCATGCCACTAGGTAATCAGTTAACCATTATTTTATACCAATGCTACCACTGTTGTTTTCTTTGTAGAGCTCTGCTACTCTTAGGAGACATCCATAAGGTTTCAGAGAGTCTAGTCTTAGACAACAGAGATGATTTATATATTGACTTTTATTATAATTCTGTTTTCATGTGGCCACAACAACCCAAACCCCAGAAATGAAAATTTTATAGGTGTGATCATAGACAGACAACGATGTGTATGAAAGTGTAAGCAAGATCTTTCTCATCAGAGTTAGTATTTTTCTTCTTATTCTTCTCTTCCTCCCCTCTTGAAGATAAAAGACACCAAACTTCCTACTTCCTATGGTAAAATGCTATGCAAGTCTGTTGGGTAATTCAACTCTTGATACTCAGAAGATGGCAATTTTGTATCAGTTTTATGACACTATTTTATTTCTTTATTATTATAATTATTATTTATTATAATTACGGTAACTTCAAATCCCCAGAACTGCCTTGTTTGAAATGGAGAAGGGAGATAGGACAAGAACAAATAGCCTCAAGTTGCAGGAGGGAGGGTTTAGATTGGATATTAGGAAAACATTCTTCCTGATAAGCCAAAAGGATTGTCAAGCATCCCTTTGCTTGCTACCCAGGGAAGTGGTGGAGTCACCAGCCTTGGAGGTATTTAAAAGGTGTGCAGATGTGGCACTTGGGGACATGGTTTAGTGGTGGACTTGGCAGTGCTGTATTAATAGTTGGACTTAACGATCTTACCGGTCTTTTCCAACTGAAACCATTCTATGATTCTATGGACTCCTAACTTGATGATAGCAAAACTAATCTGACGAAGGGACAAACTAAGGGCCAGGAACAGGCCATTTCAAAAGTGTAGTAGATGTAAATACCTTCCTGATGGAGAGTTTTTATGCAAATACCTTCTTGATGGAGAGTTTTTAGGCAGAGGGGAAAAAAGACCCAACTCCATTTGTTTTTTCCAGAGTCAAATAAAGCCCATCTACCAGGACTGGAGAATATCAGCATTGTCCTAAGCTGCCTCTACACCACAAGAATAGATGAGACTGCTCTATAAAGCACTGGATTAAAAAAAGTACAAGGTGATTGATTCATTCATGGCCCATGGCCATACTAATACTTGCAAAATTGCCTCTGGCTGATGTTCTAGAACCTTTACCATAGAAACAAAAGGTACCATGGCAAACAAAGCTGTCCCTCAGGAGTCTCATACAATGAAAACAAAGCTGGGAACATGCATATGCAAAGCAGTATTTGTAAAGAGTTACATCATTACACCTTTGCAGTCACTCCTTTTTTTGTGCCAAACTTTGGTTGGTGGAACTGTAGAATAACTCAGAACTAGAGCAAGTTCCTTTAAACAGATTATTGAGACTGTAAGTAGTATGTCCAAATTATCATGGAGTTTCAGTTTGTGTTAATGAAAATGTCTTTTGTTTACCTGATTTTATGTAGTTCCCAGCACTCCTTGGTGGTGGCCATGCCATCATTTTATATTCTCGTGAAGGTAGCAATGTTATACTGCCTGCACTGTAAAATATCCACAGCAACTTAGACCACATCTGCACTGTGTTGACAGATGTGATGGTATAATCCAGCTGGCTGAAATCAAAGCAGGTAACATGAGTTACCTACTAGCCCCAGGTCATAAGACCAGTTTATCCCTTTGCTTGTCAATGTGCATGCAGAAAAGGGACATGTAACTGCGTAGCTCCAGACTTACCTGAGCTAGTTTCTAGCCAGCTAGCTGAGGCACCTACAGTGACACAATCAGCCTCTACAGACCATCATGTTACTTTTCCAGGCCCCAAACGTTGTGTTGCTGCAGCTTTGTGCAGCTGTTCCTCAGTCAGCTGAATTACACCATCACATCTGCTGAGCATGGTGTGGACATGGTCTGAATTCCTATGGACATTTCATGGTGGTGGAAGTATAATGCTGCTACCTTCACACATGTAGAAAATGATGGTACCATCACCACAGGGGCCTGGTGGGAACTGCTTCAAGTTGGATAAACACAAGACCTTTTCACAGAAGGAAACCTGAACTCTGTTATAATTTGGATATGCCACTTGTACCTTCAGTAATTTGAATATATGAATCCATCCAATTATAAAAAATCATGCAGTTATAACAGTCAGTGGCCAGTGATGTTATCTGCATAGTGGGCAACTATGGCAAGAATTTCTTGTGGTCAGTATTTCTGCTATTTGATGACCACATGATTTTTTTTGGTTAGTTGTTACTATTTCCTTCTTGACTCACTGCTAAAAGGCACTGAAACATCACAGACTTACCATTCACACAGCAATAACTGCAATTGTCCTTAAATCAGTTTTGCAAACCTGCATTCAGAGTATCCCCTACAAGACAGGTGTGTGCTCTGCATCTTATTAAGTCCCCCCTTTTCATTTGATGTGAGCTATGAGATCCAGCTTTTCATTTGGACTTCTTGAGACTGGATTGAGTGTGGGGGGAAGTGCCTGCAATGCACTGGAGGTAATGCCACACCATGGGAAAACAAGGAAAGAAATGTGTGTCTTGTTCAGTGCAGGAGACAATCAACTATTAGCCACCATTCTTCTCAGCTGGGTGGAGGTTTTAATCCCCCCACCTCACCCTGGGCAGCCAACAGATAATTTCACAGCAGTCATCTTTATAGCATCTATGTGCGCATGGTGGGGTGCCTTGTACTTCTGAACACACATTTCGTTAATGTCTCTTTTCATGTCCTGATCAGACTATTGCAAAACCCCACACACAGACTCCCCAAAATGAGTCCTGTCTGCCGGCAGGGATGTCTGCAAGATGTCTCTGCACAGAGGTGCAGAGCCGTGCAGGAAGCATGGGAGAAGACCACCCTGGCACAGCACAAAAGCTTGTTTATTAAGAGAGAATGCCTTAGTGGAACAGAGAGGGCCTAGCAGGTCTGCCCCAGGGGACAATCCATTAGCTTCCAGGTAAAATGTAGTGGGTTCATTGTGACCTCCAAAGTCTGACTGCCATGGGGGCTGCCCCCCTAGGAAATACATCCCCCCTTGCATCTGCAGAGAATTGAAGTTTTGCTCTGGAAGGGTAATCCCCCAATGGAACTTGGGACACTGGAACACGATCTGCTCTGCACCTCTGGGTCCCCAACCCTTCCTTTCTTGTGGCATGTTCTGATTTGTCTGTTTTTAGACACACTGTTTTTCCTGTACATCAAATCTGACACTGGGAGAAGGAGATGCTTTACTCATACATAGTTTCAAAATTGTGGGTAAACTGGATGGTTTCTTGCTCCCTTAGACAAATGACTTCATCGTGTCTATCTTCCCAACTTCATGCACTAATACTCTTTGCTTCACAGACCTTACCACCAGTTGAAAAATAATTCCTTCCTTATCACCTGTTAAGTTGAAGGATCAGTTGGGGCAGCCGTGTGGCATCTCTTGGTTTCTATCTACCAGTAGGTTAGCTGCATTCAGTTTCAATAACTTGGCCTTTCTTAATATGTTAATTCACTTTTTTTTTATTTAAATGAGAAAAAAATAGGTTGGCATGGCAAAATTCAGACCCTCTAAAGCATAGTAGACCAATACAATAATGCCTTGATATTGAACAAGTGAAAAATATTTTCCCCTTTGACTCCAGAGCCTTCCACAGCACAGTTACCTGAGCAATTTACTCAGGTTATTCATGAGTAAGCTGTGATTAGCAGTATGCTATAAATTGCTGAAACCCTCTGGTTTGCTGCTATTGTCCATAAAGGACAAAAAAACACTTAGACCAGTCCATTTCCAGCTCTACAATTTAAACTCGCTAAATTACTAGGCCAAATCTATATTCAGAAATTGTTCTGTCCTACTCTATATGCTTCCTCGCTCTGTTTCCTCGCATCTTTTTCCAAGCATGTATTGGACAACTTACATGCAGAAAATGACATCTATAAGACTTACCTTGATTTTTAAAATATTTAATCTCCTGTTGATCAAAACAAACCAACCAAACCGAACAAAAATAATCAAATTACAAAGCTATGTACAAACTGATACAGAGAAATAGTAATGCAAATTTACCCATCTTTCACACTCAGTAGCTGTTTCTAGTATTCTGCCTTTGTCCTCAGGATTTAATTAAATCTGTCACAGAGAACAGAATTTGCTAGTACTTGACCTTTGTTTTCAGAGCCCTGAAACACAAAGGCATTTAGAATCAATGACAAGGCACAAAATACAACACAGTCCATTTAGTGCTCAGGGCAACACAATGCTCATCCTTTATATGGAGAGACCCTGGGTTAAAAAAGGATTAAAATTAAGCCACAGTATTCTTTTCTAAGTTGTTTTCTGAAGAATCACAACTGCTGCTTCAAACTGTTTATACGTTATCCAGTCCACCAGCACATGATGCCCAATACTACCCCTAAAGTAATCTTTTTTTCACTACATAAACTATATGTCCACTCTTGCCTTCACTGGCTTCCTTCCTGTCTTTTAATTCCTCACTGCAAACTCCTCACCCTCTGCTTGAAGACCAAACACAAATTCCCCGCTCCCATTTCTGCTCCCACTTCCCCTTCCTCCCATCCGGGCCGCTTACAGCCAACTTTGCTCCAGCAGCCTTTCTGCTTTTGTTTCCCATCTGCTCTCTCCTGCATCTCTTCAGCTGCTCTTTACACCACTTACATCCCTTTCCTACATGGCTTTTTGCAGAGACTCTTCCCTTTCTCTCACCGACTTCTAGCTGAGTTTTTTTTTCTTCACTTAGGTGTTAATGGTAGAGAAATTCTAGATTTATGATAAATAGTGAGTAAAATTTTCATTCTTGCAGAACTCATAGAAGCAAATCTGAAAATTAATACTCAGCTATAACAAAAACTGGTAGAAAGCTAATTAAAGGAAAGTATGGTTCAATGGCCTTGGGCTATGTAGGAAAAGGTCACTGAATGAGAAGCTACAGAGAATAATTTTGCCTGTGGTCATGTTAACAAGGGACAGTAAGCCACACATTAATTATATTCCTCGAATTAGAAGGAGTTTTGAGGGTGAAACTCTCCTTTGCCCTCACAGGGTGGCTCAGAGTAGGAGAAAGGTGTGCTCTGCCTGTCGCCAGCCAGGACCCGAACATTTCCTTCTGTTGATCTCTTACTCATTTACCATCCCACAAACTGCAAGGAAGCCCGTTCACAGCTTCTTTCCCACCCGGTGGCAGGCTACACCTCTGCCTGCTATTCATGCAGCTGGGAAAACTTTGTCTGCTTCCCTGAGCTGAAAAGTGTCATTCTTGTGTCTATTAAAACATTGTCGCTCAACACAGCTTACAGTCCCAGAGTTCACAGCCTGACTTTTAGCTTAAATAGAACCTGGGCATGTTTTTTTTGGGTTTTTGAGGGGTTTTTTTTTTAATGTGGGAGTAGAAGAAGCAACAAATACCAGCTAATATATTTGAGGGAAATAATTGAAATAATTTAATAATGACAATAATTAAAATTATATTGTAACTCAAGATATTGCCACCAGTATCCTGCAGAAGGCTCACCAGATTTGCTTTGGCATTTTCAACACCCCCCACATAATGTTGCTTACTGCTATTTACACTGCTAAGGGGCCTCCTACCTCCTGGGATGCCTTCAGGAATACCTGTTTCTGGCCCATCTGGTACAAATCACATATTTGTAAGCCTTCTGTAGGAAAAACAAAAGGTGTCCAAAACTTATGAAGACAAAGAAGACTGGGGGAGATGCATTGGCACTGCTCCCATTTCCCTCTTCCCTGTCGGTTAAACTGGTAAAGGCTACTTTTTTTTTTTTTTTTTGAAGAACAAATTATTCTGGAAGTCATTTAAACAAGTTCCCATAATCTTCACGAAATCTGGGGACTTTTAAAAGTCCCTTCCAACCCAAACACACACACACACACACACACACAGAAACACGGAGGAATTCACCTCTGCCTCTGCTGGGCCTCTCCAGTGACTCTGCTGGCAGGAGCTGCTTCGAGGTTGTGTGAATCACTGAGGTGTTCCCAATTTCTGCAGGCTGTTTTACCAGGTGCCAGGCAAGTTGCAAGGCTACAACCCCCAGCCGGAGGGACTCTCTTGCTGGTGGCCCTCTGCCGGGCTCTGCACAAGCAGGGACCTGATTCTGCAGACAGATGAAGGAGGGAAAGGCAGATGTACTCCCGGAGGAAAAAAAAAGCATGAACTGAAAACACATCCTGTACCACGACTGCACAGGCCTACAGAATAAGTTCCACATTACTCTGCTACAGAAGCTACCTCTCCAGGACTTGCATTTCCTTTGATTTTCCTATGACTGGAAACAGCAAATAACAAATTTGGAATCAAACCCAATACCCAGTCTTGAAACCTTCTGCATTTAACAGAAACCAGCTGTTTTTCTGCAGCATTTTTACAGTAATCTCTTAAGCTATTTTCAGACTGCTTGAACCAAGAATAGCAGTGAATGTCAAGTCCTTCTGTGCATGGCTGTACCCTTCATTTCTCTGCAAGATACATTTCCAGGCAAGTATCAGGCCTCGACAACTATATCAAACATTCAGATCAGGAAATGTTGTGTCCAAGAGGTAGATAATTTCCCCCCCTGCTGTTTCCAGAAACACACACTATTCTACAACCCAGCTCCTCTGTTTCTTCCCATCACATATGCCAGTCACCGCTGTTTCCCTTATTCTGTCTTTGTCCAGGGTTTTGACCTCTGATTGACTTTGAAGTTTACATATGAGGAAAAACAGTCAGGCAGCTGCTAAAACAAGCGCGGAGAGATCAAACAGTTCTGAAAGTATTAAAAACAAACAACTTTTATCTTTTTCTTTTGTGTTTACCAATACATTAACAGAAGCAGATAGATGGAGAGAGACACAAATGCGCATACGTTTATATTTAAATGGTAACGTTAAAAAATTACATTAAAAGAATATTGCTTAGATTCGTGCAGCCGAACATTGAAGGATAAGGAAATTAGGAAAATTAGGAAATACCAGACGAAGACTGCTATGCTAATTTCTTTCTGCCACTGGGTGTGATTATCCTGTGTTGTACAGAATGAGGCATGCATCTTGTGGGAAAGTCTGAAATATGACTGTGTCGTGGAAGGGTTTGTAAGAAAACATATGCACATGGGGAGGGACAAAAAACGATTGCCCAGAGAGTCTTAAATCTGCCATTTTCTAATGTATCAGGAACTGATACTGTAGCTTAAGTGGCACTATTTAATGACTGGCGCATAGGGAATTGGATGTTCTAGCTTGTTTTCAAGGGCGAAAAAAGCTAGACGTGGGAAGTCCCCTGCAACATGTATAGAGAAGCGCAGACTCTTGCCATTTATTGAGTCGTTGCAGACATTTAATAATCAGGTTTGGAGTGTCAGGCCTAAGTAGGAGTTATTTGGTCCAGATCCTGGAGCTGGAAGATCACTTAGCAGAAATCAAGTTTTGTTTCCTCTACCATACTAAACCTTCTTAAGCTTCATCTCTATTAAATTGAGTACAGAAGTTTCATTCTGCTTTTGCCGTACAATTTCTCCTAATGCTTCATCTCCTATTACTGTTTCAGTGTCAGCAAGAACTTGGGTCTTTAGAACAGTGATGTTGCCCAGTTACTATACTGGCAGACTGCCTTGACCTTTCCTGGAGAAACCAACAAGAGAGGAGCAGTGGTAGTTTCCAACAGTTTCCATCTCAATGACTCTCACAGAGAAATTCACAGAACACAGGAAAAATGTTGTCTCTGAGATGAATGACTTTGAATTTCAAAGGTCTGCCAAAAGTAATAAAGATGTTAAACTTTCCTAAAGATGTCAAATTTCACAAATACCTAAAAAATATTTCCAGAGATACCATATAAGTATGAATAATAATCGAAACCAGAATGTTTTAATTGACAATAAAGTTCTACTGGCTTCGTGAGAAGTTTCCTTTCTTTATGTTTTATTAAATAAGATTACTCTGCCCTTTATAATATGAACTCCATAGTGCTCTGTAACTTGTGGCAGAGGCAAACCAGTCTGTGTGTTCTCCCGCTACTTGATATTGCTTTTACATGTAAGATAATTTCTACAGTCAATTAATTCAAATCTGCTTTCTTAAAAGCTTAAAAAACATTAAGTTATAGGAAAAAATTCTACCAAATCACAACTCTCTGTGTGTCATTTTGCCTTTCTGCCATAGATAAGCCATTGTCTCTTATATAGGCTATAATAGACTACAAAAGGACCAATTTGGATAAATGGAAATACATTTTCCTGTGGGATTTTTTTTTTAATGCTGAATTTCTCAGATTGTTAGGATAATTTTTTGTAGAGAAAAGTAGCAGTATAAACAGAAGTAAAATTATCTTTTCAGTATTAGCCTCAGAGCTGAAGCAGTTTGCGTACAGTTATCTTTTCCATCTATCCCTTGGGCATAAAGGCAGTGAAAGAATTCCTTAAGAGGGGAAGGAAATTGCGTTGGTCAAGATCGAATTGCAAGCATGCATAATTTGATGTACTGATGACTGTCCACCAGATATTACAGCAGGAGACTTGCCAAGATGTTAATTGTCCCAAGGACTGGAGTTTAATGCTTAACAAACATCTCCTCAGTTTCCTTGTGGAACGAAAGTTATGACAGCTGCAAAGACTGCTTGTCTTAGTTGCATGAACAATAGTGAGTTGTATTGAGATAAATCATGATTTTAAATGAAAATGTCTTCTGGTTGCAAATAGTAGTTATTGGTAAGGTTACTAGAGAGAGAGGTAGTGTAACTTCATAGCTTCAGTATGTGGAGTCAGTACAAAACTCCAGGGTTGCCTTTGCAGCTTCAAATCAACTCAGACTCCGGGGGAGCACGTAATTTTGTGTAGCTCTTTCCACTTTTGAAAATGTGAGGTTACATCTTAGAGACAGTCCCACAGTGAAGTCCATGTGTAAAACAACTCAAAGCTGTATTACATAGTCTTTCCATACAAGTCTGCAGGTTGCAAACCTGGCATATTGCGAGCTGGAAGATGTCATTTGTTAGGTCTCATGTCCAGACATATGAGCCAACAAATGGACAGGCTACTTTGTTTATTGTTTTTTGAAGGAAAGAAGTCAGTCAACAGCCTGTTAAAAAGACTTATGGTGAATAAAATATTTCTAAACACAGAAGACTCCACTAATCTGACTTCCATTAAGCAAGCCTCTATTCATCACTCCAGTCCTGAACAGTGTACATAATGAGAAAAAATACCTCTCCATTTAGGACAGAAAATTTTTGCACTTTGATGGCTAGGATCTCATTCCAGATATTAAGAAAACTCTGACTGCACTAACTGTACATCTGCTGGTCATGCAGGGAGCATTAGCCTCATACTGGTTGTAGCTGTCACTGTGGAAATTGTACATATGAGCTTGGATTCTGTTTTTTGCTGAAGAAGATTAAACTGCAGAGGGAATAATTAGAATTAGCCAAGAGCTATCACACATATGCTGGGTAATTGAAGCATGTAGGTGATCAGCTTTTCCCATGGGCACCAGCAAAAAAATGTCAAGTCCTTTTCTTGCAATAATTCTAATTTAATCTCAATATTCTTCTGAAAAAAAAAAAATTGGTAGTTATGTTTATCCACAGCATCTATCCATGATTGTTTCAGTTTCCTCTCTGTGTAAAACTACACGGAAAAAATGATGCAGGGTGGAATACGGGAATTACTTTATTTGCTGATAAAACTGGTATCTTTGCTATAGTATTCCTAGATGGAGTTCCTGGAAACCAATGTGAGGGCAAATACCAATAAATAATGTTGAGAAAAATAATGATATCAAACCAGAAGTGTTACTGGACTGTAGTGACTGAAAGCTGAATCTTCATCAGGAATACATCCAGTTACCTAAAAATAGTGTGTACTTCAAAGCTCTGTACATCCATATTGATGATGAGAAATTACAGCCATATTATGGCCATCCCATAATTGCTACTGGTTCCTGAAATGCTTGTGTATCTGCAAGAGATGCTGTCCAGCAATCTCAGTGGATCAAACTGTTAAGGATTTTCTTCCAAAGCAAGAGAACTTGGCATCGGCCTGGAGCTCAACCTGGAGTGGGCAGGGTGAGTTGTGAGCTGGGTAGACCAGCTGTTGATCCTGTTTTTGTTTCGACTGCTGTTTGCAAGGAGTTATTTACCCTGCTACACTTCACAGGCTTCTCCAACTTGCCATAAGGCTTTTCTTTCTTTCTGCAGCATTCAAAAGAGGCAGCTCTGTAAATTGTCTTCTCTGACTACTCTGAATCACATTAGCCTGCTCATTTTTGTAAGCATAGCCCATAGTGATAACAGAACTCAGGGTAGCTTTATCAGGCAAGCAACGTTGCTGTGCCTGCTCTTCCCCATGTGCACATACATTCCCATGTTCACCACTTCTTGGGAAGCTCATACCAGGGAGCAGCTTTACCCCCAGCACCAGGGCAGCTCTTGGGCTCCCCTGCTGCAAGTGCAGGGAGGAAAACCCCACTCAACTGCCCTCTGGGGGATGCGTAGCCTGTGAGAAACCTACACAGCAGAGAGGCCAGCCTCTAAGAGAAAAATCACCTTGGACGGTTTTGTTTCTAGCTGCCAGGGAAAATACTGACATTTATCTGAGGCACTGATACCAGGTTACATTTAGGCTTGCTCATGCTCAGGAACTTTTTGGCTTGGAGAGACAAGAAAAAGAAAGCAGGTAGGCCACAAGGCTCTTCGCTGACTTTCATTCTGTCCCTCTGGGCTGCTGCCTTTTTCCTTAATCCACAGCAATTCATGTGGGAGGGCAAAGACGTGACTGTGGCAGAACACCACAACAGAAACTGGAAGCAGGAACGTGCATATTGGGGCATGATGACCAGCAAATCTGCCAGGAGCTGGCAATAATACCCGGGGCACAGTAACCTACACTAACAGTTAGGAAAATTACTTTATGTGCTTCCAGGTTTGCTGGCCTGTTTGTGCTCTCACACCTTCCTGGGGAAAGTATCAAGCTGCTGCTTGGTGTCAGCGCTGCTGGGCACCTCAGAAGAGTTTCTCCATGTGCTGAATACTTGTCTCTGGGAGGATAAGAATTTTGGTTTACATAAATAGTTCATATTTTATTACTATAACTTACCCAATCATAAATTTAATCCATTATTTATTTTATTATTATAATGTGTTATGTATTTTATGTAAATATATTTGCTTCTCTAACTCCAGTTTGGACTGCTGGCTTTACTTTCCTAGGAAGGAAGTACTCTTGTTTTGGGAGAGTGTGTATCCACCCTCTGAGGAATCACCAAAGGCTTGAAACCCAGGTTTCTCCTGCACTATACAAAGTGAGGAAAATGCCATTGATGATTATTACCTTGGGCAGAACTGGGGATGAACAACAAAATCTGAGGAACACAGCCTGAAAAGCAGTGAACTTGTTTGCTCTCCCACCATTCTCCTCTTTGCTCTCTCTTACAGAAAGATGTTGGCCTGGATCAGTTTCTGTTTTTCTGAAGGGAGATTGCCCTGGCATACTGGGGTAGCTGAAAACAACTGCTGAGCAAGGACATTCCCCACTTCAGTTTGAGCAAAATACTGTTTACCCCATTCTCACTCATTTGCCTCTCCCATTTCCCTGTTTCTCACTGGAGGCAACGGCTGCCTGAGGCATGGGAGTAACAGCAGATCCCTCAGCTGCAACGGCTGTCAGACCAGGAAGGGCACATCGAACCCACAGAGTGTACCCAGGACCCTTGGAAATCTGCTCTTTGCTACATGGTCCTGTTAACCTGCCCAAAGCCTGCTATGATGCCTGAAGTCGGCTACCTGGAAGCAGAGGCTAGACAGGAGTAAGGGAATAAAGGTGGATATTTATTTGAAAGCTTTCAAAGGCACACCCTGGGGAGCCACAGGCTGTCACTGCACCCTAAGGTGGACCCCCAAGATGGATGACAAGTCACGAGTTCTTACCCCAGTTATAGGTTTTGGTACATTAGCATATCAACATAAATTTGCCATTAAAACTTTAGCTACTGATGTAATTCTCCCTGGCTTGCCCCCTTTTCTCAAGATATTGGTTTACACATTCTGGGCCCAGCACAGTCCGAATTGTCCTTGAAGAGCCAGCCTAGAGAGGTTTGTTAGGTCTATCATACTCTGAGAGAGCAGCAGCTAACAGGTTACAAGACAGTTCAGAGTTGCACACTAAGTACTACAGGATTTGTGAAATATGAAAGTTAAAATCCAAGGCATCACCTACACCCAGGGAGATGCCAATGCATGGTCTAACATTCTTCATACACATTTTCCACACTAACTAGGGGACTCTGGCATTTACTTCCAGGTGCCTCTGCACAGCATGCTTATGCACAACTGGAGATAATCCTTTTCTTCCCACCACCCTGTCACTGCTTTGAGATACAGAGGATCCCTATGGATATGAAGAGGGAGGTCTCTTACTGTGTTTACTGGTCCCAGATGTGCTGGTGCCGGGACAAGTGTCCCTCATTCATGGGAAAGTCTAGAAGAAAGAGGCTCAGCAACTAGACCTGTAGCTGCCTGAGCTCAGAAAGTCTCAGGGTCTCAACTGTTGGCACTCAGACTTGGCTTCCTTTGTGTGTTTGGCCCCCTCCTGCTTTCCCACAGTCCTTTTCAGTCTTGCCTGTCTTTGCAGGAGAGACCAGGAGGCTTGGGCCAACGAGTTCTACTAACACCTGGTGACATGGATTGAGTGCTGGTTTATCAGGACTGGTTTCCGCATATCTGTAAGGTTACTTACTCATCACAGACACCACCACCCATGGTGAAAGCCCAGCTTCTCACAGTGGACCATGAGGGAAACTACAGCTTGCCACTGCCCAGGCCAGATTTGTCAGTGGGACACTTGATGGCAACAAGAACAGGAAAGCTCAGGAGGGGGAGCCCAGCTAAATAGGTCTGGGCATGGCACGTGTGAAGGTAACTCTGACCTGCCTGCACAAACCATGCTGGCTTCCCATTCTTGTGTTTTTGAGTCCTCCCACTTTTAAATCTGACTTATAAGATTTGCTGCGCCTGTCTATGCCAGCTACACAGTGTGCACACAGTGGATCCAACCCACATATCAGCAAACCTGCTGTACACTGGCAGCTGATGTTGGGGCCTGCCTTTCCAGTTGGGAGCCAGATGCTTTTGTCTGTGCACTTATGCCTTAACATGGCATTGGAGACAGTGTGCTGAGGGTTGTTTCTATAGCATGAAGAAATTTGTGGTGGAGCAACTTTTCCCTTGAGTTGGTTACAAGACTGTTCCCTCAGATGGCGCAGAAGCCAAACATCAGAATGCAGTGCCTTTGTTTGTCCTTACCAGCTCCTGCCGCACAGAGATCTGCTAAAGAAGGTCTTATTTCAATTTTCTTCAGAGACACATTCCCTGGTTTCTTCCCAGACCACAGGATCGAATAATATTTTGTTCCTTTGTTTCATAGATTCTCCCATCTTTTCTATTTTTTCTTTCATATATTTCCAACATGTACAGAATGTTGGCCATAGTTGGTTATTCTCTCACGCATGTCTTGTATGTCTGCTCTGCTACAGGCATTTACTTGCTCCTGTGTTTGGGATGGAGACTGCTATTGTTTGTATGGTCTAGCTACATGGAGATCCCCTATAGAACTATCTTAAATAAAGGATGGCAGTTAGTCAAATACAAGTCCATGTAAAGTGAAAAAAGGCAAGTTATTTGAAAACTGGGGGAACGAGAGGCTGGAAAGCAGAGCTGTGGGAAGGGACGTGGGGGTCCTGGCCAATGGCAAGTTGACTCTGAGTCAGCAGTGCCCTGGCAGCCAGGAGGGCCGACCATGTCCTGGGGGGCATCAGGCACAGCATCGCCAGCCAGGCAATGGAGAGGATTGTCCCTCTCTACTCTGCACTGGGGCGGCCCCACCTTGAGTCCTGGGTACAGTTTTGGGTGCAATACAAGGAGTGTCTGAGGTCACTTGGTTTGTTGATCCTGGAGAACAGGAGACTGAGGGAAGACATCACAGTCTTCAACATCCTCATGAGGGGAAGTGGAGTGGCAAGTATTGATTTCTTCTCTCTGGTGATCAGTGACAGGACCCAAGGAAATGGCATGAAGCTGTGTCAGGGGAGGTTTAGGTTGGATATTGGGAAAAGGTTTTTCACCCAGAGGGTGGTTGGGCACTGGAACAGGCTCCTCAGGGAAGTGGTCACAGCACCAACACTGCTAGAGTTTAAAAAGCATTTTTAAAGCATTTTTAAAGCATTAGACAACACTCTAAGGAAAATGGTGTGATTTCTTGGGCTTGCCCTGTGCAGAACCAGGAGTTTGACTCGATGATCTTTGTGGGTCCCCTCCAACTCAGCATATTCTATGATTCTATGATTCTAAATGTTGGCTCACAATTGTCCCAGACTACTCACCCAAAGTTAACCTTTTGCTTTGATCCCCATGTTCTGCTTCACATATAGTGATGACAATCCTTCACTTCACTAGAATAGAAAGATGAAGAAATGTATGTAAATCTGCCAGATATTATAGTAGTGAGAAGTATAGAAAAGCGTGGGAACCTGATGTTTTTTTCCTCTGATAATGGGACTTGGGTCAGGTAAACTTTTGGTGAAGAAAAGTTCAGTTCTATCATGATTTTTTTCTTTCTTTTCCCGCCAAGAACTCAGCCCATCTCCTGATACTGTGAGACATGGGGGAATGGTTATGGTAGAAGGAATCACACCACCTCCACCACATTACAGCAGAAGATTCTCCCTATTCACCAGGGAGGATCTACTGTGGGAATCTCCAGTCGGTTTAAGTTCATGCTTTGCATGCATAAGCAGAGCAAACTTGGCAGGCTAAACAGTCTGTCCCTTAGGAATATTGACAGATGAATATAAACTCAATTACCTTGCTTTTTCATTCCAGTTGTGTTACTTGTGCTGTGTAACTAAGTACATCAGCATCTGGAGTCACTCTGAACCACAGGAGAAAACATTTTCTGGTGTTGAAACTAGAATTTTGTACAGCATTTATAAATTGCAAAAGTCAGGAAGCTGGCTGTGCTTTGTTTCTCACCATCCTGAAAAAACCAAACAAACGAAAACCAAGGTAGAAGGGTTTTTTTTGCCAAGGGCTGGGGTTTCTTCTTTTGGTCTAGCTAAAATGCTAATAGCCATTTTGGCTATGAGCCTGCACAACTGAAAGATGTAAAACCAGCTCCTGAATTTTCCTTACCATTCTCCCCACCACCACCATCTTCACTATCCATCAACCTGCCTCATTGCTGAAAGCTGAAAACACAAAAGTAAACATTAGTTATTGAGGTTTGCACCCAGGGGTGGTAAACAAAACTGCTCTCCATGCCTGTGAGCTCTCAAAGGGAAACTGCTGTAGGAAAACAAATCTTGGCACAGTAAGAACAGGTCTGCCTGGGGTAGGGTGTGTGTGCAGAGAATGGGGAGAATATTTTCATTTTTCTGATTTCATAATTAGGGAATAATGAGGTACAAAATCTTTCCTAAATGTGTCCCTCCAGTTAGAAAATACATATTTGCTTTATCTTTGTTTTCATTGTAGCTAGAAGCAGAAGTTGATGCTAATCTGATTCCTTACTCCTCTGTAGTTTGGACATTTCAAATACATATTTTTTGTCCTGAGATTTTGTCTCAAATGGAGACAATTGAGACTTTGTCTTCGACTAAGAGAATCAAGACTTTGTCTAAAATGCAATAGTATGGCGCAAGCTAAACAAAACAAGTCTTTGTGTATTATTGTTATTAAAACATTGTAGCAGCAGGAAATAGCTAGACATGGACTTTGCTAGTTAACTGCTACCATAGATCTGTTAAAGTTCAATTCATACATTTAAATCCTATTACAGTAGCTGAATGTTTTGACAAAGAAAGAAACAACCTGTAAGACAGTTCTTTGCAAAACAGTAGTGCATATATTAAAGCAGTATGTTCTCGCCTTACCGTGTCCTTCACTCAGTCCACACTTCTCCGAACGTGACTTTCACTCCTACGTCCTCCTGGAGCATCACCAGCGAGCAGGCAGGAACCCCCCGGGCAATCTGGATCCCTCAGGAGCTGCACATCAGGGTCAGGTCCAGCCCTTCGGCATCACTTACCAGAGCCGGGCTCAGCCCCAGTCTTTCAGGAGCTGCTGTGAGTCGTTGGTCAGAAGAAACCCCGCACAGTTTAATGCCCGTGGCAGGGTCTGCTCTCTCCTTCGGTGCTCCCACTCCGCAGGGCTATGGTCTGAAATAAAAGCAAGCTCTATAAAAGCAGATCTCCTTAGGCATACATTCAGGGATGGATTTTCTTCTCTTCTTCTGGTGCTCAAATCAGAGAGAGGACTAATTCTTCTGAAGATAATGGAGCTAACCAACACAAGCCAAAGGACTATATAGCTCTAAGAAACATCTATTCCTACTACTTACTAGGGTTTGTTTTGGTTTTTTAAATTTTTTTTTTCCTGCAAATATATACATCTTTGTATTAGTTTACTTCAAAGATCATAAAGCCCTAACTGTATGTGCAGACTACTAACGCAGTATGCTGCTGATGCGTAAAACACGCATAGATAGCACACAAATACACTCAGGCTGGGCTTAAATTTAGCTTCAACCACACAAAAGCTATCTTTTTAACTAAGAATGATGAGAAGAAAGATCTCATTCCAGACCAGATGAACAACTCATTTTTTCACTGATCCTGGATTTGGCTGACCTGACTTAAATGTGTCCTAAGACATTTCTTAGTGCTTTGGAAATTGCATCAACATCCTTGGGTTGTAGATGCCAGAGTTAGGAAAAAAAATATGGGGATTCTATTTTTAAAATTCTGCCGTTCCATTTAAAAATAGATTAGTGAAGCATAACTTTTCCTGAAGCTGTAATTTTTCAGGCTAAGTAAACTTCAGTAATTTCAAAACCAGTGGGAACAAGGGGTGACTTGGGGCCAGCCAGAAAAAAAAAAAAATTAACTCTTTGCTCTTTTCCGGTACAAGTTTTTGTCATGTTATTATTGTTGAAAAGAGTCAGCTTACAAATGAAAAGGTAAGCTTTTCATTGCAAGAAAACACAAACTGAAAAAACTATGTAACAATTGAGATTTCAGAGCTGTATGAGAACATTAATGAGGGAAGACAAAGAAAAAGGGGAGTTCAGTTGTGCATTTTCTCAGTACCTATCACGAGAGCTGGACTAGATTTTGCTAAATGACATTTGTCACTAGACAGCTGCTGTCATCAGGAGACTTCCAGGAGCTACAAACACCTTTCAGCAGCAGGAGGCTATCAGCCATGGCAGTGTACAAGCTTTTCATGACATTGCCTTCAGTGGTGAAAGCCTTTCCCTAATAATATTGCTGAAAGTCTTCAGTTTAGAGGGGAAGAAAGCCATGTTACAGCAGCATACTCTCTTGAAAACTTAACATGAATAGTATACATCCTTGTTTCGTGATTGTTTTGTGACAGCTAGGCTTTCATGAGCTAGTGTGTTAGGTGATTTTTAGATATTACATTTTATACAAATATACAAATAACTCTGAAACACTGAAAAACTCAAGCACAGGTAGATAGGCTGTCCTTGTCATTAAGCTGTGTTTAGCAAAAGGATGGACTCCCCCCAGCCTGAATTCACACCTTTGAGCTCTGACCATCTAACAGATAAAATCCCTAAGAGTAAAACTCCATCTTTACTTAACCTGCCACTTGTAGCTCAAGTTTGCTGGTTTCAATTGGGGCTCCACTCACATTTATACAGAAGTTATTTGTTGTCCTCCTGACAAATCATAGGGTAGATGATTCTTTTCCCCCACTACTTTTCAAGTATGGGAATGGGGTGACAAAACCTATTGGTTTCCCAAGTGGCTTCCAGTGGGGTAATGATAGTTTGGCACTGGAAAGGCTTGGCCTCTGTAGTACAAGAACCAAACTGGGGAAGATAGTATAGATGTTCAGGCTTTGAAAACACCAGCTATCTTTTGTTTGTTTGTATCTACATTTACACTGGGATAAACAGCTCTCAGCAGAAGAAAATGCAATTTAAGTATTTCAGCCAAAGGACAGCAATTACAAAAATAAGACACTCCTTTCCCTGCCTTCAAAGAATTTGCTAGTGTCAAAAATGAGGAGCTGAGACCAAGTCCCAAGGCTTAAATCCCTCTTCTACCTGAGCCAGCTTGACACTTAAGAGATCTCCTATTATGCATTAGACATTGTGAAATGTTGCAAATACTTTCTAGTTAGGGTTTTTTTGTCCCATTGACTATGGAATAGTCACGCTTCAATGATGTCACACTGCAATGATGTTGTAGACTCCTCCTTGAGAAAGGAGCTGCTTCATGCTGTAACTGCTGAGTGGGATCAGTGGATAGACAGGACACTAATGAATCTTTAGTCACAAGCCATCCATGCAGTTCAGCAGCACCCTCTGAAACATCCACAAATCCTCACTTGTCAGGAATTGTGTTGCCTTAATAAGTCACATTAAAAATCTTTAATAGTATTTTAACAGCACTGAGCATGCATTGTTTCTAGGGAAAAAAACCCCCAAAACCAGATGTAAGGATCTGAAGTAAAAGAAAACCTCAGTGATCTGGAAGTGTATACCAGAAAAGTGAATCCTGTAGCTACAACTTACAGTAGCTTCTGATGTTGGCATTGACAAAACAAAATGGAATGGTCTCCAATGTAACAAAGATTTCTATGAGTTGATCAGAACATGCAGAACTTTTTGAGCAAAAGTCTCTTTTATATAGAAAAGATTCTGCCATATATAAGCTATTATAAAGAATAACTTTTAAGGGCTCAGTTAAATATCCATTTCTTCCATGAAAGATAAATTTCTCCATATAATGAAATTTCATAAAATTTCTTCGTAAGCAGAGATTGAAAAGTGTAATTAAAGGTTAATTGTTCTTTTTGTGTCTCTTACTGAAAAATTCTCCTGCTAAAAGAGTAAAAAAAAAATAGCTTCATCATTTTTTCTTCCTTTTGCTTTTCAATTTTTCTATATTTTCATTTTTGCAGTTTTTTTTCTAAAAAGCATCTTAAATTTTGGGCCAAAATTACACTTGTGAAGGGCCCAAACAGGTGAAATCAAATGGCTCAAGGAAGCCTGTTGTGTTCAAAGACAGCAGATGGATCCTACACGAAGCACTTCCCTGAAAATCTAGTCACATCAGGCAATGGCTATTTTGAATTTTATAACCTAAATAGTACCAGACCACCAGTCACATGAGAAATATGCAAAGAAAAAACTGAAGATATTTTAAGGAGCTATAGTGTGGGGACAGAGTAGATTTGGCTTTAGGACTTCCAGTATCAGATCAGAAGTTGGCAGTCACATACTGTAAAACATTTAGGAAAAAAAAATTCATGCTTTTAGCTGAATTCTGTTTGAAACAATCTTAACTCTGTGCAGGTGGCACTTGGGCTTATATTGATACTGTCAGAACAAATGCCATCAACCAGGCCTCAACTTCTTGTCATTTTGTCATCTGCAGGTTGCTGTTGCCAGTCATAGTGTCCTTTGATTTCAAATTCAAGTCAGAATCTAATAATCTCTAATCTCTGTATTGCAGCCATTTCCAAATTTTGCCATAGATATCTTGCACATTCTTTTGACCTCTTCTTTTGCATCCACCCTTTGCCTCCACCCTCTTGTGCTGAAGAAGGTGAAGAAACTCAAGATTATCTCAGGGCCAGATATGGGTTTCTTTCCATAAAGAGGCACACTGTAAGTCACATGCACCATTTGTACTTCCCTAGCCCTCTCTGCCAAAATCCAGCCTGGTCCCAGGTTGTCAGCATACATCATGATGAAGTTTACAATGCCATTTCTATGTGGATATCACGGGCTAGACACCAAAGAGAACTGGAGCAGTGCAGGTCAGAGTTTTGAAGTGTGACTACAAGAAAGGAACAGATGACTGGATGCAATAGGGTGCTGCTGGTTCCTGAGGTGACCAGCTTATCCAAAGAAAGTGGGTACAATGGGAACTTGAGGGCAGATTTCAAGCTGAAACGAAAAGGATTAAAGAGTTGTGAGGGGACTGTCCTAGGGGATGTAGCCAGAGGGTAGATAGGCATTGCCTTCTCTGTCCTTGGGTCTTGTTTACAGGAGAATGTCATAGTAATAATAAAAAAAAATAATCTGCCTCTGGCCCAAGTAAAGAAGCCAGTTCAAGAACTCTCTTCTGCTTGCATTTTTGTGTTTGTTTGCGTTATTTCTTTTGTGGGGTGCTCCGGTTTTCTGGGCACGTCTCCAGGGGTTGTGTGCTTTGCCAAGTGGCAACTTCACATTCTCAGGCAGACAACATCCTGGTTCCACCCTATCCTGAATGGGGTGTGCTCACACACCCTCATCTACTGTCAAGAACACTTTATTTCAGACAGATGTTTGATGAAGAGAAGTTAGACTAAATCTGCATTTCTACCATGAACTGGCCTTATTTAGTGTACTGGCACCTATAAATATGAGCTGTAGCATGGCATAGCAATGTTGTATCCTTTGGAGAGATCCCAGAAGAAGAGCTACTCCCGCAGACATGCAGAGGCTCTTTCCACAGTCAGGTTCACAGGCATCATTTGCTGTTGGTGCATTGTGGCATAGTTTGACTTGAGTGACAAGGGACTTCACCTGATTAGAAACTACACGGATCACTGTCACATTCTCCAGCAGGGCAGAAATTTCACCTGCGGACCATTGCCCACAGATATTGACTGCCTCCAGGGCTGGCCCTGACAGGGAAGGAAAAAACCAGAGAAGCAAGGTCTAAACGGAAAAGAAAATGATTACTTATCTGTGTAGTAGAGGAGAAAATAAGAACTGCTTAAATTTTACAATACTGCCCCGGAACAGGGATGTATAGTTCAAGGGAAAGATGATAAATCCACACGTGTAAAAGCCAGGAAGCCGGAGAAGGCAGCTGGGGCGACAAGGGGAGGGCTCAGCCCAGCCAGCACACACCCCGTCCCCGGCATAGAGCTCTGTTCTCGGGCAGCCATGGGCAGCGGCCGGCTCGCTCCCGCAGCCCCCGCCCCAAGGAAGGGAGAAACAACCAGCATGTTCAGAGGAATGAAACTCATTCCGGTGAATGCCGCGGACCCCTCATCCCCTGCGCCGGGCGCTCAGCGCCAGGAGGCCGTGGGCCGGGCCTGGCTCCGGCGCTCTCTGGGCCGCTGGGCGGCACTGCGGCAGCGCGGGCTCGGCCCCGAGCCGTGAGAGGAGTCGTGTGCCCGCCAGGCACTGCCGCTAGTGGGAAGCTGTGAAAATTATATGTATATATATATAGTAAAAAA
>WEKY01049428.1:59578-71902 GCA_013390045.1 Picathartes gymnocephalus
AAAAAAAAAAAAGAAAGGGTTAAGGCGCAAAGGGAAGGCTCCGTGGGAGGATGACGTCCGTGGCGCTACTTGCGTACGGCACCGAACTCCGGTGGCCCTGTCCCTTTTTCTCCTGGGAGCCCGGGCCACCGTCGATGGATCCCCCCGGCTCCCGAGGGTCCGCCCTCGCAGCGCTGGAAGCGCGTTCTAATGTGTCTCCCACACTGAGACAGTGCCCATACTGGAGGATTTGTCGGGATTTCCATGGGAAGGACAGAGTGACAGGCGGCACGCAGCCTGGAGAGGCGGCTGCCATGTAGCACCACAGAAGGGCAAGGACGTCGCAGAGATGAAGAGCAGCATAAATACAGATAAACATTTCAGAAGAAGGTTTCTCTAAAATAATAGTAACGAAGGGATTTTGATAATGTATTAATTGCTATATGAGGACAGTATATAAGTGGTACCAGTGACGCAGGAAGGGGTGAAGCTTCAACCAACATAACTGTGCTTCAATAGGAAACACTTCGAGGGGATTTGTTAAGACTCTGCCTCAGTTTTGACTCAAGTTTGCCCGGCATTTTTGCCTACGCACAATATAAACCGAACAAAGATTTGCAATGGCCCTGTTTTGGGAATTTCAGAATACCTCAGTTGTGCATCTGGGACAAAAGCAAGTGGAGTCACTGCTGTGGAGGAAGAGTAACTATGTCAAAAGGCTCAGAACCACAGCCACTGATACCAGACATTCTAACATCAAAAAATGTGTCAGCACTCCAGAACTTCCTAAGAGCTGGCAGAAGCTTGTCATTAAAACTCACTTTCAGAAGACCTGGAAATCCAGGGGATCTTCAAGGGGTCGAAAAAAAGTCCATGCTGAAACAGTGTTTTGAAAGATAATACAGAACAACCCAGGCAATTCAGGCAGTGAACTTCTGTCCAGCCCTGACATTGTCTGGATTCTTCTGGCTGTGGGCCTGATGGAAGTCCATAGCCTGAAATGTATGCTGCCCAAAATGATCGTGTTAATAAATACCAAGATAAATGGAAGTATATTATTTATACTAAGTGACATGGATGTACAGAAAGCAGATTTTGCGGAGATAATCTGGTACCTTTTTCAGAAGAGTAAGACATTTTCATACACAGCTGCTACATATATGAGGCTTTACTTTTGTGCAGCTCTTTGATGGAGAGGTTATAGTATATCAATATATCAGTTCACAATCCAGTGGTTAACTCTATCAGTAGTCTTAATGCTAAACAATCATTGTTCAGTATCATTCATTGTTCAGCGGTGTTAGCTAGTGAAGCTCCACCTAGATTGTCTCCTGGCTATTTTCCATTTTGATCTGTGGTACAGAAAAATCCATAAACTCATCATATGGCAACAGACCAGAGGAACAGAAACAAAAATAGCCCGCTGATGTAATCAGATGGTAAACAAAAAGCAAGCATATAATATACTACCTTATTGCAGGTAAATATGAACCTATGTATCTGAGAACAGAGAATGAAGCCCACAAAATTAAGATGGGAAACTATGCTTTGAAGCAGTGGCTCTGGAAAAGACTCAGAAAAGAGGGACACAGAAACCAAACAGAAACTCCCAGTGAAAGAGGACCTAAAGGGATAAGGAAACCTTTAGATGTACAGGCAAGGGAATTCTCGAGTTGGGCTAAGGAGGATTTTGAGATTTGTTACTAATCCTGGCATTATGCTGAAATGTTGGGTCTAGTTCTCCTATTTGGGTCTCGGAGGATGTTGTCACATTAGAGGGGGAGAGGTCTGTGTCATTTTGCTATGTTAGACCCAAAGTACGCATTAATAGTCCAGGGACTTATCTTATAGACAGGAAAATGGTGTAAGGCAGCAAACAGAATGCTTTTTCTATCAGGAAAGATTGATTTCTGGTTGTTATCATGTATAACCTTCCTGGAACTGAAACCATTCAATACAACTGAATTTTTCTCTTTGATGGAAGTAAGTACCTTTGAGGTCAAGCTTTACAGATTCTGCCTGTGACTGAGAACAAAATTATGTCCCATAGGATACTTATCTGAAACAGGAAAACGTTATGCACTTCTGAGGATAAATGTAAGACTATTTATTTTACTGGACTTCTGAAAATAGCAAATTAAAACAGAGAATCATAGAATCGTTAAGGTTGGAAAAAAACCACTAAGATAATTTGGTAAAACCATCAACCCAGCACTTTCAAGTCTGCCATCATTCTTTTTGCAAGGGTTTCCTCAACCTCAGGCACCCATTCCTCTGCCTTCATATTTTGCTGTTGGACTGCTTTTGTGCAGAGCAGCCAATGTCAACATTTGCCTGGGTCCCTGTGTGAGGATTTATGTATTTGCAAGTTGCTGCATCTTAACACCTCACCACTGTGTTATATCTTTTCATTTTAGTTACAGCAGCACAGGGTATGCAACTAGGAAGTTAAAAGTACCTAAAAATGTCCTTTCTTTTTTACTAAGTCACTATGCAGTTGCTTACTGAGGATAGAAAAAATGGACAACTGGAGAGCACCTGTTCCAACCCCCTGCTCAGGACAACTCCGATTTAACACATGCTACTCTGTGTCTTTTCTAGTCAGTTGTAAATATGCCAAGGTAGGAGGTTCCTCAGTCCCTCCAGGCAACCAGTGCTTTAAAGTTTTTTTTCCGCCCTAATGTTGTCATGGAATTTCCATTCTTGTTCCCTGATAGGCAAGTAAGTGTCAACTGGTGTTTACAGGGAAGGCAGTATGCTCGATGGTGATGCGATGAAGGACAAACGCAGGGAGGTGGCATTTACATTCTTCAGCTTGCTCTTGGTCTTACTGGTTGCTCAGCAACTCGTCTCCAGTGAAACCAGATAAGATTTGAGTAGCAACATTGTTCTCCCAGTCAGCGGGCAGTTAAACGACCAGGTAGTTGACCAAAGTGTTTGATGAAGTCAAAGCAGATTCTGTTTCGGCCACTGCTTTAATGATCATTGTGTTTACCTGCCTCCGTTTCATGTCCGTCTTCTCATGCCTGTTTTAGTGATTTCTGGTTCCCTCCTTAGCTGCATCTCTTGAAGGATTTTATAAAGTATTCCCAATACCTGTCTGGTTTCAGCTCTGACTTGGGACAGCACTGGACTCCTTCCTCGAGTCTTCACCTCACAAGTGATATGCTTTTCCTCCTACCCTCAAGTTAATTTGGAATTGAAAAGTTCAAAGTCTTGCGATTTTCAAGTTTACTTTTGCATAATGTTCATGTTCCTGGTGCTGATGATTACAGCAGATGTAGACAGCACCCAAGCACCAAGGCTATAGTGTCTGGCAACACTAAAAGTTGCCACCACAGCTGGAGCCACCATCTGTGAGACATCACACAGCTCATTTGGTACTTTAGGAAAAGTGTTACTCTCAGGCGGTCTCTTGAGGAGGTTCCTGCTGAGAGAGACAACAGTATGCCTTATTTTAACTTGGAGGTGTCAAAACTCAAGAATAATCTTCGGACTTTCAACTACGAAACGTTACATAAAACTGAACTTACATATGAGGAAAAACTTTCCTCACAGGCTAGGGAAAATAAAACAAACAAACCCCAAAAACAAACAAGACAAAAACAAAAGCCCAATCAACCAACCAACCAAAGAGCAAAGGAGGGCAGGAGTACCATAAAAAATCATAGATTGCTAAACATCATGAGTGAACATACTAAGAGACTTAAATGACTTTTTATTAATTCAGATGAACAAAAACTCTTTTAAACAAACTGGAAAACCCAGATGAATTTGTTTTGCATAACCTGGATCTGCCCTTTCTCTGGAACTACTGAAACACAGGCTGTTCTATACAATAAACACATAATAAGAAAAATGAATAGAGATTAACCCACAGCATTAGTAAGTTCATGTTTTGTAACCCTTAGGATTTTCTTGTTCTTCTTGGCTGACTGGACAGCAGCTGTTTTTGAAACTGTTTCTAACCAGCAGAACAAGCAGGCAGGTTTCCTTCCCTTCAGACAGCAATCACAATCCTGTCTATTTCACTGTCAGGAGGTACCAAGAAACTGGTACAAAAAAGCAATATGTAAATAAAACATGACCTGAAACTACATGTTGCAGTCATGAGGATCCAAACATATCTGAGCTGGGATCGGGGACCATAGATTGGCTGGTGTGGACTCCAGGGCAAAGCCATGCAGGGAGTTAGTGCAGCAGTCTTCCCTGCTGGCCAACCCACATACAAATCCCATCCCAGATTGCTTTCAAAATGCTACCAGGGACCCTTCCACCAATTCTCTGTCACTGATGCTATGAGAAGACCCACAGAAATCCAAAAGCTCTACAACAAGTTGTTAGCAAAGGTAACTAATTTACTGTGCATTTTTTAGTACAATGTGCTTGAGAGATGGTAATACAGTAAGACAGAAAATGACACTAATTTGACAAAACAGCTGATTTCCCTGAGACACAGATGAATCTAACTCAGTATTCAATCTGGTAGTTTTGTGAGACATTAACCTGAATTAGCCTCCTGTGAAAGTTACACACAGAGAAAGAGAAAGAAAAGTAAGACGGTAGTTGGACAAAAGTATTTGTAATTAATACATTATAATTCACATACAAATTTATTTTTGCAACGAGGTTTGTAGGCCTATGGATACTGCAGCATTTAACTTGGTTTGTTTTCTTTTTCTCTTTTGTTTGAGAAACAGGAGAAACAGCTGGGAGATGAGTAACTAAAGTATTCTGTCTGCACACCTGCAGAGTGCCGGTTGAGACACCTCAATGTCAAGACCCTGGAAGCTGCCCGAGAGAGATGGTGGGTATCAGAAATGTTTCTGAAGCTCTGTGGGAAACCTTCGCTGTGGAAAACTCAGCTCCTGGCAGGTCACACCCCATGGTACACACCCATTTTTCTTTCTGTGCTTCAAGAGAATTGAGCCAAGCTGTTTCTGCATTCACATATCTCTGTAAATCCTTCTGGAGAAGATGGAGATTTTATAAATATGGCAGTAGATATCTGTGTAGGGTTAGATGTTTGCTTCCACAAGACTGAGACAGCATTTGAGCCGGATAAGGTACAGTGAATGCTGGACTGAGTTCCTTTATCAGCTAAGTTTTTCATTAGCATAAAGTCTGGTCTACCATGATGTGTGTGGAGCCGGTAGGAAAACTGGGAGACGAGTGAGTTACTGTTACTTCTGGCAGCTACACAAGCCCAGGGATTTTACCATAGGCTGCTTTAAGTAGGAAACTTTTCTGTGTAAAGGGAGCAGTGTCCAATCCATGAATAGTTAGGGCTTGTGCAGTCTTACCTACCTCACCTTGAAAGTATTTTCCATTTGTAACAACCCCAAGAGCTCAAACACATCTGCAACTTTCTGGCAAAAACAAAACAAAGTCACAAACCAAGATGAAAATTTGATACCATAGATAGGTAAACCTGCATAGATTGTGGGTAGTGGAAAACACTAAAAGCTCCTTGCACTACAGATATTACTCTTAGGACATGGGTGACATTCCACTAAAGACTTGGGTGCTGTAATTGTGAGATGGCTGTTTTTCACCTCTAAAATTACTAATTTCCATGTTTTGACTCCAGTACGGATTCAGGGCCATTTTCTCTGCTATTGTTAACATACTTGTAGTTCATAAGCAGCACATCTTATCCAGTGCAAATATCTATTTAAGAAAAGGGGAGCAAAAATAAAGTAGCAAAGGAACAAATTTGTATTTCCTAGCTGGATTCAGAATAAATATCCCAACAAACATCAGCCAACACTAACCAGGAAAGGTTGGATGGAGCTCTGAGCAACCTGGTCTAGTGGAAGTTGTCCCTGCCCATGGCAGAGTGTTGGAACTAGATGATCTTTAATGTCCCTTCCAACCCAAACTACTATGCTATGATTCTATACCAACTTCAATGAGAGTCACTGCTCTTACTGATAACAACTACAGGAAACCTTGCAAATTTGGAATTTAAAAAACAAACCATTGAGCTTTACTCTTCAAACCATGCCAGTGCCATGAAAAAAAACCCCACCTCTGTAAGCTCTAAATGTAAATGCTTATATGAAACTTCAACTTATCTTTTTGCTGTATATGACTAACTAGCTGGGGGACTCACAGCCAGCCTGTGAGTGGTTCTATTGTGCAAGTCAAATGGTGAACAACAGGGAGAATTTTTTTTATATCCCTTTGGTAAATGATCAGGTGACCACAAAGAGACAGCTTGCATTCCCCCAGTATTGGTGGTGCATAGGTGCATAGTCTAACCTAGGTCTCTAAACTGTCTCAAAAGTCATTGAGAACAAGAGAAGAGGGATTGCCTTTTGAAGGTGTTCATTTAAGAATGGGATGAAACTGCCAAGGTATTTTCGCTGTCCATAAATAAAGATAGATTAGATCTCAAGTTTTATACATCTAAAAGTTAGGCAAGACTGCCTCCTCTGTAAGTAAGCCCTATTTAAAAGGATTATTTCACTCTAGGCTATAAAATAATTTTATTAGATGATGTGTTTGGCAATGGAGACGTCAATTAGGGGTAATGGATCTAAGTTTCAGTAGTGTCTCTGAAGGAGCAACCCATAATGAAAAATCCAGAGCAGATCTGAGTATTTTATAAAATAGTCAGTATTATGCATACCTTTCCCATTTTGCTGAGATTGCTTTTCATATTGTCTTGCACTTCGAAAATGTTTGAACAATAGGTAGTATTACTTTTAATTACATACAATTAGCTAAGTAGCCTTGGCAAAATTCTTTTTTTTAAACATAATATTTCCTGATGAAGAAAAGACTAATCTATATCTAGATATCCTTGGGGGAAAAAATAAGTCCTTGATCTATGGGTCTCATGAGTATACTAACCAGGCATTCAAAGATACATGGAAATTCTTTATAATGTAGTTAAAGTGACCAAATCTAACTACAATCAGAAAACACTTCTTGAATAATTTCAAGCAGTCACCATGCTTTTAGTTTCCCTTTTAAAAATGATGGCAGTATTGATAACATTTTATTGTATAGTAAAAAATCTGTCTATATCTTCTCACGAAAAGAGGTCAAAATGGGTTGTGCTAATCCCATGGTATATAAAGACCAGGCTCAATCCAAAAACTTGAATTCACACTGTATGATTCATTTTACTCAGCTACATTCTAGAGTAATGCACAGATTAGCTAATAAAAATGATTCCTGGATCATTAGCTAATAAAAATGATTCACTGAAAGATCAGTGAGTTCTGAAAGTGAAATATGACATCAACATTTGTACAAGAAAAAAAACCCAACATAAAACCTGTGTAGACAGCTTTGACAAGTGCTCACCTACAGAGTTTTCCTCAACTGAGAATATACTTTTTTACAATACGTGTGGTAATAGCAAAAAGGGGTAGTCCTTTTTCACTGCCTTATCTGAAACAAAATTATGTAGAAAATTATGAAGAGAAACATTGTTACAGCCTCTCTCATGTAGTGCATTTTCACTTTAGCTGGCATCCAGGCTGGTGTTAAGGACAGGCTTCCTAGCAAAGGAAATGGCATCCTGCCGTGTCTTGCATGATGGATGGTGTACAGTTACCAATCTGTAAACAAGAGCTGACACTGCAACATCAAATGTTTTATAGAAGCTTCTGAAAAATGGAGACTGTTAGTTTCTAGAGGCAGGGTGACTGAGATCCAAGTGATTAACTCCAGGACTTTTCTACAATCATCCTTTTCTTTGTGTGAAGTGATTATCTCATTAACAGTGGTCATTCTGCAAAATCCTATCAAAATCAAAAAGGAATAAATATAAAGTATATGCCTGTCACTGACTACGTACTACTGCTGAATTTCCAGAAAAGCCTGATGATGAGTTGCTCAATTTATGTGGAGTGAGTAATGGAAAGATAAAGCAAGTATGTCCTTACTAGTTGTAAGAAACACTCTTTTTCTCTTTCATCTTGCTGTGCACTATCAATTTTTTTTGTAGGTGTGCTAAATATTCATGCTAAAAACACTGATGCCAAAATATGGATTTTAAAAACATTTCCTTAAATAATAGTGATAAGGAAGCCTAGATATGATGACTTGAAATTGGAATTACAGCAGTGTCTGAGCATCAGATCTGAATTCAGTTTAGCTCTGCCCTCAGACTGTCTGCAGTAAAGACACTTAATTTTATGTACTTTGACTCTCTATCTCATGCTTGCTGTTTCATCCTATCCACCTGTTTTGCTCATTTAGGATAAATGTTTTTGGGGGAATAGCTCATTTCGGAGATGCCTCGATGTTAAACAAACCAAATAGTATCAGTCCTAATCATAATTACAATACTACAACTTGGGAAAGGATACTTTACATAAAAATAATAAAGCAGTAAAGTATAATGAATCTTAAAAGATCATTGGTGATTCATACAGAAGGATAGAAGTTATTTAGAAGGTTTAAATCAGAATTGCCCATCAGGATTGTGGGATTCACTTTAGTCCCAAAAAAGAAATCAAAGCAAAGTCTGCAATCAGATTTTAACAACACCACCACCAGGTCTGTGGAATTCAGACACTTCTTTCAGACAAAATTTAATACCAAAGGTTTGGTAGGCTGGATCAACAAAAGCATTGATACTAATATTTCTAGAATAGAAATTCCTGTGTTTAGTATGCGTGAAATCAATAGTTCATTAATAATAAGAAATTAAAGCAGAGAGTTCTCTTGTCTGACTGTTTATTTCTTCATGTTTTTTGAAACCTAATTCCTGGGGTTGGATACCTCAGATTATCAGTGCATATGTAAATGTAACAGGCATGACAACAATAAACACAAGCTGCAGTTCAGAGAATGACCTAGGATGAACTTAAAACTTTTGCTTGCAGGATTAAGAAAAAAGGTTGAAATCTGCTGGAAGTTTGCCTTTATGGCTTGGAAGAGGGGAATGGGGTTACAGAACACTATATCATAAAGGACCTTAACCCTATTGCTCTCAAACTCAGCAGATATAAAGAAAGTGAAGAGACTTTCACTTACATGCAGAGTGAAATGTAATACACAATGAAGGCTCAGGTCTGAGTGATACCTATCAACTTCTGTAGTTCCACTGGGCACTGCCCCAAAAATCTTTGCACAAAATGTAGTGTCAGGTAATGTTCTTATACAGTAGTCCTTTACAACAGAATAAAGGTGTTGGTATCTTGCTTGTGAGTATGAAAATGGCCAAAACCCAACCCGTGATTGACGATTTTCTCCTATGTTGCCTAGTCCGCAATCAGAAAATGCTGTTTGCTAAACAAAGTGCTTTTTCTGATGCTGCCTCTTTACCTCAGTATTAGTTGACCTTGATTCCCCAAGTGAGTCTCTAATTGCTGTGCGACTGCATGTCCGCTGTCAATAATTCCTAATGATTGACTTCAGTTTCTCACTGCTTGAAGTTGCACTTTCTTGTTCCCTCAAATATCCTTTTGTTCCAGATGCCGTGATATTCCCCAAACTGTGTGGTCGCTCCTTTATTTCACTCCAGCAGAGGCTTTGGCATTCTGTGTCTTCTGTTTCAGTTACATGAGTGGCTCTGCATATTTGTGTTGTGAATATCATGGCTTTAAATCCTGAAAGACTTTTATGTCCCAGAACGTTCTCATTGCAGATTTTATCCTGCCATCTGATGTGCAATATGGCCCACAGATGGTAGAAATGAAACCACCCTACAAACTGTAAATGTTGATAGTCAAAATAGAAATTTAGAAGAAAACATATAATTAATGTCTCTTCCTTTTCAAAAAAGCAAAACAAAAATAAATCCAAATAGGAAAAGAGTTACTGCATTAAAGCTACCAGAATAATTCTCACTCATTCAGTACATATCTCTAATTAAATTCATACAGAAATTTTGAGGGAAATCTAGACTGCAATTACTGGGATCACTTTAGATATAATTAAGTAATCTGAGTTAGAGTTATCATATGCTATAGCATAGTATTATACAGGCACCTTGATATGCTTTCAAATCTCTCAGAAACCTTTAATAGCAATAATAGTTACTATCTAAATCTGTCTGGAGCTGCATTCCAACATTATCTCAAAAGGACTGACACTGACATTACTTCATTCCCTTATATTTGTGTGTAGTATCAATAGCGGAGTTGATATACACAGCATAAAAATGTACCACTTAGAATTGGTAAAGCAACAAAGTTTGATCCTAAAGCCTGACCTGATTTGGTAAATTCTCTTAAACTCTGATTCAACTAAATTTTTAGCTACCTGTTGTTAAGGGTCATATTACTAGCAACTTCATAAATACAGACCTACCAAGGTGTTTAGGCTAATGGATGTGGCACGTCTTCAGGTAATCCAGGGCTGAAGCCCAGCTCTAAGCAATTCAAGCATGTGAATAATCCACTCAAAGCCTACTGATGTAGCTATTCACATAAAATTTGCATGAAATCAGAATCAAAGTAGCCAGTGAACAACCCAGTTGCAAAGCTTTATTTGGGAGGTGCCTTTGAACATTAATGAATGTAGCCTTTTTCTGCATTCATCAGACTCTTGGCTATAGCCATGAGCTCCAGAACTCCCTTATATTTATTCTCCTGTCACAGTTGTTCTCATTTCTGGACCAAGCAGCATTTTTGCAGTGCCACCTCTACTTTCTCCAAGAGGTAAGGACAATTTGTTTCCTTCCCACTTTTTGATGGGAAGGATGCTGGAACTTAGTGTTTTAACCAGCAAGTACAAAAGAAAAGGATGTGAGAAAAGTACTGGACTTCTTTTTCTCTGTCACACTGCAGCAGGTTCCTGTCAAAGAAAATTAACAAACAACACTACTACTTTTTTGTCACTGTACCTTTTCTTTTCTCAGATGTTGAAACAGAAAGATAAAACACTGCATGGGATTGAGCCCTGTAGTCCCAAGAGATGAGAAAGGCTTTTTGAAAAGCTCTTAAAACATAAGCTCTCAAGAAGTATGTCCCGTGAAAAGCTAAAAGGGAGATGGTTTGTATGCTCGCTTACTCAATGCAAGGCAAAAGGAAGGAAATGCAAAATAATTTTTTCCCCAGTTCAATGGGTATTTACCCTCAGAGTACTTCGCTATATTTCTCATCTCCTTCCCATGCTCCTGCTATGCCTGACCTTCATCTTTGCACACACCAAGAATCCAAAGCTGGTGCTTCCCTAAACACTTGGACTCCATTTACAGCTCTAAATGTTCCAGATCCTTCCGTTTCCAATCTCTCCAACACAATCAAATCCCCTCATCTTTACCCACCCGGTCAATTTAATATCAGACACAAATATACTCAGAGTGCCCTGCTCCTGTTTGCCTCCAGCATCCTCCTAGCCTGTTAAACCCCTTCAGCTTCTACTTCAGCACTCCTGGACCAGCTCCATTGCTAACTAAACCCAAACACAACACGAGGCGATCCTCCCGCCCAAGTTTCAGCTCTGCCCACAGCCCTGACCAGCGTGCACTGCAGGGCCGTCTCTGACGGGGCAGATGGCACTCCCAGTGCCATCTTCTGCCCCACCGGCCACCGAGCCACACTGGATATCCGACAGCTTTTTGACACTTCCTAGCTTGGCTCCTCTCAGTGCAGGGCTTCGCCCCTTCCCTCATAGACTTGAAGCACCCCAGTTCGCTCCGTCCTGACCGAGTCCCGGCCACTACGTCCCGAGCCTCGCTGCTCTCCACCTGCCTCCTCCCCTAACTCATGTCCACACCAGCGGCCGTTCCACCACCTCAGTCCCTGGCACGACGCTGGCACCCCCTTCCCAGCCCCGCCGCCCTGGGGCATTGCCAGGGACGGCGCTGCCGGACACCTCCGCACCTGAGCGCGGCACTCCCGCGGCCACCGCCAGCTCCCCGCGCCCGCCGGCTCCCGACCCCTCTCCTCCCGCTGACAGAACAGGAGGGGCGGCACCTGCGGGTCCGCCCCATTCTCCTCCCCTCGCCTCCCCTCCCCTTCTCTCGCCGAGAGAGAGAGAGACCGAGACCCGGAGGGAGGAAGAGAGACGGTGGCACCGAGGGCGCCGGGCGGGACTGCCTGAGCGCAGTGCTCCGCGTGAGGGGAGGGAGGGGGAAATTAAAAAAAAAACCAAAAACAACCTCCCAACATTTCAAATATTTAAATTAAAAAGAAAAAAAAGAAAAAAAGTGAGGGAGGTGTAGAAGGAGAGTGCTTCAACTTTTTCTCTCTCTGCCCAGCAAGGTAAGGGAGCGGCGCGGAGCTTTGCTTCGCTTTCTCGCCGGTTTCTGGAAGGGCACAAAGGTAGCGGGATCGGGCGGCGGCGGCGTCTCCGCTCGCTTAGTCGGGCTCGGCGTTGTCACCCCGCGGAGCGCAGCCCCGGGAGCGGCGGCGGCGGGCTGCCAGCGGCGCAGCA
>WEKY01049428.1:72129-87495 GCA_013390045.1 Picathartes gymnocephalus
CCCGCGCTGCCACGCGGGCGGCCGCCTGCAGAGGGGGCTCGGCCACCTCGCCCTCCGCGCCTGCGGGAGGCTGCGCCCGGGGCGGGGAGCGCCGGCCGTGGGTGGCCCGCGGGACAGGCGGTGTTTGGGGACACTTCTGGACGTGTGCAGGCCGGGTTTGAGGAGGGAGGGGAGGACAGGCCCCCGGCCCCCCTTCGCGGGGATGAGGGGCTGTCGCTGTGGCGGAGGGATGGCTGTGTCGCCGGGAGACGCGGTGGCGGCCGCACCGCCCCGCGGGCCGTGTCACCGGCAGCCCGTCCGTGATGCTTCCACCGCGGGCGCCGCTGATCGACACGGCTCCTTTGCTGTTGGGAGGTAAAGGTAGAACGGGGAAAAAGCGGCTGGAATGAAGCCGGCGGCGGCTCCCTGCGGCAGCTGACAGATGTGCACAGGGGCCTTTGGGTACTGCCGCGGTCCGGCCCTTTCCTCCCAGCGCTCCCCGAAACCTGCGAAAGATGGAAACTTTGTGTGCACCATAGGATTTCAGCCAGCTCAGCGGGTGGGCCAAGCGTTGCTGTTTGTTTAGGCCCCAAGCCTGCAAATATTTATCCATATTCTGAAATTTAGGAATTATCAATGGTTAGATGTATTTGAAGTGCGGGAGACTCTCTCAGTTACCCCGTGGAAAAATATTTCCCATGTCTGCTGCTTGTCAGCATGTTTGCTTTGAATACGCTGAAGATAGGACCTTTTTTACATTATTCCATTTGCCTTTCTTTGAATTGGTGGCTGTTCAGACTTTTCCACTGAATGATATTTTAAGTATTATTGAAATAATACGTCATATTCTTCTATCTTAATTGATACCGTGTTACAAAGAGCTTTTTAAAAGATGGAAATAAAAAGTCTGCTGAGAAGAAAGTGTTGTGTCTTATTTCCTGACTAGGAATTACTGAAGGCTTATTTTATTTAATTAATTTTTACAATTATTACTGTTGTTTGAGATGGAAAGCAAATAGGTGGATATTTCAGTTGCAGGTATAGTTATACATGTGGCTTCTGAGACAGCTAAAGCTTTCAGCACTTTTAAATACTGTAATGCACATCTAAGTTTGGTTTTAGTAAGGGTTATGCCTTCTAAGGAGAAACAAGGTTGGGGCTTGTGTTGATGGAAAAACTTACTGGGTATATGCTAGTGGGTTAAAAAATCTTTACAAATTTTAAAAATTATGCTGTAGAATTTTCTTGTGAGTATAACAAAAGCACTTATGAAGCTTAGGATTAGCTTCTTATATACCTCTTTGCAAAGGAATAAGGATTGTGCGAGTATTCTCAGAGCTGTTGAGAAATATTTAGTTGTCATTTTTAACATTGGTGGATTTTGAACATATGCATACTTTTTCCTCATGTATTCTCAAGTATTCCCAACAAAATGCTCCAGAAAAGTCAATGAATAATGCTCAATATGTGCCTACCTATTTAAATGATTGGGTTCTGAGCCCTGAAGGTTTAATTCAAAATCTCTAAATACAGATAACAAATGCAGTGTATATTTTTGCTTACTGTTAAAAGTGTTTGTGCAAAAGTAATTTTCTTTCTAAGGTGTTTAACAGGAAAAAAAATAGCTATAAGAAACAATTTGTGCATACCAGGAATTCTTATCAGTTGGGTTTGGCTGTAGAAAATGTAGCAGTCATAAATAGTGAGGATTTTTTGGTAAGGCGGTTTTTAAGTCCAGGATGTAATACTAAAGGAAATAAGCAGTAATAGGCAAGCTGATTACTGAGCTTTTACTGGGATAATTAAAATGCGTGAAGCTTCTTACAATCACATGACAACATTACACATTAAAGGAGGGGTGATCTGACTTTGTGAAAAGTTTGTCTAGAATTCAAAAAAAAGCACGTTTGGTTCAAGGTCTTCTGAAACACATAGCTACTGGCATTGATATTTGGCGGTTCAACAAGTCATGTCCAAAGTATTTTGCAGATACAAGGTAAAGAAAACTTGGGAGTCTAATTTAGGAGACTCTAATTAGTTGCTATGGGATATAGAGAATTAAACTGTTTTTTTAAGGGAAAAATGTATGTACCTTGAAGCCTGTCACACTATGAATGCTGGGCTGTTTATTCAGTGTAAAACTAGATTCAATATAACGTCAAAAATATACTCTAGGGAGCCTTTTAGTGAAAGATAAAAAAAGCTTGAACAAATTTCTCTCTAATTTT
The DNA here is from genome assembly GCA_013390045.1 of Picathartes gymnocephalus. NCBI lineage: Eukaryota > Metazoa > Chordata > Aves > Passeriformes > Picathartidae > Picathartes > Picathartes gymnocephalus. The sequence continues at coordinate 74,337 of WEKY01049428.1, forward strand.
CAGTGCTTCTAGGAAATCTGGAGTGGGCATAGGACTGTAAAGATTTTACTTTCAGTGGCATAACCAGTTTCATAGTACCTTTTATATTAAGCATGTGGTTTTTAAAAGTGGGGTTTTTTTGCTTGTATGGTTCTGTACCATATGTTTTGTATTTAATTCTTTGAATGACCACTGAAACACAGCCAGCTTTGGGTAAATGTGGCAACTGTTAACTGGCGCTTAGCAACAGTGCACAATAATCAAGACGGGAAGTGATGAAGAATACCATGTCTAATTGAAACTACGGGGGGCATTTAGCTAGGTAGGACGTAATTAACAAAACATGGAGCTTGGACATGATATTAAGGCATCACATCTTGACTCTTGCCAAAAAAGGATTGTGAAACCAATAACGTAAAAAAAACATTCAAGGTATTTGGCTTTATACCTCGGAAGAACAGCCTCTTTGAGATGTATGTGCTTTGCCTATTCTTGCATAATCATTTCTTACATGTAATGCAAAAGATGCATTTCCTTTTGTTTCTAAAACATAATTGTGAGGAGGAGAACTGTTGGGAAAACCAACGAAGGAGTAATAAGCCTTGACATTCTGACAATTATGTCTTTTAGAGAATTAGTGCCATGAACTAGAGTTCATTAGATATAGTAAGCAATTAAGGTATCTCTAATATCCTGAAACAGATTACAGCAGCAGTTGTAAAACAACACTAAACTTTTACAATTAATGTGAATGAATTGTTGACTTTCCTCAAATCCTGTCTTCTCATTACTTTCCTTAATATATTGAGGAAAGTATTGCTTGTCAGAATATGTGTTCAAATGCTTTTGCCTAATGCAGTTTCAGGTTTTATTTTTTAAAATTTCCAGGCCTGATAATTTTGTTTCATGCTGTATTCTGCATGGAGATACATTCATGGGCCAATTTTATTTCTTGTATAACCCAAACACATCTTGTTTTTAAGAACTCTGAAGGTATCCTCGTATAACAAGGAGAGAACTAGTGAATAAAGTTTCAGTGAGTCATTGGAAAAGCTTATCTGCAATTCTGAGCATGCTACTATAGCCCCTGTTAATGTATTTGAATTTGCAGATAGGTAGTGAAAATGACCCAAAGCCAAGGAGCCGTTCTTTGAAGGTGTATTGGTGAACTATCCAGTAGCATTAGGCTCTTAATAATTAAATAGAATCATTAATGGTTTTATAATCCAGAAGTAAAAAACACAGGGTATCTGTTGGAGGAACTTGTAGATGACAGAAATTTGGAACAGTGTTTATTCACAATGGGAACAGCCAAATCCTGTACACTGTTGTTGTTGGCATGGATCAAACAGAAGTATGGAGTTCTTACAGAAATTATAGGCTGGATCGATGGGACAAGGCCAGTTGTATGAGGTTTAATGAGGTAAAGTGCCAAGTCCTGCTCTTGGGTCATGATAACCCCATGCAACACTACAGCCTTGGGAAGAGTGGCTGGAAATGTACCTGGTGGAAAAGGACCTCGGGGTATTGGTTGGCAGCCAGCTAAACATGAGCCAGCGTCTGCCCAGATGGCCAAGAAGGCCAGTGGTATCCTGGCTCGTATCATATACTGTGGCCAGCAGGACCAGGGCAGTGATTGTCCCTCTCTATTCAGCACTGGATGAGGCTGCACCTTTAGTCCTGTGTCCCGTTTTGGGCCACTCACTACAAGAAGGACATTGAGGTGCTGGGGTGTGTCCAGAGAAGGGCAGCAGACCTGATGACAGGCCTGAAACACAAGTCTTGTGAGGAGTGGCTGAGGGAGGTGGGATTGCTTCACCTGGAGAAAAGGAGACTCAGAGGGGACCACCTTGCTAGATAAGGGTTGATCTCCTGCCAGGTAACAAGTGATAGGACAAGAGGAAATGGCTTCAACTTCCACCAGGGGAGGTTTAGATTGGATATTGGGAAAAATTTCTGTATGGAAAGGTTTGTCCAGCATTGTGACAGGCTGCCCAGGGAAGCTGTTGAGTCACCAGCCTTGGAGGTATTTAAAAGAAGTGTAGACATGGCACTTACAGACATGGTTTAGTTGTGAACTTGGCAATGCTGAAGTAATGGTTGGACTCAATGATCATGTCAGTCTTTTTTGACCTAAATCATTCTATGATTCTGTGATTCTAAAATGTAATTAGGTTTGGTTTGGATGAGTCCTGAAGCCTGGTGAGCTGATCTCTGGTGTCTTATTCTGTCACAAAATAATGTGACAATTTCTGTGGAATTCTTTTTAGACATGAGAGGCCATAGAGGCCATAGAGAATTGTGTAAATTACTACTTCATTGAAGTGTATTTAATGTTATTGAGTTAGCACCTCAGATGATTAATAAAAAAACTCCATATACTTGACCTGAAAATCTTGCATCATATACTGTCAAATGCTTTGGTTAATTTGCATTTAATTTTTTTTTTTTTTTTTAGCAGTTATACTACACTAACTAATAAAATGTTTATAAAATATAAAAGGTAGGAAGAACTACATGTGTGACATAAAATCACTGGAAGAGTAAGAAGCTAGGGAGCAGCCTGAGTCAGTATGATGAGATATGATAGAAACCTTCGATTAATATTTCTCATGTAAGGTTTTGGAGAGGTTATTTTGAGGTAGCTTTTCAAACTGCTGGAGCTGTGAACAGAAACAATGTGGGCAGGCAGACCTAAGATACTGTTACTTAAGAGATTACCAGACATCTGTTGTACTGGTTCCATGAACAAGCCTGGAATGACTAGTTTTATGAAATGCTGTGCAGAGATCCTCTTGTTCTCTGTCTCCTATCTCCATCACTGTCTGTAATTAGCTCTTTTCAAGACCCTTGGTGTGATCTGATCAGAGCACTTTGAGGCGAGTGAAGAAGTTAGTTACTGAATGTAACTGTGGTGTGAAACACACTGTTAATAGTCTTTAAAATGAAGATTCATCTGTGTGTCTCGCCAGAAGTGATATTTCCTAGAACCTACAGTGTGAAGTTTAGTTAGATGGCTGACTATTTTACGCTGCTGAATATTTTCCTGCTATTCCTGTCCTTTGGCACCAAATTCTGCTGCACCTCCCTCTGCAGCACCGATTTCTCTGTTGAATGGAGTGTACAGCACCAAAATTTCAGAGAAATCAATAGCCTTTTTTGAAAGGCTCTATTTATGCTGCTGTTTTTCTCTAGAGTCATACTAATAAGGAAGTATTAATGTGCATATGAAACATTTCACCTCTAGCATTCTGCATATTTGAGAGCTATTAGGATTTATCCCTCCCCATCCCCTTTCTTTTATAATGGTACCTTCCAACTTCAAAACTTGCTTCCTTATAGGCTCTCAGGTCTGTAGGCATAAGGAAACCTAAGGACAATTTTTCTGGGAGTTTGATAGTTAAATTTTGCTTTTAATTCGGTAGAATTCCCTTATGCCATCGCCCGCCTTTATTTCCAGCTGTCTTTTAAAAGATAGAGGTGGTTCATATGCAATTGTAATGCCAGTGCTCAGGGAGACTATGTATACTCTGAGTTGTACGGTCCCTTCTTGTGTTATCACTCAGGAGTAATTGAGTAATTAGAAGAGTGTTTGGAAACTGCTGTGATCCTGATCCTCCACGGTCTTCCTAGTAAAGAGGAAATGATCACTTACCAAAAAAGTGAAGTGTGGCTTAGTGTGATCCAAGCTTTCTCCATCACACCCATCTTTTTGTGTTCAAAGAGATGGTGTAGTGGTAAGGAAGAGTGGATGCAAATAGCTGAGCTCAGCTGCTTCTGATGCTGTAAGGCATCTGGGCAACTACCTCTTTACACGGGAATCACTGGTGAAATAGGGATGTTCACAGCAAAGTTTTATAAATATTTATAAATATATGTTGCCTACCCATGCTCAGAATGAAGAGCATATGTGACAAAACTTTGTCTTGATGGCTTGGTTTGGGAATTGCAGAGAGCCAAGTGCTGTATTCCCTGTGCTGAGCCCTGTGTCCTTTTACTGCTGGTACAGTACTACACTGCTATTAGTTCTCTACTTACTATCTCCTTGGTGATAATGTGTTTCACAGTGTACAACTGCATCTCAGTTTTGCCATTCAGGAGAACAAGCCATCTACTTTTACTGCTTTTGTTCCTGCCTCACTGACCATCTCCCTGTGGCTTCTCAGGAAGTCTCCCAAGCTCTGTGTTGCTGTGGAGCATTAGGTGGCTTTATTCTCCTGCTCTTTTGCGCTTTCAGTCCACTTTGAGAACAGCTGTTTCATAAAGGAAGCTTAATCTTGTAATTTCTTTAAACCACTTATAAAGCATCCAATTCTTAGTGCAATTAGGTGATTCCTTTGGGAAGACCAGGAAATAGGTCTTGATTTTTACAACTACAATGCACTGAATCAAGAAGAGGGAAACAGCTTCCTGCCAGCCATGTTGTACGTGACATTTAAAAACATGGTGGTTTCCTATTCTTGTAAAAAATGCCTTCAAAAATTAATTTGTATAGATGAGATGTTAAGATACTCTTGTTACTCTTTTGAATCTTAACCTCTTAGAGGGAAATTTCTGGCTATGAGAACAATAAGAAACTAGGTGGATTAGCCAAGTGATCAGTACCACCCCACAGAGGAGCAGTTTTGAAGAAAACCTAGAGCAGACGGGTAGGAAAGGCAAAGCCATCCAAGAACACTTTAATGTCTCCAACAGAGGCACCAGGACTACTGATGGGATAGTTAAAGCAGAAGTTCAAAGTGAAGAACATGCATATCCTCACAGTTCCTTTTGCAGCAGTTTCAGTAAATTTTGACAGTTGGTGCCTGCCATATTTTTTTTGTTTCAGTAGGAGAGTCAGCACTCAATTTCCAAGCCTTTTGAGCAGGATCAAGAAACTTGCCTGCCAGACTGTGGACTTGGAGGAAGAAGGTGAAGTAACAATCATGATTATAGCAAATGTGGAAGGTGGGCTGGATTTCAAGGGCACGGAGATTAAAACATCAGCTGTCACAAACTTTTGTGTCAAGAGCTGTGAAATGACAGGGCATCTAAACATACAGATTTTTTCATTTTGTTTTGCTGCATTAACTTAGCAATACTCTTTTTTCTTACTACACGTCTGAAAGTGTTTTGGGTGCTACATGGAAAGGCAATTGCCTCCTCCAAAGTACTCAAAGCCAGAGAGCATAGTGTGTATGTTTGTGCATGTACATATATATATACATATATGAAAGAGAAAAGGACATGAATTAGGAATGCTGAGATCTAATATCATACTAGTCCAATACATTAGTGGGTCTTTAAAGGATTCTTTTTTTTTTTTTTTTTAAATGATTGGCTGGCTGAGATGATTTATACTGTTTTTTTGGGTTCACGGTTTGCCTTTATAGACAAGAAGCTCTTAGTAGGTAGTAGATGTGCCACTAGTAATGTTATTCAAAACACCTTGGAAGCTCTTAAACAAAGGTCACCATCACAAAAAATCCCCCAATTTAATTTTAAACAGCAGATGTGACCTTGTGGCAGAAAAGCCTGAGAAGGAAGGGGGAAAAAAAGGATTCTTCTGGCTGCTCTCAGCTATCATAATGAACAGTGTTGCTTGTTGACTGTCCAGATTGGCTGTTTTATTGAGAGAAGTCCTGTGTCTGGTGTCTGTGCAGATAGATCCTCAGTTTTCATGTGCAGCACAGCTGACTGGCTTTCTGTCAAGCTTGGCTTTGGGGTGATTCCAGTTGTCATGTGGATTTGGTGTAGAAAGAGGGAGGCCATGCTTGAAATAGGAGTGAAGCATTCCCCTACACAGTGCAGTGTAGGTTTTCAGCTCCATTTGCTGTCACTGTAGTAAATCCATTTCTGATTATGTGCTAAAGCCAGACAGATTAACTGCCAAGTTGAACTTGTGAAGTTGTGTGTGTGTGTTGCCAGAGTTCCTCCTGCTGGAAAAGGCAGATCTATATAACCTGTAGATTCAGAGCAGTTGAAAATTCATCCTAGCATTGTTGCTTTGATATCTGTTTGAAAGCAAAAAAAAACATGTTTGCTTTTGATTACTGTGTTTAAAGGATGCTGTCCCAGCAGTGTAATAAATGAGAATTGGATCTGGGACTTAGTTTCAGTAAAAGACAGTGTTCTTCCAGATGCTTTTTAATTGAATCTTCCTGTGAAAATGGGCTCAACTTTGAATTCAGTAACATGCAGTTCAGGGGTTTAGGGCTGAAAAAGAGAGAGGAATGCAACAGATGCTGCATAGTTTTGATTCTTCTTATGTTGGACTATACTGATATTTTAAGCTTGTGTTCTCTATTCTGATTCACTATATAAACAAGTACAGCATGAACTTCAGTGTATAACCTTGACACAACAGGATCTTTACTTTGCAGGTCACGAGCAGTTTGTCCAAATTACAAAAACTACATGTTGGGAAACAGATGAAGTATTTGCATCAATAAAACATTTAATTTCCTTTGACAAAAGCTGTTTTGTGCCTTGGGCTTTTTATTTTTAAGAAATGGACCTTCAGTTCTTGATTCATTATACTCTAGCTGAAAATCACTGAGAACCTCACAGTTAGATTTGACAGGATAATAAGTCTAAACTATCAATGCAGATCAGCTATGAACCAAAATACACCATAATATGTGTTGTTTTAGTGGGATTTCCAACGTGGCCCTGCCAAGAGTGTGAGTTTGGACTGGTTGACCTTCAGAGATCCCTTCCAACCTGAATGATTCTGTTGTTGGTTGTAAAGTGGGGTAGTACAAAACCCACAAAACTTGGCAGTATTACCTATTGGTAAGGTACAGCTTCCTGAAACAATTTATCTGCCCCAAGGGCTTTGCAAAAATACTCAAGAAACGGGCTACTGGCAGCCTGAATTGTTTCGGTAACCTGCTTTCCACTATCTTCTTTCTGGCCATTTTTCTGCTATGTGCCAGATGTGCTTTCTGTATATCACCAGAAACGTGTGCTGGTTGCACATGCAGTCACACACATTGACAGAGAGACTCCGTAAGTTCTGCTCCTGGCAGCTCTGTGCTGCTCTTGTCACGCTGGTGGATGGCAACTGAAACGGTCCGGTGATTGAGGCATCGCTGGGCATGTGTTCATAGGGAGGCTGCAAAGCCTGAGTGACTCTGTAAGAGGTTGTTTGGCCTGTCTGGGATGGAAGATTGAGCATCAAAGGGTAATAATGATACCTGATGGATTGACATTGTTGCATTGTCTAAAATCAGTCTGTCTAGATTCATGTTCATAACTGAATGTTATACTCTAAGGAAACTTGAAATAAGCCTAGTACTATTAATTTTAAACCTTTTTCAGGACTAAAATAAAGCATACATAAAAAGGAGATATTTGTTATTTCAGTCAAGCACTTCTTATTTTGTTAATTAGTGAGGTTTGGGAACTGCAGTTTTCAATGACATGCCCTCCAGCATCTTTCTGTTGAGTTGTATTTGTGTCCATATGTTTTATTTTTCTAGACATATTGATTCTTATGTGATGATTCGGTATATGTGTTGCAGTTTCTCCCTAGTTGCCATATTCTAGCTGAACATGCTCCATATGTAGAGGAAAACCAGCCAAGTGTGGAAAGAAGGGGGTTGTGCTTTTTTTTTTTTGCAATTATGAAAAGAGGAACAGAGGCTGGATGATAAAATACCTTTTCCTGCTCCAAATATTTATCTGAATAAACCGTGGGAGATTGAGGTTTTATAATAAACATAGCAAGGAGGGGAAAGTACTAGAAATTTGCAACTGAAGATTAAATTTTCTTTGAGAAATTCCATCTCAGGAAGAAGTTGACTGGCAAGTTAACAAGAGCCAGAAAGCAAACCTGTTTTATGATTCATAACTAATCCTTTGCCCAAAGGACAGAAGCAAGTGTATTTTGAGGCCATATGCCTGAAAGAAGGCTGGACTCAGGACAAATTCATTAAAACAATTCTGCCCTCCCTGTTCCAGAGTGCAGCTCATGCTGAGAGAGACTGATAAATTTCTCATTAAGAAATGCTTGTCGAAAATGTGGTCTATTCTCTGTGTTGTCACACTGCCTTTCTGATTTGGAAATAAATTACATAAACTGTGTTCCTTTCAGCCAGTGTGCAGAGATAAGAGAACACACTGGTGAATCTTGTGTCCATTCTGTCATTATGTGTGCCAGGAAAAATAGCCCAAACTAAATATATAAGCAGAAAATTGTTTTGAGAGAAATGGTCCCTTTTAACATGGGTTGTTGTCGAACTGGGGAAATAGTTAAATGCAATGGCACCCTATAGCCACATGAAAGATAATATTCAGGTTCTGATTTTCTTTGTTTTGGAAATGAGGCTTGCCATTACCTACTTGCAACGTTGACTGGCTTACCTATCCCTGTAGGTTTTCCCTTTTGTAATTGCTTCTCTGTTTCTATGGATAAACTTATTTTTACTTAACAGAGCTTTTAACTGATAATCACTGTTCTTTACCATTCTATTCTTCTGCCCGTTCTTTAATGGAGAGTAATGCTATTATGATTTTAATAAGACTGAGGAATGTTTTGTGTTTTGAACACAGCCTATTGCTATTATGTTCTATGGCAAAAAAGGATGGGGACTTGTTTGGATCATTCACAGATACAAGTTTTATTTTGCTGTTGAATGGCTTAGTTCAAGGTAAAGAGTCAAGTTAAACTAATTATAATAATAGACTGTTAGAAGACCTAGAATTCTAAACTAGTAGTTTGAGACATGGAGAATCTAAAAAAAAATCTGTTGTGATTTTTCTAAGAAAAAGATACAGAAGTGCAGTCTCCTCAGGCCTTATTTCATAGAATCATAGAATTATTGACAGAGATTTGAGGTAAACTTGTGTCTTTTTACATTTCAACCAAAAAATATGCAGTGTGTCTAGAGAGACCACCTTGGCCAGGGAATCTGGAAATTTCTTTGGTCACTGAAGAAAAAGCATGATGGTTTGGTGAAGAGGGGAAAAGAAAACAATCTTTCTTTCCCCTCTCAGGGGGTTCTCTCTCTCTTACCATGGCATATAGAACATATATTGAATGTAAAGGACATATATTTGAATGTAAAAGAAAACACCTCTTTTAGAACTATAATAAATGCTTATGCAAATCTACAACGTATGCTTTTTCTCCATCTCTCAGAGATGATGCTCTGTGTATAAGCAGGTAAAGAGTATGGAGCTTTTGCTGGCGTGGTATATATCACATCATTTACACCCATGTACAAAAGAAACAAAACCCTTGTAGTCCATAATTAATTTAATATTTATAGAGAAATTGCTAACTTGCATTAGAGAAGAGTTGTAGTTTCATGTCTTATTTAGCCAAATTCTGAAGGCGTTAGAAAAATAATTATATCCATTCCTGAATAACTCTGGGCTGACTATCATTGCCTGCCTGATTGGAGAGACTAATTTTGGTAAAGAATTGGATTGAATCTACAGGTCTCTTGCTAAGCTGTGAAGAGGCCAGGAAAAACAGCTGTGAAATTGTTGATGTTGGCCATGAATTTACATAAATAACAGCTTGCTTTCACATGCATGCTCAGGGTGATAATACAATGTGGACTTGGGTCTGCGGAAGGTCTGGTTTTATTTCCAAATTCTGCCAGTGAGAGATCGCACATGGCTTCTACATACCTCAGTTTCCCTCTCTCTAAACCAAGGGTGTTGTTGGCCTGGGAGTTTCTAAAGCACTATATGATAGTAATGATTTGTTGTTAAGGTCTTTTATGGCTGAGCCTAGAGGTCCCTTACTTCAAGTCTCCTGGTCAGGTCCTTGGGCTGCTAAGCTTCATGCTTCTGTCAGAAAGCTTTAGACCTCAAACTGCAAATGGTGTTCTTGGCATACATACAAGCAGCTATTTGGCTTTTGTGTTCAAACCTTCTGTTTCATTTCAATTAACTTGATTTTAATATATTGAATTTAGACATCACAGACTCTAGTTTCCCTGTGAAAACTATTTGCCACGTAGGGAGAACCGAGGCAGCATCTCCACCGAGATGACTTTGTGGTGAAATGGATTTGAAAGTCCAAGGCCCTTGGTCAGCGAAGCAGCCCATGGCCAGGGCTCTGTTTACCCACCACAGTGGTGGTAACCAGTATCTGCACTGGTGTCAAAGGAGTACATGAAATACCCAGTGAAAATAGGCTGTCTCTCGCAGACAGTCTTCAGCTGGCTAAAGCAAGCAGTAGTTGAGGAGGGAGTAAATACAGCTCTTGCAGACCACATGCTGTCACAACCTTTCCCTTCCTCCCATACCTCGTTTTTTTTTTTTATTGGCCATATGTTTTAGTAGTCTAAGTATGTGTCAGCCGTAATCCAGGCTCTGTGCTTTTAAAGGATGATTACCCAGTTTGTTGCCGAAGTGAGACTTTTTCTTCCCCATTTAATTAATTTCTGTGAGGGTTGTAATCGTAAACCTTTTTTTTTTTTTTTTTTTTAATTTATCGCAGATTACTCTTTGTGTGGCTAAATTTAGCTCCCATCTCTTTTTGCTGGCTGCCGGTCTGTCCCCGGTTTGTATGATAGAGGGGGTCAAACAAACCGGTTTGTTCCCTGGATGCTAATCTGAATTTCAGAGACGTTGTCCTTCACCCCCGGGCTCTGCTCCCCTCCCCCTCCTCGCTGATCTCTGCAAACAGCCTCTTCGGGTCTCTTTCTCCCCTGAATCGCATCCCCCGCTCCAGCCCTTCTTTCTTCCACTGGCTCACCAGAGTAGCAAATGTTGATTATCCTTTCCTACTCATCCCATACCCCAATTCTCACTTAGGGTGTTTGATGTAGTAGAGGATTAATGCTCCTAAAATTCAAATGGTTTCGAAGTAAGTCCACTGGTCTGTGTGTTATATTAAAGATATCGTGGTGCTTTTTTTGGGAATTAAATTTTATGGTTTAAAGCAGGTACAGCGTTTTCTGATGAGTTTTAGAAAAAAAGGTGGTGACCTTTTGTCACGGTGTGATGAGGATCATCTTGGTTTTATATAAAATAGTGATTAGGAGCTCCCCTCTTTAGGGAGTAATTTCTCAGGTCACCTTGGCCGAATAAGGAGAGGTTACTAACTAGCATTGGGTCCCTGCTTGTAACCCGTCTTCATGGTAGTTCTCACAGCATGAATACACTTAACCTCCTTCTTGCCTTAAAAAAAAGGAAGCATGGCCATTGGGCGTGCAGAAAGGCATTGTCATTGCACAGAATAAACCCTCCTACCTGTTATGTGGAAAATAAACAAACCCACAAACACACCACCCTAGTAGATTGAAATGTATGTGTGTCGGGGAGGAGGGGAATAACACGTAGGAAAAGATTTATGCCTTCCTTTGGGCTGTTGCTTGGTAACAGAAAATGCCTCTTAAGCCTATTTTTGGAGAGGGGAGGAGTGAAACTTGATTCAGTGACCATCTGTCCCAAGCTGGTTGATTTCCTGTTGAGCTCTCCTTTGTTTCTGTCAAACAATTGATTCTTACCCTTTACAGATAAGAATACTGTTGGTGACATTGCCCTGAATCAGCAGGTTGCCTTGTGGCAACCACAAAACAGACCTATTAATTTTAATATTTTTTTTAATGTTTAAGGGATTTCAGTTTTTTGGAGGCTACTGACTGTGGTTTTACTGGGATTTATTCATCTGTGCTGTGGTTTTGGTTTTTGGTTTTTAGCTCTTTGGGAATGCCTGCAGTACAGTAGGCAAGTGTAATAAATGTAATTGAAACATTTTTAGGGAAGATGTAATAAGCTGTTTGTTCAGTCTGAAATTGTTGGGGAAAAGCAGCCATGGTTTTGGGCCCATGAAGCCTTTTGTCAGTGGGGGGGAGCAGAAGTTAATTGAAGTCACTATTGAAGAAATCCCCACTGTTTCTGTGAAAACAAAACCCAGATTCTTAATTGGAAATGGAATATTTGCTATTGTTCTTGCTTAATTGTCAGAAAATCATTCTCTGTTTGACTGGCTTCTGATGTTTGCTTAGTCGTAGTGTGCTGGGTAGATTTGAACTCAAGTTATTTTTAAGTCATCTGTTTTTTTAATATTGCAGAAGCCCATATTTTTCCTGTAGTTTTATGCATGCAGGGTGCAAGGCCCGTGCATATGCCAATATGTGTGTGTCCTCTGTAGCTGCGATTATTTAAAACCGTTCCAATACCATTTTCTTCCCTGCCCTGAATTTCAGCATTCACAGAAGCAGTTCATAGTTCCAGGTATCTGCTGAAGGGGAGCTAAGGCATGTGTGACACAAAGAGAGAGGTAATATCTGCAAAAAATGTAGTGGAGTCCCCCATGCAGTAGGAAAATGATAGTCACTGATATTTCTTTCAGTCGTTGAAACTCTTTCCTGGAGTATTTCCATGATGTTGTGTTACAGAGGAGGGTGAGAAGGAAAGTCTTTCAATTCAGATGTCTTGGCATCTTACAGGTCTTTCCTTATTTGAGTTTAGCCTGCTTGTCACTCAGTAGATGAAATTTGGAGGTAATTCCCAAAGGTCACTTCACAGCCTTGAAGGTGTTAGAAAAGTTAATTTCCCTTTCTCTTCTATTTTTCCCACATGCTTTCCAGATTGCTTTCCACAGGTTGGAGCTCTGTTGTCTGCAGCTTTCAGCATGGTCCTGGATGCATGTGGATCCAGCTCTTTTTGAAGCTGATAGCAATATGCCTTCTGAACATTGATTTAGTGAGTGTTGGGTCAGGGATACTTGAGAGATTTCCATCCTTTTAAAAGAAAGTTGCATCTGTGATTTGGCTCAGTAAGAGAGGTTCATACCAAACCATGTGAATGAGCCTGTGGCTTGTGGACCATCAGCCTTTGTTCCCTGTTGGTTGTCCTCACCCCACTCTGTCTTTCCCCCTACTTTGCTGCTGTTTGTTTGGAGCATGCTGGGATCTGGCAGAATAACTGATCCACCTGAAAAACAACATAGTTTTCCAGGTTACTTTTCAGATGGATGAATTCCTTGATCCAGTTTACTCGCTGAGTGGCATGACAAGCTTGACTGGTGCAGTGTAACACAATGGGGTGGAAGTGATCGGTACTGAGTAGATTTATTTTTTTTTCCCAAACCACTGGTGCCAAATGTACTGTGAAGTGTTTTTAAACATGCATTCTCTTTTAGGTTGAGAAATCCTGCTTTTGGATTTTACACTGTACAGGTGTAAAATTAATTGACCTTATGTATGTGCTGCTTTTTGCCTTTTTTTTTTTT
>WEKY01049428.1:87523-132725 GCA_013390045.1 Picathartes gymnocephalus
AAGTCATAGGTACCACCAGCATGCCTTTTGGGTATTTTCAGTTTATCTTGAAATTATACTGAGATCAAAAAATCATTTGTAGAACTAGCACCAACTAGGTCAATGTTGACCTCAAAGTTTAAACTTGGCAGTGAAGGAACTGTTCTGAACTGTTTTAAGAACTGATTAAATTTTGTTTCTTCCTGCAGAATGAGTTTTGTGAAGGGGAAAAAAAAAACCAACAACTTGGAAATTTTTTTCGGGCTTGAAATAAGTTGAAAATGAAGCCCTGTTCTAGATATTTGGAACATATTTTTTGTGTCTGACCTAGAGAACATGATGAGTGGTTGTTCTGATCCAGGTTTCCTCGGAACCCTTAAAAGATCTTTACTAAGCTGTATGACTCAAATTGTAGGAAACTTGACAGTAAGTCCAGACCTTCCAGCATCTTGGGCAAGCAGCTGAGTCCATACCCCGTGCAGATGAAAGTGCAGTTAGAATACAGGCCTACATTTGTCTCTGTGCTTTCTCTGCCTGGGTTGTACTGCACTTCTCCCCTTAGAACAGATCTGATGTGCCCTTTGTTTCCAGATAAAAGCATCTCCCGATCTGCCAGCCAGAAGGCACAGCACCTGTGGCTTACCTTACAGAGAGGAGGGCAGTAATTCTAGAAAGGGAGGTTGATAGAAGACTGGCATCTGCTTGCATACACCTTCTCATGTTGCTTTTGCAAGGATGGAATTATTTATGTACATTTTTTTCCCATCTGAACCAGAGTCTGAAGAGCCGCTATTCAATGTCAGGGTGTTTGACAGGGGTTTTCTTTTGGGAGGAGGAGCACAGAGGTAGGGTCATGATGAGCTGCTTCTCCATGCTGGGTGAGTTCATGTATGTGCCTCAGGTGTCATTGTTACAATGTCCCTATTGCAGTTCTGACTCAGCCTCCATTTACAGAACTGACAGCAGTGCCATCCTTAATATGAGTCTGAGAAATCTTCCTCTCTTGTGACAAAAAGGCCTATTTATGGTTTGCAGGACAGAGTTTGGGCACTGTAGCACAGAATTTATGCTGTAAGGATAAGATGCTGCCCTCTCCTCCCCAGCCAAAATCCCCAGCTCCAAAACCACGTGCATCAAAGGTGCAAGTGCCAAGCTTCCCTTCTAGCAATGTATGGCCGTCAGCACCACCGATGGGGAAGCAACAACAAAGAAAAGGCTTTTAGAAAGCCTTGTGTTTTGAGCAAATAGCTTTCTGAAGCTACAAAATTGAAACTTAACTTCAGAAAGGAAAAACCCCACGTTCCTCAATGGAGTTACGTGGCCAATGACTTCCTAGTCTACTGCAGCCCTGTTCTGTGTAAAAGTTATTGCTTAGATGAACACTCAGCTTTAAAAGAGCTCCAGACCTAAGGCATACTGGGCTGTGCTTATCCTTCAATCTTTGCTTAATGTTCTGAGGCCTAATCTAATGTCTCAAAACCTACCTTCTGCATGTTTCTGAATAAAATGTGCTCTTTTGTAACCTGCTGGCTCAATGTTATGAGTGTGCTTTCCATTGTAGAGATGAGCCCATTTACCACTCAGGAGTGGGGAATAGCCACTCCTATATATATCTACAAAACATGTGAGTGGATCAGAAAGTATTTTTCCACACATAATAACTGATTTGATTTCTAGATATTCTTTTTGATTTAACTTGTAAATTGCAGTTGCCTGGATATAAACTGGTTTGTTTTTTTTTTTTTTTCTCTATGAGCATTGCTTTGAACGTGTAACTTCGGTGTTTACTAATAATATTTAGCATGATCCAGACATTTCATATAATGTAGTATAAAAACAGAGAATCTGGACTATTGCACGTTAAACAACTGTTGCCTCTGTCTGGTACTGCTTTATATATGTGAGTAAAGGACTACAGAAGACTGCAAATAAGTGGGGGATGTAACTCTTACATGTGTCAACATTATCCTGGAATGGCAATTTCTGTGAATGGAAAAGAAATACCTTATCAGTTGAAAGAGAAGTGAATCAATGTAAGGCAAGGCAAGGCCATTGCCTCTGAACTACTGTTGCTTTCCAGGCTTTTTGATGCAAAGTTTTTGTCATCACATGATGACTAAGTAGACCAATATTTCTACTTTTTTTTTTCCCTCTCTGAGCAAAGATATGTTCATTCCTTCCTCACCCTTGTTCTCATGAGGTTGAATTTCATGCTCATTTTTCCAGTGATTTTGCCTGGAGATTTTTTCAGATTGTTTTCCTAAGTGACTAGATAGCAGCAAAGAGTCAGGGGACAGAACTAAAATTAAGCCAGCTAAAGCCAGCAGCTGGGAGTTCTTTGTTCTGTTCAGTCTTGACCACAAGTTTCCCAACAGACATTGGTGGGGGTAGGGGCATGGATCTCAATTCTCTATCTTCTTAATTTTCTTTTCCCCCTTCATGAGTAAACTGGAAATACAGTGTTACTTAAATGAGCAGCTAAATTCTTCTTAGTGTTGGTGTTGAATTAACATACTGTGTAAAGCCTGTAATAAACTGTGGGGTTACAGAAATCTGGGAGGATGTGCTGACTTTTTATTTTTCTTGCAATACATTTGTATAAAGTGAATTATCTAAGTACCATGAAAGTGGGTCTTCGTTTTACTCTTCTTTTTGGAATGCAATTTATTAGTGATATCCAGAGGGGTCAGCAGCATAAATAATGTTTGTTTCTAGGCATGTTGGGTGCAAAGGAGGGGGGTTCACAGTGGAGAGCTGTTTTGTTTGGTGTGGCTGATGAGGAGTGAGGCTGGAATTGCTCATAGCTGTCATTCAGGTTTTGTTTCAAAGTCCAAGGACCTACTGGGAAAAACAAAAAGCTAATGAAAGCTGACTGTATTTCAACCCAAACCCTGTGGAATCCAAAATGATGTCCTGACACTGTGTGTATTCTTATTCTCCTGCATTCCCATGGTTACTAAGGTAACAGGTTTTTAGAGGCTTTACATCTTCATTGTCAAGTATTTGCTACACTTATTGTTGCTGTTTTCAGATTAGGGCAATTTAAACAATGCCTTTTGAAATGGCGACCAAAAAAATACAGGAAGAAATATAGTACAAATAGATGTAATGAATCAATTACCTTCCCTTGTTTAAATTTTCAGTGCTACATCTCAGAAGCTATGTACAAAATGTCACACTGGTTTAGTTGTAGGGATTTTAGGTACAGGAAAATCCTTTTTTTTTAGGCATGTTAATTACAGAACTCTGAATACAGATGTGAGGAGTACCACATGTGACTTAGTGCCTTTTTTGACAACGGAATTGTGAAGAAACTGAAGTTTGTTTGTGTCAGGGTATTGCCTCTCTGCTTATAGTACATCTGAGACAGTGACCTGAATCTTGTAAGCTGTGTTACCTACTGCATCTGTGAAATCATACTGGAAATATGAAGCAGCTGGGAAAGAAAAATCTACTTTTTTCTAACAAAGTTTAACTGTATGCAGAACTCTTGTACTTGAACACACTTTATTGATGCTTTTCTGTGTCCATTTAGATCAAGCAAAAATATACTCATTCACATCTTCACTGGAAAAATGGATTATAGATGAGATGGTCAGGCTTGTAAGTGTATCTCCAAGACTACAATATTTAAATTGATTTAGTACCTGCTGACTTCTTGAAAATCAGTGCATTGCTGCAGCAAAAATCTTTTAGCATCTGTGCTAGGAGAACTATTTTTTAAAAAATGATGTAACTTAACTCTCGAAAGTAGTGAAGTCTTTACATCATGATAATTTGTGCTAGGCAGCTGAGGTACGGTATATAATGATTCCACTTTGCCTGACAGAAATAAAATGTTTCTAGTTGAGAAGAATCCTGCTAGACTGGGAATAGACAGGTATTGTTCTCCCTGTGTGTCCTTGAAATGAGTCTTTTGCCATAGACTCAAGAGCCCTTTATGGGACAAACCCATGCAGGGGGTGAGATCCCCATGCTGCTGAAGTGAATCACCACCAGTGTCCATGCTGTCTTCATCTAGGCAGGACTCAGAGTATGCCCTTAGACCACTTTTTAAATAAAGGTGAGTCATATGAAATAACTTTATTGCTGCTTATTTGCAGCTAAATATAGTTTCACTGGAAGCGTGAAGTGAGGGGGAAGGCCCTGTTGAGCACCATTTTATTACAGTTTTGCAGATGCTGCTGATGGTGATTTGTGCTCAGCCAGGCACATGTTTGGTCTCAACCATCTCTACCCCCCAATATGAACAAGAGGTAACTTTTTGAGGTAGACAAGACTTAGGATTCTAGCGTTCAGATAAGTACAGAGCAGATTACCCCAGAAAAAGGGAGGTGACAGATGGGTGGCTGACGCCAGAGGGGTGAAGCCAAATGCAGACAGAATTAGTCCCTGCAACCAAGGACAGAAGGTGCTTGGCACGCAGCTCTCACAAGTTATCATTTTAAAGTGTTTGCAGGGAAGCCTTTAATTTGATTAGGCCATTTCCTTAATAGTTCTGTACTTGTGGTTGTTACATGGCCCTGGACAAAGGTGTGATTTGACATCAAAATGTCTGTTAATATTTAGCTTTATAATGAGCCATTTGTATATAACAAGATTTAAATTTTTCTGGTACATACAAAAAGCTGAATGAATGAATGTATATGTATGTATGAAAATAGGTATACTTCTGTGAGATTACTGAAGGAAAGGTCATCTCCTTCCCACCTCACTTAAAAATATCTATAATGCATAATATAAATAAAGTATTCAATTCAAAAAAATTATGCTGTACACCATAGAATTACAATTTTTTATTAAATTTTTTATTTTATGTGTTTTTTTTAAACTTATTTAAACCTGTACCTATACCTGTAAAGAATACTTTCAACGCTTCTTTAAGTTTTTTGAAAGCTGTAGAACAAGAGAGGAAAACAAATTTTTTATTAATGCTTTGTGAAGTTTTTGAGATCCAAAGCTACCAGTATTCAATATGTGTCAGTTGTAAGCTTACTAGGAGGGCTCGTAAATTCCTTAGTTGGAAAAAAAAAGTCTCTAAAGTGTAAGGTTTTTAAGGACAGACTTTAATGCAGAAGGGTCCACAAGAACT
Source organism: Picathartes gymnocephalus (assembly GCA_013390045.1). Lineage (NCBI taxonomy): Eukaryota > Metazoa > Chordata > Aves > Passeriformes > Picathartidae > Picathartes > Picathartes gymnocephalus. The sequence goes on from WEKY01049428.1 coordinate 92,595, forward strand.
TGGTTTTAAAAATAAATAAAACAGAAAGGTCATACTGCTGTTTCCCAAACTTGGAATAATCATTGAAAGCTAATGTGGCAGGAGGCTGTAGCAACCCTCTGGCAGAATTTTTCCATCCTGTTATAAGTGTCTTCCATCCCTGTTGGAGCAGGGATGAACGTCCACCCATCTCTGATGTGTGGAACATTTCAGAGGAGTCTGGAGGAGCCTCCACTTTAGGGGGCAGGGAGGATATCAGGGTGCTTTGTGCATGCTTTGGCATTCCAAATATAACCAAATATCATTTAAAAGCATTTGTATGGGCCCCAAAGGATCCTTTCACTTTGCTAATGAAAATCAACCTTGCTCCTTACTTCTTTTGGGCCCCCATCCAAAACACAGGAGCAAGTCTTGCACAAAAACATATTTTTCAACCCATTTTTTCTCATCAGTGCTACTTCTTTTGGTTTTTTTAAGCATGATTTTTATCCCTTTTTGGTCAACTTTTTAGATTTCATTTTTAATTCCTGTTAAAACTTCTTTTATGATAATCTCAAGAAGGACTTCTGTTGGATAGGCTGCTTTCTCTTCAAAATAATTGTTTCAGACAAACTGAAAGATGTTAATAAAATTATATATGAAACTTAAACTTTAATGAGTCATTAGGTACGTGTTCTTTCCTTCGACATGCATGTCACTGATTAGATTTTAGGGGATTCTACTGGGTGCTTCATAAGTAAGAATGCCAGCCTTGACAGTGAATTTGAGATAAGAATTTGGCAACCTTGATTTAATTTTTTTTTAGAAAGCATTGCATTTGTTTTTGTTTGGTTTTTTTGGTCTTGTTTGTTTGGGTTTTTTTTTTTTAATGGAAGATAATTTGAATGCCCTTATTTTTAAATAGCAGCCAGAAGGATTTACTTCTTACTTACCTCTAGATCTTTCAACAGTAAATTACTACCCTTCAGTGAGGTAGAGCATATTTACCTCAGTAAGAACCATCTGTGGTTGAGTACCAGAGAAAATGGGGAGTTTTTTCTGTGTGGTTTGGCTGTTAAAAGCAAATTGAAGTTAAAACTCTGAGTTGACTTAACTGCTTGCATTCTTACACATAGCATGCATTTCTGCAGTTGTCTTAAAAGATTTTGAAGACTGAAAGTGTGGGTAAAACCATCAATTAATCAATTCAACCATGAATTAGTTGCTGGAGTGTTTAGTGTGCTCCTGGCTCAAACAAGGGAATGACTTCTATTCTTTGTGGATAAAAACAACTTAATGCTTTAGCAGACATATAATTTCTAGACTAATAGCATAGTATGAAGCATAAATGAGTTATAAATTTGCATAATCTGCAGAAGATGCAAATTCTGTTTTCCTGAGCCATTAGGCAGCCTACCAGTTTATTCCCATTGACAAACATGGCTGATGAAGAGGCACAGACATTGCAGGATCAAGCTATAAATTTAACTTCTGGCACACTGGCAGCTCTTCAAAGTGTCTTTTGCTGGCAAACAATAAAGTTCTTGCAATGTAAATAAGTGTTGTGTCTTGCAGCCCACACTGAAGAGAGATGGAATGAAATGTAAGAATATTCTTTGGGTTTTGAAGTGGTTTTCTCTGGGAGAGCAGAACACAGAAATAATTCAAGAACCCTTTTAAGGCTGCAAGATTTAACTACTTTATATCTTTTTAAAGCCTGTGCTGAACACCATTTCCTGTAAGAAACAGTGACTGAATAAGTTGGGGTGTTCTCCTCAATAACTGCATAAGAGAGAGATTGATAAAAACAGTAAAAACCCATTCTTTTGTCACCTTCTCTTTTTTTTTTCCATAAACTTTGTGGAATTTCCACAAAAAATTCTTAAATAATGTCCCATTTTTGACATGGCAGCTCTCAAATCTGGGTGGAAAAGCTGAAGGTCATGCACTAGAGCTAAAGTAAATTATTCATTGGGTAACCTCTTTATCTCATACTTAGTGTTATAATAGAAAAATTATTAGCATGTCTCATTTATTCAGACTATCTAAACTGAATGTATCCAGTGAAAGTTAAATAGACAATTTTTGTAATATTTGCATTAGCCTATTAATCCTTTTCTTCATTAAATGTATGCAGTGCTGCAGCCTCTGGTTAGAGAGATATTGGTTGAATAACCTTAAGGGAAGAAAATTGGGGGTTTTCAGGTCTGTTTCACAAAGCTAAAGTACTCCTAAGGCCGAACAAGTACAAAAGATTGGTTGCAACTCTCTTCAGTTTGTAGCAAGGAAACCAGTGGAAACCAGAAGGCCAAGGGGTTTGTCTTCCATCTGTGCTGAAGATGCAAAGTCATGCTATCTGTAGGAAAAGAAAGATGACATTGCCCTTTAGCCTGGGTTTAATGTAGGTCAGTTGGGTCACCAGATGACATGACTTTAATGGCCAAACTGCTTTTAACAATTGCCTTGGGCAGTGTTTAATTTCACTGATCCTTGCCAGCCTTCAGCAGAAGAGAGAGGAGAAATCCACCTTATCTTCTGGTTTTCACACAGTGATGGTTTAATCCTCTTTTGTACTGAAATTTCTCTAATGAAACCTATTGCCTAGTTCCTTGTTATAGCTGAACAGAACACCGGTTTGTGTGAAATTTCAGAATGAGTTGACAAAGAGGTTTGTTAGTGTTCTTGGGCTGTTCGGCTGCCATGCGCAGAATTCCTAGTCTGCTTAAGTTGACCTATGGTTTATTATCTCTCTCTCACATGCAATATCTTCCTTCTCACTGCAAACCACTGTAACAGAATCAATCATACTGTAATAACAGAAGAGGAAGGATAGAGCTGAATCCAGTTGTTCTACTGTTTTTCCATCCTGGTGATGTACTGGAATAGCAGTACAGGTAATATACAATGTTCTCTTCCGGAAATACCTCCGTATATATCTTAGAAAGTGCATGGATGTGTGTCGGTTTTGTATAGGTGCTCTGAATGGGCTATTGCTGAGAAACAATGTCTGGAGGTTGTAATGGAGGGTGCTATTAACGTGCTAGCTTAATGGTCTGTAATGTTGGGGAGGGAAAGACAAAGAAAAGCAAATGTTGAGACATTAATGGGAGAAAAAAGGAAACCAAAGCAAAAAAATTATTCGGCCATGCACATGCATCTTTAGGATACCTACATCTTGAAGGTCACATGCAATTTGTCTCCTTCCTCTTGCTTCTGTGGTAACACATATTAAGATTGGAAAAAAATACAGAGAAAGAAATAAGGTTGATCCAAATGCAGAACAGCTACAATTATGTAAGGAACAACTACATTGACTAGACTTCAGCCCCGCGAGTCAGACAGCTGAGGTCCATAAAATGCTGTGGGGCAGAAGGTGAGAGCTGTTCGTGTCTTCTGGAGGAAAAGAACTGAGGAGCGTCAAATAATATTAGCAGGGACCGTGCTGAATGCAAACAAAAGGTGATAATCACCGGTGTTAGGTGGGTTATGGCACTCCTTTCTCAGGTCGCAGGCATGGTGCTTTCTAAAGCAGCTGGATAAATTTATGGTTCCTGTTAAATGAGCCTTGAGCTGCAGAGCAGTGCAGGTTGGGAGAATATTTCAGATACTTATGACTGCAGGAACATCACAGAGTTTGTGTTTTTCTCTGAGTATCTGCTGTTGGCCACTGTGTGACTTAGGGAAGGCAGCCTGTGGTGTGACTTTTAGGTGGTCTGCTTTTAGGTTGATCTGACCACTCCACTGTTCTTCTTTGATTAGTGTGGGTCACTGGGTTGGGCGAGGTGGGCTGCAGAAATTGTTCCAGGACTGTACTTCGCTCACAGTGCGTTTTCTGCAGTGTCTTGTCTGCACTCTGTTGGATTCATAGGTAATAAAATTAAGCATTAACAAACCATTCCAGGAGTGCCAGAACTGAAGAACCTAGTTTCCTAAAGATTTGGCTTTTTCTTTGTTAATAAATTCTGATTTGAAATGGGGTTTTTTTGTATTTAGGATGTGGTTAGGATCAGCCCTTACAATGGCTTCCTGTTGTACTACCATTACACAGTCAAATATCCTGCCTAACTGGCTAAGTTTCCTCATGAATATTGAGAAGCTGAAATATTTTTCAGAGCTTTGTTCCTCTGTTTCATTTGCATGGAATTGTGGGTTTAAGAGGTGCTTGACAGAAAATATGTAATATGAGCCATGTTGTTCTTGGAAGCCGGGCAAAAAGAAATAGTACAAAATAAATAGAAATAATACAAATAAGCCAAATAATCCTTCATCTTGCCCCAAAGTAGTAATTATATAGTCGAAAATGTCACATGAATATCAAAAATAGATCAATGTTAGTCTTTCTAAAGTTTTGAGGGTAATACACGTTAGTTCAATGCTCATGGTTGTGCACAGAACAGTGGGGTATAAGTGTGACATCCTATTTTTCTTACATTATTTAGTAAGTGACACACGCTGTGTTCTTGCTGGTTGTTAACAGCATGTGAATTATGAGGCCAAAGGGGTCTTCCTCATGACAATAGCTAATGTTTGCAGAAATGCAAAGGTCATGATCACGACTACTTTTTTTTAATGCCAACTGGATACCGATGACAATTACTGAACTAGACAGTTCTTAAAGGGTCAGTTTATTGACTTATCTTCCCTGCTTTGTGACGGGTGATGGAGTCAAAGCAACTGCCTGGCTTCTGGGCTGTTCCAATTTAAGTCAGTTTAGCCTTGGATAGTTTTCCTTCATATTCCCATGAAAAACAAGAGCAACTGGTTCACAAGGTTTATTTTTCTGTGAGGTGCTGCCTGATTAGCAATATTATTATCATCTTTAAAAGAGAAAAGAAAATCAACTTCTTAAAACATATTTTGTGTTTTTGAGATAACCTTCTTTTCCTTCTAACCCTTAGTTTAAACTTCAATGGAGAAAAAAAATTGGTGGTTTTGTACTTCCAGATTGTAAGTCCCAATGGTGACTGTAGTGTACTTCTGAAAAAAATAACTTTTTTAAACAAATTTGAATATTGACATCTTCAAGCTAAGCGCAGGATGCTCAAATAAAGTTCTTTACTTACCTATGGCTGAAAATATGTGAACCTGTTTTTTTAACAGACATAATGTGTTTGGAGGGAATTACAGCTGTAGAACAAATGGGCATGGGTTGTATCTTGTCTTTCTCAGCTCAGGTGTTCAAAACTGAGTGTTCATGAGCTTAAAATTGATTCTGAATGAATTCCTCTGTAATATAGTGACCTTACATCTGTGGGATGCTGGAAGTCTGCACTGCAGTGTATTTAGTTACTCTTTACAGTGATTAAAAATTTGAAGTGGAGACATGAAGGCTATTATTTGTTTCTTTGGAAACGATACTTTCCAGTTACTGCACTGAGTGATTTCTGGAATAGTAAAATACTAGACTAGTATTTTGAGAGAGGGCAGGTCACACATTGGCAAGTTGAGTTGGAGTAGACACAGCACTAGGAAGTATCTTTCTTAATAGCCTGAGAAGACAAGAGGTATTAGATGACCTAATCTTTTTTCTGTGAAATTTTTGCTCTTGTCACTTTATTTTCCTGGTTGCCAAGACTAAATGTGCAGGTCATCTTTTTGTCTTATTTTTTTTTTTCCTTTACACAGGAACGTTTCATCAATAAACAGCTGGTTAGTTTGAACCTTGTCTAAATTTGTGGCCTTCTGATGCAGGTATGGTAGGTGTATGGTAGATGTGATACTAGACCTAATACTAATTTTATCAGTTTACAGAACTGTTGATTAATTACTATGAAGAGAAGCTTGGCTTTATGCTGAGAATCTTTGTCTCAAAAGAGGCTGGAAATTATGCAATCAAGGACTTTGTGTTTGGTAATAGCAAATCCATATGAATTTTGTCTGAAGTTAAAGGAGTTGGTCTAAAGCCAGATGTATCAATGTGGTAATTGAGTGTGAGCTTAAAAGTTGTTTGCATCCTCTTGGAAGCTGGGGGGTAGTGGTGGCAAAATGAAGGTTAAAAGTCTGGCCGAGGTTAAAACTGGAAGTGAAGGAAGACTCACTTTAGAAACAAATGAGAGGAAACAGCAAATTATTTTAGACAATTTTTTTTTTTTTTTAAAGTAACTATAGGGGAAACTTATAATCTGATGAGATTTGCAAGTGGTTTCTGTTACACAATCCCAGTGCTTTACCAGACTTCAGTCATTTGTGTGAAACTTGGGCTTGTTGAACACCTGTTGCAGAGTACGCTGTCCCCTTGTTACAGTTGTTGGCAGTTTTTGGCATCAGGCACACAGCTGGAGCAATTGCTTTGTTTGCAGAAGGGAAAATACTGTGAAAACATTGTTCTTGCTTGCTTTTCTTTTTTTTAAATCCTTGCTGTCTAATTACTTTGTACTTGGCAGGAGTAGACTTAATCTTGAGTTTACATCTTTGCTGTCCCTTCAGAAATTAGCCAAAGCAATTCATGTTAAGAGCCAAAACTTCTAGTTTATTCATGCTCAGAAACTTGCTAGTGCTGCACTGCTAAAATTCTGTCTCCCCTATGGTTCTGTTAGAGCCTGCAGCTGTACAAGCTTTAGTTGTGCCCTCTGATCCTTACAACCCCTTTGGAGATCTGGCACTGAAACTGAGGAGGTTTTTAAGGGTGGCTGTTGTTTGTGTGTGACTGTATGACTTTACTGGTTGGATTTAGGCAATGTGCAGGTGGAAGATGGTAGGGAAATGGAAATAATCATGGGGGGTGTAAGGAGGCTGAGAAAGATAGGGAAGCTTGGAGTGAAGGATGTGGATCAAATTGAGAAGGTGATTGGACTGTCCATAATAGAATCTGAGGGCTTGGAACTGAAGGGAAAGCACATGTTAAAAGAAGTCAAGAATGGCTTGATGAGGGGGGAAGTGTCTGAGAATCAGAAGTGGAAGCGAAGGGGCATTGAAGGCAAAGCTGGACAATGACACTGAGAATATGTTGACAAGGAACCTGAGAAGAGGGGGGAAAAAGAGTGCTGACACCAAGTGTTTCTGACAAATTTGTATACAAATAGGTAATGTTGTTTGTAATGAGTCTTTGGATGATGGCAGAGAGTTGTTGTACTGGGATAAAACTTTAGGAGTGGGATGAAAACCCTATGGAATGACAAGAACTGTCAGAATGTGGCCTAGTAAACATGACTCAGATTAGGGAAAGGGACTGGTCTGGGGTTTGACAAACCAGTTGGGAGAGGAACAGTAAGGTTATATCAGAATAATATGTTTCCACGGAAATTTATCTATTGTAATCCCTAAAAAAATGGTCAAGTTATTTTTGTCACTTTTCTGCTGTGTATTGGGCTGAATCTGGCTGGACACCAGATAGCCACCAAAATCACTCTTACCACTCCCTTGAGCTGGACAGGGGAGAGAAAATAGAGCAAAAGGCTTGTGAGTGGAGATAACAACAAGAAGAGATCACTCACCCATTACCATTAAGGGCAAAATAGACTCAGCTTGGGGAAATTAGTTTTAATTTATTACCAATCAAGTCAGGGTAGGGTTACGAGAAATAAACCCAACTCTTTAAACACCTTTCCCTCACTTCTCCCTTGTTCCTGGGCTCAACATTGTGGGTCCCTTCCAACTCAGAGTATTCTGTGAAATTTCTCTCCCTCCTCCCCCCAGGCAGCACTATCAGTTCATCACATGCTGTCTCTGCCATTCCTTCCTCCTCAGGAGGAGGACTTCTCACACTCTTCCCCTTCTTCACTACAGGGTTGCTTTTCACAGGGTGCAGGCCTTCAGGAATAGACTTCTCTAGCATGTGTCCCTTATGGGGTCACAGGTCCTGCCAGAAAACCTGCTCCAACCTAGGCTTCTCTCTCCATGGGCCCACAGGTCCTGCCACGAGCCTGCTCCAGTGTGGGTTTCCCAAGGGGTCACAGCCTGCTTTGAGCAGGGTTTTGGGTCCTCTCTGGGCTGCAGGTGGATCTCTGCTCCACCATGGACCTCCGTGGGCTGCAGGGGCACTTTCTGCCTCACCATGGTCTGCACCACAGCCCACAGGGGTATCTCTGTTCCTGAGCCTGGGCCACCTCCTCTCTCTCCTTCCGTGACCTTGGTGTCTCCAGAGTTTTTTCACATATTCTCACACTTCTGTCTAACTGAAGTTGCTGTTGCACATCAACTTTTTCCCCTTATTAGCTCTGTTATCCCAGAGGCACTACCACGGTCACTGATGGGCTTGGCCTTTGTCAGCAGCATGTCTGTCTTGGAGTCCACTGGCATTGGCTCTGTTGGACACAGGAACCTTCCAGCAGCTTCTCACAGAAGTCACCCTTGTACCCTTCCACCACCATAACCTTTCCACACAACCCAAATACATCCTGTCAGTAAACATCATAAATCTTTTGGCCGACAGGGTCTTGCCTTATTACTGCTGTTCCACATGAAGCACCTGACTCAAGGAGGGAAACTCCAAAGACCTTTGCTGCTCCCATTTGCCAAGCAGACATGGGAGAAGTGAGCACCACAGTGATCTGTAGGAATACTGACAGTGATGCTTGACTTCTGCTTGTCTTCATGAAAACAGACCATCAACTAATGGTTGCCCACCTCCTCCCCTATTTGGGGCTTAATTATTCCCACAGATACTCACAGCAGTGTGGTCACACACTGCTGGAGCCAGGATGCTGGTGGGTTTGGCTTAGTGGTTGGGTCAGGCTGTGGCTGGGATAGAAAGGAGGTCACAGTCAGGGTCGGGAAAACCCAAGGTCAGAGACCAAAGAAGTACAAACACATTAGTTTTGAGGGCAAGGCAGGGGTGTGGGTGCCAGGCTGTGATGTGGAATGTGGGAAGTGCCAGTGTGCCAGAGTAAGCATCAAAGGCCAGAGTCTGGGCTGGGGCAGAGGCTGGACTCAAACTCTGCACCAGGACACAGGAATGCTCTAAAAGGAGACTGGTGAAGCAGGATTGTTGGGAATGAGTCCCAGAGTATCAGAAAATAGGACCAGGAATGATATGTAGAAATTACAGCATAATACATAGTTTTAGGAAAATTGGCAAGCTCATAGAAAACCTTGTGTAAAGATGTACCTACCACTTTCTGATGGTATGGCTGAACTTGGGGTAGCTGTCAGGTGGGGCAGCACAATGGGGAACTCCTTTTGTAAGAAAGGTTGAATCAAAGCACAGCTGTATAAGTGAAGATAATACTGTTTTTTCCTAACTTGCTGCAGATGCCTAGGCTACACTCTGTGCCACAAATGTGTTTGCAGTGTGTGGTGGTTTTCTTGTATTGTCCTGGGTATGGCAGCTACACTGGCACAGACAGACGAAAAATACTTTTATGGTGAAATCACATTCTGAGCTCTGATTTTACAAAGGTTCATGAAGAAGGTCCCACGAGCACTGTTAAGAGAGTAAAATCAGTTCACTGGGAAACAGCTAAAGCCATAAATTATTACAATTATACACTTGGCTGTTTCAGAAAATTAGAATTATTAACTTTTCATTGAGTAAAAGAAGGAGGTGTGTGTGAAGGCTGATCTGAAATGTTAAAAGAAGAAAAAGTAATTAGTGAGGTTTCATGTAGATGAAACCAATCTCATTTATGAAGGCTAACTAGCCCCTCATTTTCGTGACTGTAATAACATCCATTTATTCCTGGCTGCTGGCAACATAAAGTAGCTTAACTATTAGTGTGGGATGGGCTCATCTGTGGGTGGCATGTGAGGTAATACCAGTTATTCCTGAGGGGAAAACTCATAACTAGCTACCTAGGCTGTTGTATTTTTACCACCACTAGAACACTCAGTGGACTAGAGTCCTGCACCAATGACTCCAGTGTAGCCATGATGGAGTGAGTGTGGGATTTGAATCTGGATTTCCATGGGATTTGGGCTCCAACAAATCAAGTGGCTTACACTGTCTTCTGTAAGGTGGAAACTCAGGTAGAGCTAAGCTCAAAAACTTGTAGTTTTTGACATGTGAGGAATTCTGCTGAAATACTCAATGTTAATTCAGTGCTCTGTGTGTGGAAGGGGAGAAAATGGAAACAGAAGTGACTTGATGTTCCTTCAGACTGTCTTAGTGTATAACACAGGTCAGAGGATTTTCCCAGTGGTTTTCACGCTAAACTTGGGACACAGGAGATGCATAATCATTTTATTTGATTTAATTTGGTTTTCCGTCCCTTAAATTTAGTAATTGTCATTGGGTGTTTGTTTGCCTGGGTTTTGGGTTTTTTTTTAATTTGAGGCACACACAAGGTGCTTTCCTACAATTTGTTTCACAAGACTAGATGATGCTTTGGTGTATGGACTTTGACATTTTGTGGGTTTAGGGTGAGATTCCCTTAAAAATGTAATTTCTTGCTGGTACATCAAATTGAATCTGAGAAGCATTTCTATGTTACATACAGTTAAATTAATAGAAAGAATATTTGAAAATAAAGCTATTTCTTCTTTTCTCCTCCTCCCAACTCCACTCCCTGAACTCTAGGAAAAGCCCATTCATTTATAAAGCTTCATTCTTCTTTCAGGACTGGTATTTTGGGAGGGCAGTCATATTGTCAATTGTAAAGGGGCACATCAAAACCTACAATTTTTATTTCTTTTTTCTGCCTAGTGTGTTCTTCCTGCCTGGTTTTGGTGTAGAGAGAATAGAGTGTTGCACAGGATGGGATGGAGAAGGGAAACAGGGACAGAGAAAAATACAGTGCTTAATTTAATAAAATTTGTTTTTCTATTTTAAAGCCTGAATTGTTATTTCATGCTTTTTATAACACTGGCTTTAGAGGAACATTCAAAATAGTGAATCAATTTCCTAGCTTGTAGAGAAGTGCTGTTTATTAGGCAGCAGTCACAGGCAATGATAGCAATATTTTTTTGAGCCTACACACAGTATAATGAGGTTCCAATGACAGTAAATTTTACTAAAATATTCACTACTTCCTAGGAGAACTGCCAATCCACAAATATCCTGAGTACGAAGACATGCAGATGGTGGGGCTGTTATTTGTTGCATCTCCCCCTGCCCCCTCCCATTTGATTTACTAATAACTCTGATTCTCTTGAAAATTTTCTTCCTTCCCCACCCAACAACTGCTTTATAGCTGACAAAAATAAGCCATTTCCTAGCCTTATCCTCTGCCTACAGAGGTCGTAAAAATTGCTAATGGAAATGCTGTTGCCTTCTGTTGTGTGATTCTAATAGGAAACGGATCACTGCAATTTATGGGGTACTTACCCTTTTCGGTACATGATGAATGGCTCACTTCAAATGATGTTTCCTCATTGATTTCCAAGTATTTATCACCAGAAAAGACAGAGCAGGAAGAACAGCATTTAAACATGAAGTTGATTTTGAAGATGTCGTCTTTTCACTACGGTGTGAATTCATGGCAATATAACATTTGCTGTAGTAGGGGAGCAAAAGATGTGAAGTCAGTTTTTTACATTGCTCTTAAGATTACGTCTCTAAACTCACTTTTTGTTATGCTGTATTAGCTTTCTTGCCTGTTCTTTGGTAAGGAGAGTGAAAGGCTTACTCCGTGTAGAGGTTTTGCTCACATTCTGCCTATTTGTAGACATGTTGTTGAAAAAAGCACATGATATTTATATGTCGGTAGTCTGTTGTCAAGCTTTTTGGGATATTTTCACTTAATTCACAGGAAAATCTATATGCAAATAAATTCTATGCAATATTTAGCAGGTGACTGAAATATTTGTATTGATGTGGTGTTATTTTGCTACATGAAGTATTAGAAGAGACTCTGAATCTGTTCAGTTTCTGTCTGGCTGGGCTGGAGTGAATCAAAATAAAAACCATACCTCTATGCAGTGTTCATACTGTGTTTTTATGTGTGTTGCTGCATGAATCACTGGTCAAAACCACAGGTAAGCAAGGTAGATCATGGGCAGATACAATCCTACAAAATCTGTTTGTTTTTAAATTGCCAGGAGTAGAAAATTGATACATCCCTGTGCCAAATAGGATAACTTGCTTCAATTTAGAAGCATATTACAGTTTTGCTGTTTGTAACACTGGCTTAAATGTCATTGATCTGACAGTCTTTGAATGCTGCAAATGGTTATAGCTATGCACTAACTAAAATTTTCATCTTTTTAAATGGTAATATTAAAACTTGTTTGCATTCTTCATTTTCAGAGAGTCGAATATTAGATAATATGCTAGCGAGAATGAGGCTATGCTGCTTAGAAAAAAGCGTGGAGTTTCACAAGTCACTTTGATAGCTACTACTGCAATTAGGTTTACTATTAAATGGACATAAACTGATTTTTCATTAAAGCACTATATGAAAAAATTGATGTAAAATGCACCTATTCCAGAGAACTTGTAATAATTTTAACTTTCACTATGTAAGAGCACATCTGTAGACCATTCTCTTACATTATTTATCTGCTTCTTGAGATTTGTGATTATAACTTTTCTCTTTTCTTTCTTATTGTAATGTGCTTTGCGAATTTTTAATACCAAACCATGATATAAACAACAGAAGTGAAGAATAAAATCTGTAGACTTTAAAGTCTGTGCAGTTTCCATTTTTTTCTCTTTTTCTGAAAACTGTTGAATAAATCTCTAAACAAGCTACCAGGCTGCATGCAGATGACTGACAAAAAACACTTTGTATTGTCTACTTCCATTGCTAAAATTTTTAGAATTGGTCTTCAGATTTCTCTAGCGAAAACAGACTGGATGTCAAAAGAAAACAAGTGAAGACTGTCATACCTCTCTGATCATATTTGCTCTAAAATGGTCTTCGTATAATGCCCAATTTCTTTCTAAATGACAAAGCACTTTTCTGTAAAACCATGGCTTTCAGCTGTCCTTTCCAAAATCAGTAATATCAAGTGTTCTGTACTTCACCTGCTTTCTCATGTCACACTGCAGTTACTTTTAAAAGAACTCTGATACTTGCATGATGTCTCACATAAAGTAACAACAAAAAACTAGTTACCAGCCATGCAGAACGCTAGATTATATGTTAATTCATGTTCTGGGCTAAAAGTTGTCCTATAGAGGGTTGCCTCAATTCCCACAGTGTTCAAGTGAAGCCACCAGAGTCAGTGATTAATCTGTGTTTCGTTTGGAAGTGTGTGTTAATTGGTTGGACGCAGAGGAATGGGTGGTGGTGTGAAGAATAGGTGCAGCTTTAAATCTGTGTAATATTGGAACTTAAAAGATAATTGAAACAGCATTTTTGAAATACTATTACTATCTAACTTGTTAGAAGGCAAGGAATAAACTATATTCTTTACCTTGGGTATGTGGAAGGACATGGGTGGAGAAAGGTAAAGAAAAAATATAGTTGGTTTTCTCTACTGTACTTAATTTCAATGAAAAACTAGCATAATTCATGTCAATGTATCTGCTTTTATTTGTAACTTAAGATTAGGTGTACATGCTTGAGTGGCAGAGAACAAAATGTACTTTTTGAAGATAAGAAATGTTCTAAATGACGAGAACAACATGCACTGAACAAGCACAAATCATTCAGACACCTCTCTAAATTGCACATGTTGAATTTAAGTGACTCAAAATTAGGTTGAAGTAATAATCTAAAAATACACAGAACCTCTTTTTTCTAAATCCTCCTTTTAGAATTTATGTTCTTATAGTACATCAAACAGCTGTTGATGGCAAGTCTCTTAAGTGACTGGCCCAAATCTGAGCTGAGTAATATTTTGGAATGAACCATTCCAAGTCTTTGCTCTTCTAAACCAGCCTTGTCTCTGAAAATGATAAACATCTATATTTGCAGTCTTGCCTTTTGCTCTTGGTGGTGGCATGGCCTGCATTGAAAATCTCACGTCTGGAGATCCTGACACTTTGCTGCAGCTAAATGAGCATCTGAATCCTGATAGTCACAGAGCTGCAATGGGCACGTTTGTAAGGTTGGGACAATGCTGGTTTGAATAGTGCTGGTGAGTGTTGCTGGAAGATCTGTCAGGGGGTTTCAAAAGGAGTGCAATTGCAATACAATGTTGAGAGAATTTTAATAAATTTACAATTGCTTAAGGAGTATTCAAACTTATTTAACTTGTTGTAGGAAATGATTATAAAAGAGGTTACATAGGTTCATGAAGTATTTTAGCAATGCTACCCAATTCTTTCATTGCCTTTGCAGTAACCCTTGGCAGAGCTTCCTGGAAATGCAGCTCTCACTGAAAAATACTGACCTGAATTATTGAAACCATGTATGGCTAAGAGTGGTCTTATGAAAGCTTTGGGTATGATTTGGATTTTCTTTAGTCAAATAATTTATATTAATCGTCTTAAATTATAAATCAGTAATTTACAGAGAACTTTGAAAAACATTTGTATTGCTGCTTTTAGAGCATAGGTGAGAAAGACTCTTGTAATTGAGAGGAATCATGTTTTCATTGGTAATTCTAGCAGGGGGTTGTTTTTTGAGGTTTTTTGTGGGGAAAGAAATTAAATGGGTGACTTAACAAAGTTGTGTTATCTCTAAAAACAATTATACTTTGCTACTGCTCATGGTTGAAAGTCTTATTTTACTGTAGTCTAAAAAGCATTGTGGTTTTTTTCACTGAAGCAGAATGTTTGAACAGAGGATCCTGTTGTAAAAGCTTATTGCTTTGAGTTTCAAAAGGGCAGATTTCATATAATATCTGCTAGCTGTGCACCACAGAAGAGCACTCCACTGGGCTTCCTTCTGTGGGTGCCAGGTTCTGCATTGCCAGAAGGTGCAGCTGTGGCTGCAAGCAAAAAGTCAGAGGAACTGTTTTAAACTTCCAGTTTGTTCCTCGCTACTTAGTGCAGTTAAATAAATACCTACTAAACCTGTTACTTGTACTGGGCTTTTATCTGTTTTTTCCATGTCTTGTGTTTCTTTCTGTGTTGCTTTCTGCTCTATCTGAAACAAGTGTTCCATGGTTGTTGTTTAGTAACTTGTAGTTTCCCTACTTTTATTTTGTGGAAAGTCAGAACTCCTGGCCTGTAAATGAGTTGGCAAAGCAAAAAGTTGCACAACCTGTCGTGAAACTTCATCACTGTCAGTTGCCTCTAGTACAGAAATACATTCTGTTTCCAAAAATGCAAACTAACAAGTATTTGCATGTTTAGTGGTCAGGGACATGACTTTATTTTTATGCATCAGAACTTCATCATAAGCTCAATAAAATTCTCTGCTTGGATAAAGCTGATAGTAGCTTCTTGTCCGTCAGTATAGGGATGGAAAGTCATGTCTTTTGCTCTATGAAGGGAAACGATAGTATCCTGCAAACAGCTGACTGGTGAAACCCCCCTCAGTGGGTCAGCATGGAGAATATGTCAGTCAGAACATTCTTTTTCAATACTCTGAGAAGTCATTCAGCTTCAGGGTGGAGCTTCACTGCTGGAGTCAGCTTTCCCTTTAATGCTCCTTTGGAGACTGACATACCACCTATAGCTCCTGGTGTTAATAGGACTGCACCTCCCTCAATCTGCAATTCAGACATTAGGATGGGAAGAAGCATTTGATCTGGTTAAAGCTTGTCATGGTGCTGTAAATTATCACTTAGAACCTTAAATGAGCCAGAAAGTACTAGTGGAGGTTGTTAGTAAAGAAGCAAGCAAAGTCTGTATCTATAGCTTTTTCTTCACTGGAACGAATTCATTGCCCAAGTGCCCTTTGGCCTCATCTTTCCAAAGAAATTCTGTGTTTCTAGTGAAGAGAACCTCACATTCAAGCTCTGCTAGCTGGTACCTAAGTGCCCAAGAGGTATTTAGCATAGGGAGGAAAATATTTTATACTCACTATTGTGACTATTACTTCCAACACAAAAGCATCCACAGCTCTGCTCCATTAATTTGCTTTAAATAAATGTGCATATGCTAACAATCTTCTACTTCATATATACAGGAGGATAGCACCAGTAACAAATGCACTGCCTTCTTTTAAAGTAGCTAATTACTAGAAGGAATTCACGTTTTGTAAATGTCCTAAACCATTCTAGCATCCTACAGAAACCCCACAAACATGGCATTTCTTCAGATGTTTTTTCAGTGCAGTGCAAAGGTACCCAACCGTGACTGTTTAGAGGACAGTTGGACTTGGATAGATCCCAGAACAGGAAGGAGCTCCATGTGAGCTATCCAGTCCACTGCTCAGAACATGATGCCCACAAAGCTGCCTGCAGCTGTGGGTGGGCTACTTCTGCTTGCTGAGCTGCCTCCTCCCTCCAGATATCTTTGCTCTGCGTGTGCTGGGAAGATACAGCCTAGTCAGGGCTGTAAGTCAGCTCCGTGCTTTGTTAACAAAAGAAACAGACTGAAAGGCATGTCTTATCTTTGCAGGAGCCACTGCAGGTCCCAGTACTCTCCCATTCCACCACTGGGGGGGAGTTATTCCTTTGCTTTCAGGCATATCATGCAAAATTCATCAGTCAGATGCTGAAATTGTTGTATTTGTTGTTAAACTTCACCTCTGACTGACAGACCTTCAGCTTAGTTTTGGGTTTTGCAAGTAGGAAAGGGAATACAGACCTCTTACAATGCTAGCGATTCTTGCATCGTTGGAGTGTCATTGAAAATAACCCTTTGCAATTCTCTAGTGATCTCTAATGCCCTTGTCCAGTTCCTGTGATCCAGTAATACTCTACACTGTGGTAGGAAATACTTGATAAATTTTTGCCACCGACTTGACAACAGAGAGAGGAAGTG
Organism: Picathartes gymnocephalus; assembly: GCA_013390045.1. Classification (NCBI taxonomy): domain Eukaryota; kingdom Metazoa; phylum Chordata; class Aves; order Passeriformes; family Picathartidae; genus Picathartes; species Picathartes gymnocephalus. Next base: position 109,192 of record WEKY01049428.1, read on the forward strand.
TTCAGCCGAGGAGTAGAGAGCTTTTATGGACAGAAAGCTGTGATCTCCTCTGCTCTGGGGAATTCACCTTTGCTGGCCTGGGCATTAGTAAAGCTGCAGCTTACCATTTATTGATCTACGTTTTCTCCCCCTCTAGTCTGACTCAGCATTCCCAGTTTTAAGAAAATAGGTGGGACTGCGATCCAGAAAAAAAGCGTTATTATTTTGGAGGCAAACAAGATGGCTTGGGTTTTAAGGAAGGCAGCTTTTTTGGTAGCTCATACTGGGGGAAGAAAGGAGACAGTCTTACTTGTATTTTCACATCCCTTAAATGAAGACCTGCATTAGTAGTGTCTGATATTTGGATCAGAGAATAACCTCAAATTTTGCACCCTGAAGTTCCAATATTCCTTTTGTTTTCCATAGCCCTGTGTTCCACAGCCCTTTGTTCACATTTACCTTTCCTCTGGACTGAGATTGCCCAGCCTTGTAGCTCTGTGTCTGAATTCCAATCTAGTTCTTTCCAGTGTGGAAAATCCCCTTTCTTCTTTAGCAACATGCAGCAGAGACCACCTTGCTTCTTCCATCTATGTCCCTTTTGCCTCCCAGCTGGCATCCTCCCTGCATCGAACCACAGGTCTTTGGATTTGGATGGTCTTTTCACCCATGCCAGCGTTCCCCCTCTCTCCTTCATCTATCGTGTTGGCACAAGGACCTGGAGGTCTGTTGATTCCTGAACCCGGATGGGGAAACTACATAAGGTAAAGTGGGAGACTGCAGGTGGCTGCCTCAACATCTGCAAGCATAAAATAGCAGTGAAGAGACAGGGAGATCTTCCCCTGGGTTGTGGCTTACAGTATTCTTGAGAGAAAGAACATGTAATTTGTTACACTTGCTCTGACATAAACAATATTTAACTGCTCCATCCTGGTTGGTATCCCTTGAAATTTCATGCAGTTTCTGGTGAGAACACCATGTTCACTTTTTGAATGGCTAATTTTACTCACAAAGATAAATAGTGGTAGTTGTTCTGGTGTAAATGAATGAAAGAAGACTGCTTGGAGAACTGGTCTGGGCCAGATAGCCCAGGCAGTTTTTTTTATGGAACAGCAAGTCCTGAATGAAACAGTCAAGGTCAGAGTGGCGTAGCTAAACCCAGGCGTTACCAAGTTCCTCTGACCCAGATGAAGGTGTTTTTCTTGGCAACTTCAGTGAGAAAACACTGGCCCTTGTACAGCTCTGCCTTGATTGTTACATTGGTGAGACACAGATTGTGGTCTGATTTATATTTGAAATAGATCACCAAGATCTGAGTTGGACTTGTCCTGACTGGCAACAGTTCACAGAGTGACATGCCCTGGTCCCCTCTGACCTGGACTGGTTTCCTCTGTGACCAGCAATTATCAAAGAATTTTTAAAAGGTATGATTAACACAATGCCCATCCTCTATGTAAATATAGAAAATAATTAAGTGAACATAAAATTGTGCCCAAATATTTTTCCCATCTTTTTGGGAAGGTGAGGGAGATGAGTGGAGAGAAGCTACAAAGTACATATAAATATATATATATATATAATGTGTATGTAAGAAAAATATGTATTTCTACATGCAAACCCAGTGGTTTGTATATGAAGTATCTGTTAGTGAGAAATGTGGAGAGTCTTCTTTACATCAGGACACCTGTACTTTGGTTACACTAAAACAGTATCCTCAAAGATGTTACTAGTGTGGGGTTTGGTGTATTTTGTAGTATATGGTATCCGCCTTTTAGAAGCCATTGTATAATATTTTCCCCTCAAAAACTGGAATTCCTCACAATCTTAGTATAAGTAAGATATATCAGAACTTGGGGTAAATAAGGGAAGAAGAGGAAATTTCAACTGCATTATAAGAAAAATGATTTTGATTAATTAGGAATACCTGGCAGGCCCAGGGAGAGAAGGAAAGTGTATGATCTTGCTCACAAGAAAGAGTCAGAAGGTGCCATAATTCAATTCAGAAAGCACAGTCTGTGCAAAACTTCTTTTCTTTACAATTTCTACTCTTTCAGTGCACAGTAATACTGTCTGTCTCTACAATTTGTCTGGATTTTAAATCAGATCAGCGTAATTAGCTAACTTTACTTATTAGCTTGAGCTGACTCTGGTGGCACAATGGTTGAATCAGTTGCCATTATATTTGTTTAACTGCTGTAAAGTAAGATTCTAACAATAGGTTCCTACACTTAAATAGCACTGTTGAGCACTGGTGCCCTATCAATCAGGCAGACCTCTCCCTCCTGCTGTCTGCTCTGATAGACGGTTCTGCTGATGGGAGGACTCTGGAAGAAGAGATCAGGAAGAAGGGATGATGGATAAAGACCATCTCCTGTCTTGGGAGGAAATCAGAAAAATCCTTTCTTTGACTATCAACAAGCTGCTTTGTCAAGGTGTCAGAAGATTAATTATGTTCATGCAAGAGGCAAGAGTGGCTGTTTTCCGTGTGGGTTTTGGTGTAATGGGGTGGCATTCTTCTGAACTGTGGCAGAGAATTGCAAAGAAAGAGGCTTAAGAGATTTCAGCCCCCTAACATCACTGTCCTGTAAGAATTTGTAAAGCTCTTAGGCACACATCCACAGCACTGTGAAGTTCTGCCAGTAATTGATTAATCAAAGTGTTTGTTTCGAGTGCTGTATGGACTTGATCTCATGAAACATTTGGTGCCAACCACTGTTAAAGTCTGTCAGCATTATGGGTAGTTGGGGTACTTTATATAGAAAAAACTTCCAACGAAAAGATGCAGAAAACCTTTCCACAGCATAACCGTGAACGTGAAAACACACAACCACTCAATAGTTTTTGGAGTTTATAAATCAATAAAAGGGAAAACCTTCAGTAAGAGTTTGGAGTATTTCATATTGGAGCTGGGCAAATCTGCTTTGTGTTTTCTTTTATTCATTATCCTTTTGTACATTTTTGAATAAATTAAGTGTGAAGTATAATGAAAAATGAATGATCTTACATTTTGAATTAATCTTTTTGGGAATAAATAAAACGTGCTAGCTTTATTTCTGAGCAGACTAGGTTTAGGTAAAAAAAGAAAAAGTAGGGGGTTTTCTTAGAATAAATCTAAATCGTAGACTTGAAGAAATTTACTACTTGAAAGATGAGGTCATTTTTACTAAGTCGGTCTATTAAAAGAGTATCTTCAAAAGCTCTTTAAATTTTGAACAAACTACGTCAGTAAAAGGACTCCTTCCATCTGGCCTAATTTGCCTTACTTAATCCCATGCTCAGATGAAGAAGAGCATGGGAAGAGCAAGAAGAGATTTTTTGTAATCTGCTAATTTGATACAATTTTGGGGTATTTTCTTGAAAGGGTCAAGTCTTGTGTTAATAAAAGGGAGAGTTAAAGAGATACATCACTTTATTAGTTTTGTTTTTAGATATTTTAAACTCTAGAATGCTGTAGTTGAAACTGTAACAAAACCAAACGTTTTAAACATGGCTGTGCCTGACCTTGAAATGCTGCTGATAAAAGCTAATGCTGTTAAATTGCATGCCAAATTAACCCTCATTTCCAAATGCTTTGTGTGTGTGTTTCCTGTAGGATAGGCTTTGATCCTGCCAAGCTACACTTCTTTTACAGTCATTTATTTTTTAATGAAGGAAAATCGATGAACAAGTTTCAGTGGCTGATTTCAGCGGTAGTGAAATGAAATGTTTTGTTTTACATCCTTCTGCCACTGTGCTTGGTCTACTGTATCAGATGCTTGACATGATACAGTGTTTTTGTGTAGAGGTAATGGTGATTTTCGTCTTAAAACTTTATTTTCACGTGTGTAAACCTTATCAAAGATTACAAGTTCATGTGAGAAAGGCACAGGAAACTGACTAATAGACTGAGGAGGAATACTTTCCGAAGCAGTCTTTTTTTAAATCTTACTGAGGTGTAGCATCAGTAAATTGGGGGTTTAATCTAAATCAAGAGAAAAAATGTTAATTGCCACACAAGTGCTTTTTTCTTGAAGAATCCAATCCCGTATTATTTGAGCAGTGGTCCATTTTGGAGTGTTTATTTTTAATTCAGAAGTTACGTTGCTGGAACATCTGCCTGCACAATCCATGGGTTTTTCATTTGCATCTTTTGAGAAATGTGGACTTGGTGTGAGATTTAATGGGATATAATTGTGTGCCTTTTTGGACCATCAGGCCTGTGTATGTCTGGTGGTGCAAACTCCCACTAAAATCAGACAACAGGCATGAGCAGAAACTGCTCACACGTATACACTGGCTTTCTGTTTGTTCTTGTCTGCTGAGGACCTGGAGTGTTCTCGTTTTAAAATGAAAGTGGCTCTCTTTATCCTCTGTCAAATGAACTGCCGTCTGCATAAATTCGTTTGAGGGGGTCATTATCTTCCTGTGTGAACTTTAGCGGGAAGTGCTTTCAGGCCATAAAGTGCATCACTGGTCTCCCTAGGCTGGAGCTGATACCTTGGCCTCTCTCCCTGGCATCTCCTCCAGGATGTTTAGCTCTTGGTCCTCTGTCATGTGTCTTTTCTCTGCCACTGTGCATAGGCCACCCATACCATGGCTGGGTCCTGTGTAAGGTCTCTGACCTAGCAGTATTACCTGTTCATTTGGAGAGGGAAATACCACTGTCCAAGCTTTCACCTTCCATCTTCACCACATCAGGACCATGTTCATCGTACTGGGCAGATGTCTCCTTATGGTTGGTCTGTGTGGCAATTGTTCTGAGCATCACCTTGATTGTGTTACCTTTCTTTTTGCACTTCTCTGTCAGCAATTTTTTTTTTGCCTCTATAATGTTTGACCTAAGGTCTTTATCTTTTATTTCGAGGCCCTCAAAAAAACCCCCAAACCCTGAGGGTTTTTTCTCTCCATTATCTGCCACTTGTTATAGAGATATCGACCCCGGTGCCTAATGGGGCAGCTGACCTTGATCTAGGGCCAGCCCCACACTGGTGAGCCTTGTTGGGTCCCTGCTTCCTGGCATCATCTCACTTGCATGGTGGTTTTGCATATGCTGAGACATTTTTTGGCTGCAGGAATGGAAGTGTGGCTGCATGGAGCCAGCCCAGCCAGCTTCTCAGCCAGGGTAGATGAGCCTTCTCCAAGCCAGAGGTGGCCAGTTGCTGTGTTGGCACCAGCCCTGCTCTGGGAAGGGTTTTTTTTCCACCCTGGTTCTGACCTGACCTTGCTGCTGTCAGGAGAGCTGCTTAAACATCTCTGCTCTGTGGTCCCACTCTCTGGAGCTGAATTTTCCCGTTACCCAGTATATTCCAGCACCCGCTTCTCCGTGTACTGGGGGTAACTGCATTCCTTTGTGCAGTGGCCTCTTGTCTCATGTGGATGCTTGGGAAAGCAGCCAATCTGTAGGTCAGGGCAGCATCTTTCCCAGCACATATATACAGCCAGCTCCTAGGTAACACAAACTATTGGAAAAGTATATTGTGCTTTACATACAAACTTTGGTGCAGGCCATTTTAGAGACTCATGGGGGTGGGGAGGTGTGAAGAGTTGGGAGGGAGTGAGTTCAGAGGGCAAGACTTGGGATTTTCCAAAGGCTCTGTTTTGTTTTGTGAGCTTTTAAACCATCATCCTCTTTCCAGCTCTAAATACAAGAATTAACATTACTTCAGCACAGTAAACTTTGATGCACAGCTGTTTCATTATGCAACCCCACATAGCTTTCTGCCTACTTTGAAGGACCCTGGATTTGCCTCCAGGAGAATCCAGGGGCAAGGTTTCCAGTTTGTGCCCAGTGGTGGGGATTTGCAGCGGTGTGAATGGAAGGGAGGGGAGGCCTTGCCTGTGGAGCAGCAGCAGATGCAGCTTGTGGGGAGCAGATTGCTCATGGCAGTGCTGAAGTGCTGCTGGCAGGGACATCTGGAGGTCTAATCCAGCTCCTGCTCCTAACAGGTCTGTTGCCAGCATTTGTGTTAAAACTCATGTTAGAGGAGGATGAAAAGGTGATAGGGAATAACCAAAGACACTGCTATATTATAGCTGAGAGAACCTGAGGGAATGCTGATAGCGAGAGGAAAAGGTGATGGGTTTGTTGTTGCCATTTCTTAGCAGCTTTTCTCTGAGAATTTAAGAGAAAATGAATTCTGCTGAAGCGACCTTTTCTTCACCTCTTACGGGCTCTCGAAAAGCCTCTGCTCCCTGAGCCATCCACACAAACACACAAATAATGAAAAATCCAAGTGCACACACTCCAAGGGATAGTTAAGCATGTCTAAAAAAAAAATCCTCATCACTGCTATTATGTTAGAGGGCAATTGTTTCTGAGGAAAATGGATTTTTTTTTCTATTTTAATACCTTAAAAATGCTTTTAATCTTTCCCTAAGGCAAATGCGATAAGTTCTAAATAACTAACTAGAAGCTTTTTGAAGCCAGGAATATCTTTGTTGTTCTCCTTTTGCATATGTTTTCTCGAGACTAAAGGCTTTGTTAAAATGTAGAAATAATATTTAAAAAGAGATAAGGTATCTGATCTTGCTAAGTCATATACTTTTCTGTAGAAATTCAAGGTAATTGAAGACGCTGGTTTTTTATTTTAAAATTGGGTGTACAGCAGATAAAAAGTGAGCTTCAAAAGAGGCTGTTCTGGAAAGGAAGTAACTTGAGAAAAATGGGCAATTGAATAGGAATTGGTTTTTTAGCTTTCCTTTGAGCACAAAGTGTTCTTGTTACACTTGCTGACCTAGTTGTCTCACCATTATTTCAGAACATACTTATTTTCTCTTCAGAATTTTTTTCTTTCTATTCTTGGAGGAGTAATGTGCAACATTTGCCTGGTACCTGACGGTAGATCAGTCACATCTCTGACTTCCTAAATGTGACTATTTCTGTCTGATTCTATTTTGGTTTTTTGAAAGAGGAGAGCCTGTATTTTTCTCTCTTGACAGATTAATGGCCATGAATGACACCTTGCAATAAAATCAGTGTTCTGGCACAGTCCCTGTTGGGTCTTTTGTATTTACAGGGTAGGAATCCCTGATCACCAGGTTGTTTTCTGTGCAAACACTGGGAGAATGCTGGGACCAACAAGGTTGAGCTGACCTTATGTGCTGGCCTGCTCACTGCCACTGACTGTCATGTTTCAAAGGTTAAACTAACTGTGGATGAAATGTAATCAGTAGTGCACTGGATCCTTTCCAGAGCTCACTGGAGGAGTGCAATAACCAGCATTGTTAGCTTTGGGAGAGCAAGAGACAGAGGTCATTACCTGTGTGCGTCTGAGCATGAGGAACCAACTGCCTTTCCTGCTACCTCCCACGTATGTTTATTTAAATCTTATCTGGAATTGTTATCCAGCTGGCCCCTGCTTCTTAAAAAAATATGACTGTTTATTCTTCATACACTGTAATTTTCGTCTTTCTGTTGCTTTCTCAGAGTTTTCATGAGAAAAATGTTCTTCTTTCAAACCCTGTCATTAGGTGGGATGAGAATCGATACTTGGGGAAGCAGAAAAGGCTGAAAGAAAGAATTACTGTGTTTTTAGATGACAGCCAAATGTAGGCCAGGGTAAACCAGACAGTGCTCTTAAGAGAGACACATAATGCACCAGCAGAGGAAAGATGATCTTGGTAAATTTTCCTTCCTTTGTGAGTGGGTAGCTAGGAAAAGAGCTGGTAAAATAGGAAGCTGGCGAGGGACAGAGAGCAAGTGTGGGAGGAGGAGGCCAAACAGAAGCACTGAAGCAAAGACAGCGTTTCTGAGAATTGATTTCCTGTTTCTTTCTATACTCAACCACTCATTTTCCCCACATTTGTGCAGTACTTTCAGTCCTCAGCATTCAGATCTGCAGCAGGAGTCTATTCACAACATCAGATAAAAAGGCTTTCTGGAAGGCACCAGAAGCATGTAGGATATGTTAGGGAAGTACTGCTTGTTGTCACCTTAGGAATTTCAAGGGTGACAGGCAGTGAAGCCAGGGTTTTTTGGGGGGTTTTTTTGCCTATATAGCTTTTATTCTACCTGCCCTCTGAAAATGCCTGTACAATAACAATAGATTTAAGCTAAGAGCAAAAAATTGTCTTCCTTTTGAATACTGTAGAAAGATTCTTTTTCACTCCATCAAAGCATTCTGTTTCCTTTTTAGACCGGGGTGTGGGTATGGCCTTGAAAACCGATATATTTATCAGAAATGGAGACTTTTACCTTGAAAGAAGAGAGGGACAGATGGGGGACTTCCATTTCAGAGCCAATCGGTGTAGAGAGGATTAGATTATTTTAATATATGTTTTGTTATACACTTGTGATTATTTTGTTATAATCAATGATGGGAATATGAATGTCTTTTTCAGGATCTTCCTGTATTTTGAGGTAGTTTCTGAAGAAGCCCTGACAAAAATAGAGCCCTGTACCAGTTTATAGGAAAGTCAGCTCCATTCAGAAAAGCTCAGTGTAAATTGGTTATGATGTTGTGAGAAGAAAATGCCATTACCCTCCTTAGCCCACCTTTATCAGACTCTCAGTATTGTAATCACAAGCAGAGAGAGTTCCTTAGCACTGTTTCTATCTGTTGCCCGCTCCTGTACTTCAAAAGTAGCGTGATCTTTTCTTTATTCCTGAGTCTTCACGAGATCTCTCCACTTCAGTGTGTGTGAGAGAACAAGGTATTCTCTTTCCATTTACTTTTCTTATGAAATTCTTATTTCTGAAAGGTCTTTTTTTTTTTCTTGGCTTTTTTTCCTTTTGCTTCATGCCAGGGCACTGGAGATGTGGAAGAACTGAGTAAAAGCACTAGCAACTGTCTTATTCTTGTGAATGCAGAGCAGTATTCTTTCCCAGTCCTTCATCTTTCATGTCTCTTTCTCTATGTTAGATTTCTTTTTTAATTGTTCAAAGAGCAGCTTGATTTCTCTTCCTGCCTTGGGGTAGAATGCTTCAATAGCCACTTTCGTAAATATTCCTGGACTTCTAGCATGGCAAGCAGTGTCTGGATTAGACATAATTTCTCTGTGAATGGTTTCTACTCTACTGGGATAACTATTCTAATGTCTGATATTTGTGGTCCAAAATTGTGCTCAAGGAAACTCTGTGGGCATTGTGTAAGTCTTCATATAGAGAGCTTCTCAACAAAAGCAGTTTTGATGTGAGAAATGATGTAGACTCAAACTGCAGTCATAGAGGATGCAGATCAGCATGAGTAGTGAAGATGCCCTGGTCTGTTTGTGGTTTTTGTACCACGTGTATAAGGAGCCCATCAATTTTTCTGTGTATTTGAGGGGTCTTTCTAGAGACCTTGTGCCAGCTCTGCTGAAGGACCTTAGGAACAAGGAACCAGTTTCCTCTGCCTCCCAGGTGTTCAGTCAACTGCCCAGAACTGGGTCCATGGCATTCCCAGCTAGGGGAAGACTTGTGAGTCAGGTGCTTGCCCCTATGTAGAAATAACTAGAATTCCTCAAAGAACATGAGCATTTGTAGGAAGGTCTGGCCATACTCTGTCTTTCTACACAAGAAACAGCAGCTAAACAGCAAGCTCTGATGGAGTTTCTGTTTTTCTGGAATATCTTAGTGATGGGGGAACTTGGGCAACACAACTTGAAATACATCACCTTGCTTGGAAAAGCCATTTGTAATTGAAACATGGGGTCTGCTCATATTCTGATCCGCTTCTTTGTTTAGAGTACTCTGACTCTTTCATTAGAAAGATACTGTATAAAATCACTAATCATAATCTAACTGTTCATGACTACCAAGCATGTTGTTTTCTCTTTGCAGTATAAAGGCCAACTGCTTTAAAGTGGATCATTTTATGTGATTACTAACTGCATCTGTCTTTGTATTTGGACAGCTGATTGCTATAAATACAAACACAAGTTTCTTTGAATGGTGATAGGCTGAATCTCCTCAGTATAAGGGTTCAGGATGAGCCAGATGTACAACAGTATCTCGTGTTTCCCCTCCGCCTACATTTACACAGCACATATGTGTGCACATTTTGGCCACAAGTCATATTTCTTTTTGAAATCTCCTTTCTTGACTGTTTTTCACACCTTTCACATTTTCCTTCTGTGGATTTATAAAGGTGTGTTTATGCCTGACTGCTGTTTTGGATAAGAAGATACCTTTAAAAGAACAGTAAGAAAATGGGGGCTTCACTCTGTCTATCTTCTGCCCATCCCACTTTTTCTTTCAGGTCATGTATGTGGCAAAAATACTAGAAGCAGCGTGGATACCATGGTAGTACTCCAGAGCAGAATGGTTTGGAACCATGGGAAAAACCATATGTGCACAGTATCTACTCCATACCTCTGGTCTTTTGGGCTCTGATGTATGTTGGTACAGATGTCCTCAGAGGTGGCCATATTCTATAACTAGAGGCCTGCATTACATATTTCCCCTTTCAGATGTGTTTAATGGCTTTGTGTTTTGAAAAATTCTCCAAGTAGCACAAGGTGTTTGCAAAGCTTTTTGTGACAAGGCTTTCACTGAGCCTCGATAGCAGGATTTCCAGGTCAATGCATACCATGTTGTATCTGGACATGGCTGTAGGTTGTCCTTTTATGCTGTCCTCGCCAGACTCTGCTGAAACGTTTTTCTGGGTCTTTTTTCTCTGCACTTGTCACGGAGAGGAATCAGTTTGCTGTGGATAGATATGCTTCATGTGTGAGATCCCATCCTTACTGATGCTAACAGGTTTAGTTGCTGTATGTGTTCAAAACCCAGGGAAGAAATGCGGTGTTCCAGGAAGGCTTGTTCCTTCACCGTGTGTCAGATTTCTGCTAGCAACAGGAGATGCAGAGAGCAAAGCTAGCAAGCTGAAAGGTTCTCTGTATACCACAGTGGTCCTCAGAAATTTCTTCTAGCTCATGAATATTTAATAGCAGGACAATTTACTGTCTTGTGAAGAAAGAAAAAAACTTGTTTTGGCTTTGAGTGTATAGAATTCTCAATTGTGGAAGACAAAAATTGTGGCAAATTTTCCGATTTTACCTTGGAAAATTTTGACTTCCCTCTCTCTCTGGCGTCAACATATTCTTACAGACTTTTGTGTTTGAGTTTTAAAGTTTGGTCCTTGTGATAATAGTGTGCCTAGGCTTTTTTCAGGATAAAAATCCTGTTTCAAGCTTCTGATAAGGAATATAATATGATTCTTTCCTATGCTGACAGTAAGTGAGACGCATGTGAGGAAATGGGGACGGGGGAGAGAAGGCAGCCTTCTCGTGTAATTACATGAGAATATTGCGGTATGTGCATTCTCTGTAGGAGACTTTTAAATACAGATCAAACTAATGAATCTTCTTTTCCTCAAGCCGAGCCATACGTGTTAAGTTTTCTAACTGAAATCTGTACAACAGATTTAAAAATCATTATTAGACCTTTGAAATGTCATAAAGATTCAAAGACAAAGAGGCCAGTTTGCCTCTTTAAATTATATGGCATTCAGGGATGTGTTATTTCAGGAGCTTTTCCAAGGCACTGCACTGTCACAGCTTCATTGCTTCAAATGTCACTTCAAGTAGGAGCAGTTTTTATAACTACACAGTAAACTCAAGATGGTTTAATGGAAATTATTTCTTCATGTGTCAAAATGACCCCTTTGTTTCTCATTTTACTCTTTTGTTGCCTGCAGCTAATCTGGTTTTTGGGTTATCAGATCCAAGCATCTTACAATGCTGACTCTAGCAGCGGCATTCAGCTGGAATGCTGCCTTTTGTTTACTGGTTTCACCAGGCCTCCAGTGCTTTCTTTGGTCATCTGGTGGCTCCACTAATGTGATTTGCACTCCCAGGCTCTGCAGGTAGTCATGGGCTTTTAAAAGGAATTAGAGGAAAGCCTGCCACCCTGGTTGCTAATGAATCCACAGGGTATTTCTTATTGGTGTTTTGTTTTTCCAGTTTTTTTTTCTGTCTGCTTGGACTTCATTTTCTAAAGTTGGTTTACCTGGCTGTGATGTGGTGACATTCACTTTACTTGAAATAGAAGTACCAAATTCTATTTTCACTTTACTTGAAATAGAAGTACCAAATTCTATTGATCAGTGAGACAAACTTCCACTTTCATGAAAACTCTATTAAAACAGCAAATGTTGGCTCATGTAGGGAAGTTGAAGTGTTCTGCTAATGAGATTACAGCTGGAATCGTAAATTTTTGCAAGCACACCAGGAGAAGATGCAAGTTTATAAACACCCTCTGCACAGTCTTACAAATGTGAGCTGGTGAAGGACATAGTCAAAGAAATATTCTATTACAGTTTTTGCAAAAAACCAAGTTATACTGGGGAGAGTTTTTTAATATGAAAAGCATATACACAAAAGAGGATACATTCTTAAAACATCTTTGGCTCATTTTCTGGAGCAGGGGAGAGTTTCAGACTCTGAGGAGTTAAGTTGAGTAGCATGTCAGATGCTGAGTAAGATGCCATTCCTTCTTATATCCACAACCTCTTACTTAAGTATCCTTGTGGATTTGAGAGGGGATTAATAGAGTGTTTAGGGTTGGTTGGGTTTGTTTTTTTTTTTTTGCAGATTAGTCCTGCAGTTTTGTTAGGGCCAGTATTTGGCTTGCACAAAAACAAGCACAATGTCAATGTTTTTAAAGCTTCACTCTAGTCTAATTAAGACTCAACCTACAGTGGCAGAATGTGCACATTTTTATATTTTCATAAAATATTTTTCATCCATTTCTGTTGTTTTAGAATGGAAGATACAAAATCTGGGATAAAAGCAAAATCTGAATAAGACTTTGGAAATAAATGTGCCCTTTCCATGCAAAAATAGATAATTTCGATTCTATTCTTATTGTTGTTTACCTTGAGAGCAGGTCTATCTGTTTACCGAAGTCTGAAGAATTTAAACTGATAAGAGTTGTGCCACTGATATGTGGTTTATAAGGTAAGGTCTTTAGAGTAGAAGAAAACTTTAGAAAAGTTGAAGTACACAAACATGTTTCAGTGCCCTTGCTTTGTGCTCTTCCACCATGTTGGTGCTGTAGGATTTATGTTTATATTATATATCTATGTTTATGTTTTTAACATATAAGCTGAATATCAGAGCATTAAATTCTGTTCAATGAATGTCAGTAAAGTTGTTGAATTGGTATTTTTGCTTCAGAAAAAAACCCCAAACCTTTAGAAATTTAGGTGCAGGGGTTTTAATAGTGGACATAAAAAGCAAGAGTGTATCGATTGAGTTTTACTAGGCTGACAGCAGCACTGAAGGTCCTTGTGACGCAGAAGTTTGTGACCCATGAAATCTCCATTTTCCTTCTATTGGTAATGTATCTTAAAGTACAGAGGCCTGGAAAATGCATCCTGGGTGAACTAACACATTGATTATTTACAAACAGAAAATTATTTGAGCTTATTGCTAAAAATGTGTTTGATACTAGTAAATATAGGCTTAAATTAGATTGATAAACAAGTGTTCCCTGAGCACAAATTCACTAAGACAACAGCCAGTCCTTACAGGTGTGAATAAGATCTGCTATATTTTCCTTGAAAATGCTAATTTCAGATGTTTGGCCATTTTGCTGATTCAGCTTCATCACCTTGCGTGCCAGTGCCCAAAGATCAAAATTTTACCTTATAAATGGTACTTGTGTCTGATTGAAGGGAGTAAACGGCAGTAAGGAATTGAGCAGAGTTATTTCTAAAATGGGTAAATGTCCAAGGTTCATGAAAAGAAGCCTGTAGCACACAGGCACACCAGCAGGCAGATTTTACAGCTCTGTCCAGAGCACAGAAGGAAGATAAATCATGGCCATCCCCCTCTCATTTTTGAAATGGCTCAACCCTGGGGTTTAGCTGAAGGACTTAAGGAGTTTTTGAAGTGCAAATAGACTGGTGAAGGGTAAACCTTTTCAGAGTTTCATTTAGATGGATTTTTTTTTTTCTATGTGGATTTCTGGCACCAGCTGAGATCTGGAAAGCCACAGGATTTTTTTGTTTTTGATCAATCAAGCAAGCAGAATTTGCCATGGGGGTGTACATTCTCTGCATACATATTGATCCTATTGTGTTTAAAAGTAGTTAATTTAATCAGGGCTTTTTGAAACCTTCCCTGCTAAAACTTGCATTAATGAAGCTGTCATTTCAAGGTCATGTTTCAGTGTCAATAACTTAATGGTAATGACAGAAGTTACCTGTAAGTTTAATACCAATATTTCAATAATTCCATGTTAAAATTGAGTTGAATGAGAACTGATTTTACATACATGCATGTAAAAATGTTCAGCTTCAGTTGGAAAATGTGACTCGCATTAAATGAGAGATTTTCAAAGCAGTTTGGAGTTACCAAACATTAATACTGACAGTTCTGATACTATTCACTGCTGTTTGGGTCAGTACCCTTGGTTTACCCTATTCCGTGGGGAGTTTGACTCCAGTAATCTATTTTACACCTTGTCTCTTTCAGCAAAATGGTTGTAATATCAGAGTTTCTATTCAAGTCTCTTTCTAGTAGTTTTGACCTTTTACCTCACATTTTGTCTTGTTTAAAAGCAGCAGCATGCAGAAGATGGATTGCATATTAAATATAAACACATCTCTCTACTCTGATAAATATTTGGAGATAAAATGTGTAAGGGCTGGCTGTTAAGATGTCCATTTGAGTGCAGAGTACAGATTTTATAAGGCAGGATACAGTTTACTACTTTTTCTGATGCCAAGACCTTTCAAGTATTTTGGGCGAAAGCATTAAATATTTTCAAGACTTCTTCCTGTGAGGATGTTAAGTACAGACTTTATAATTTGCTTCTTTGATTTATTTGGGTTGTAAGGAGCTTCAGAAAGTTGTTCTGGACATGGTGACACTCAAGGTACAGTGGAGTTAGTGGATTCAGATACCACAGCAGAGTGTGCCTGTACATCCCCCAGAGTTAATTTTCTCATTGCTTTTCTTCTTGGTAGTTGCAGTATGCCTTGAACTCTGCCAGTTGCTGAGACATGAGGTGGAAAGAAGAGTCTTGCATGAAACTTTTTCAATCATGTAATGGTCTTCTGTAGATTTTCCTGTTTTATGTTTTTCCCAGCTGAATGGTATTTTATCAAAGATTTCGGTGTCAGATCACTCGGTGGCTCAGAATAGGAGAGGAACTCTAAAGGTGGCCTAAGGCCCAGAGTTGGGATCCTCTTTAGGAAGGACCAAATTGGTTGTTAGTTTAATTCTGTTTGTTGGGTGTCCAAAATGGTACTGCAAAATGGCATGCTGTGGGAAAATGGCCTATATTAAAAAATGGTGTATTTGTACATTACTTCTGTATTTATAGTGTGGTGGTTTGATATGGTCTGCTATGGGAGCACAGTAGAAACATTCTACATCAGAATAGGGACCTAAAATCATAACTCATCACAGACTATTAAATCTGGCTAAATACGATCAATAAATAACTCTCAAGAAGTCCACATTGTGATTTTTCCCTGACTTTACAGTGAACAGGAGATGTTTGGTTATCAGGCCTCCTATCCTGATCTTTTATTTTACAGCTCTAACTTTACATCCATAAAACTCACATGTTCTCAGT
Source organism: Picathartes gymnocephalus (assembly GCA_013390045.1). NCBI lineage: Eukaryota > Metazoa > Chordata > Aves > Passeriformes > Picathartidae > Picathartes > Picathartes gymnocephalus. The sequence continues at coordinate 124,652 of WEKY01049428.1, forward strand.
CTCATGTACTGTAATGATGGTTATTTCATGTAGTGTTTTAAAACTGAACACGAGATGCTGTTTAAAGGTTTGCTGTGAGACAGGGAAATTCTTTGCATCTCACTGCAGAAAGGGATTCTCAGCATTTGTGGTGTCACTTTGGCAAATATGTCACCGGAAGAAGCTAATACGACCTTTCCTTTTTTAAGTAATATTTTCTAGCTCCACCCAGGACTCTTCAAGAAGGTCCGTCCCACCGACTGGATGGAGAATTTTGTGTGTATTTCAAATCAGCATTTTTAGCTCAGTCTTGCAGGCATAGAGGGCAGATTTTTGTTTAGGAACAGGCATAATTCTGTTGCTGGATATGTGGGTGTTGGCTGGACAATCTATCATTCTAATTTAACTTTTTTTTAAGTGGTGCATGCTCAAATGTCAAAACACAGAGGCTGTTACTTACAGATTACAGATTTATCAGGCAGCTGTGACATTAAAGTAATCTTACTCTGGTTACAGTATGCATTTGTCAAGGGCACAGGCTTGCACGATGATTCTGAATTCCTGTGGAATTTAACTGAGCAACAGCTGGTCTATAGGATGTGTAGATTTTAACAAGGTAATGTCTGTGTTTTGGCAGAGGACTTGTGTGACCTGCTGAAGCTGTTCCAAAGTGCCTTCTTCCTCCATTCAAGTCTGTAGGGGTCCCAAAACAGTATTTGTGTGAAATTTCTCCATCCTCTCTTCTCCTCTTGATTTTATCACAGGTAAATTCTGCAAAATTCTTCAGTGGGGTATTAGGAGGGGGAAAAAGAAAATAAAAAGGTTATCAACACCACTAACTACAGCTTACGATAGAAAGAGTATTCTTTTTGGCTTTTAATTGTGTCAGATTCCTTTTCCTCACAGTTGTTGGTTGGAGTTTTTTTCACTTGAGAGACGTTTATGGTTCTGTGTCTGCCAGGATAACCATGTCTCAGGGTTGAAGTTGTATTTCTCCCCGAGTTCCTAGAGGTGATGTTATCTTTTGTTCACTCAACAGTATGGTCATTCCCTAGAGCATCTGTCACTTTAGGCATTGTAAGATGGATGAGTCTCAAGTGAACTGCTAGTTGAAGCAAATGGTAAAAATAAGAAAAGACATGGGGGTTGGGAGTCTTCAGAGAGGACAGACAACAAGGAAGCACTGTTAGAAATCAAAAGCAAGACAGAGCATAGTGGAAGAAAGAGCCAAGATGTGGATCACGTTAGCAGATCTCACAGGTCTTGGTAATGAAGATTGGTGGCTGATGAATTCTGAAGAGCTCTTCTGTATCTTGGCAAAAATGCTATTGATTTGTTTCCTGCTTCATTTGCAAATAAGGGAGGATAAGAAGGACATGACCTCAACATAAGATGAAAAAAATTTTTTTGTCACATTGTGTTATATGGTCAGGATAAATTAATGCTGCCAATAATCAGCAAAAGAGTTAATGGTATTTTGTGTGTCTTAAATATTGTATGATAATCTGTCAGTTCTGAGTGGGCACGTAACAGTATAAAAACCAAAGCAGCATATCAGCAGTTTAGCTTTTAGAAAAAAAATGTAAACTTAAAATTCATGATGATATTTCAGCTGATGGTATTTCAGAAGGTACTTAATATTTTTAAAAGAGAGATGCTGTTCCCTACAGCATCTGTGATTCAGCTGGACTAATTGAGTTAGACTTTTTAACAGAGAGAAAGTGGTGCAAAAACACATAAACCCCAAGAAAACCCCCTCGAATGCACTGACAAGCGGATCCACACCCCCCACCCCCAAGCTGAGCAAAGGTCTGTGTTTGCAAAAGCAGCCGGCGAAGGACAAAAGGCACTTACAGCCCAGTGTGTGTGTCAAGGTTTGGGAAGGGTCCAGGAGGATCTTGGCTTGAAAAATTATTTTGTCACACTGTTGGCATTGGTCCATAAGGGGAAGCACTGGTTGAAAGGCGAAGAAATTAAGATGATTAGAAGCTTTAAACCTTCACAAATGGTGGAGTATCTCTCTTCTCAATGGATGTAAATAATAGATGAAAGACCGAGAGTGACAACAAAAGCTCAGGGCCTTTAAGAGAATGTGTGCAGCCTGAATAGAGGTCTGTGGCCTAGGGCCAAAGGTCTTAGCTTTGAGTGTAATTAGAAGAAAATACAAAAATGTCATTACTAGCAGGTGAAATGTTCAGCACGTGTCTGAAAAATAGCAATTTCAGAGCCAGGAGCTGTTGGAATTGGATTACTGGCATTCTGCAATCACTGCAGTCTGTGCAGAGCCCTACAGTTTGGTTGGGAGTTGCCTGTGTTATCCCTGCTGTGCATCTGTGCCGGACCCACTGCCAGTGTGGCAGGGATGCGCCGTGCGGGGCAGCAGCGGTGGTCCCTGGCAATAGAGTTGTTTAGTGCCTTTCTTCAGAACTCAACAATCCTGCCCAAAACCCTTCCTGAGCCAGAGGTGAGGGCTGCAGCTGCTCTCTTCAACAGGCGCATTTTTAAAATTGAGAGGAGGGGGAGGAAGATTTAAGGCCTTTAATTTTAAAACCTGGAGTTTGAATTCTGGGTGTACAGCTGCGTTCTGGTTTTGCCAGGGGGCCTGTGCCTGTGGTCCCAACTTTAAGCCTTAAAATCCCATTTGTGAGCAACATGGAAAATTCTTTCAAATCTTTTGGCAAAATATGGTCCGTTGCTATTGAGAAACCAAACCAGTTTGTCTGCCTAAGAAAGTCTTGTCAAAGTGCACTCTATGATAACTTCATTTAAAGCTTTTCCTGATGTTAATTACTGTTCTGTACAGCCCTAGGTGTTTTAGGAGTTATTCTTTTGCTTGCTGCTTGCTACACCATTTTTGCCATTCCTTGGGTTATTTCAGGTGTATTTTCTTTTATAAACTGCAATTTCTATTAGTAATGTTTTCACTTCAATATTTTTATGGAAAGCCAGATAGGAGAGCAACCAGCTAGTTCTGATTTAATTTTCAGCATTGATCTCCAGGGTACATACTGCTCACCCATTTAGTTTGTTTCTTTATAAACTAATAGTAAAATAATTACTTCTGCATTATCATCTCTTTTTTTTTAATGTTGCTGCAACAGTTAATTTTATCATATTAATGTGATAAATTTCCAATCTGTCATATAATGACTTCAGCGCCAAAAATGTGCAAATTCTAAGTTTGTACTCCTGGTGGAATATAGAGAAGCAAGCAAGCACTTTCAACCAAGTATTCCTCTGAAGAAAAATGTGCTTTTTAAAGTCATTGGCCCTCCTCTTTTCACCCCAGTTCAGTTTCCACCCTAGACCAGGTTTCCACAGGAAGGGTTTATTGACTTGTTATAAACTATATGCTGGGATGAGTAATTCTGATTTTTTTCTCCCTTTTTGTTTTTCAGGTGTTCAGGAGTTTTAAACAACTTTGCAGCGAGGCTTCACAAACTCTTAGCTGCATCCTTTAATCATGACTGCATTTCAAATAGGTTAAAAGGAATCTGAGAAGGTACCGTACTTGCCTTTTCTAATAGACAATACATTGTATGTTTGTGATGAGCATCTCTGCTTTCATTTCGATTGACTGCATTTTAGGAGCAGTGTGGACTGTAAATAACGATTTTACTTTTGCTTCAGGCGTGTAAAATGTCCAACTTTGTAAAAAAAATCATGAAATCCAGTTCATATAATCAAAAAGCCTTCAACAGAAGGCTGATTTGTGCTGCCATTTTTTTTCTTATGTACCCACAATAAGGTCAACTTCATTATTTAATGACAGTTCTTTTGAAGCTGTAACAATTTTCTTCTGCTGTTTTACTTAGAGGCTCTGCAAATACCTAAGCAACTAGCTAAATATATGTTTTATGCACTTGGAGGGTGAATGTTTGTTTGTTTATTTGTCCTCTCAAAGGGTTTAAAACAAATGGGAAGAAGAATGCAGATCTTTGTAATGATTGGGATAGGTTTGTGCTTCCAACTGAGATTCTCACACGTCTTTTTTTTTTTTTCTCCTGACTTCTGAGAGGGGGGAGGCTTGCCTCAGTACACAATATTGGGCTCACATTTCTTGTTGCATTTAAATAGCCAGCGTACACAGGAGGCTGAAGATCTATGCCTGCTTTATGACCTGTTGTATCCCTGGGGCAAGGGCAGCCCTCAGCAGAGCAAGGGGGTCATGGCCACAGCCCAGGTTCTCAGTGGGCTCCCAAAACCTGCCTGCAGGAACATTTTGCGTGGCGACATCTGGAACATGGTATAAATCTGGAAGAGGGGGGAACCTCTAGGATTTTGCTTCACCAGGTGCTAGGAGGAAGCAACATTAGCCTTTTTGATGGGGGCGAGGCAGATTCTGTAGCCCTGAAGTTAGGCTAAACAATTGCAGAGGTCAAAGGACAGCTGAGTGCGGTCAATGAGACACCCTGGGGTGTATTTTGTTACTTAGTAAAAGGAGCAGCATCCTAAAACCCTAAAGGATTCTCTTGAAAATCTGTGTTGTGAAAAGGTTTTATGAGTCTGATGGCAAAAAGTGCTGATTTAGCTAAGGAATGCTTGCTTTTGTCTAACTGAAAGGCTAATCCTTACCAAATGTTGGCAGCTATTATAGTGCAGTCAATGCAGGTCTGAAAGGACAGTTAGAGTAGAAGTATACTTTGGGATCCCAAATGTTTATCATTTTAATGGTTCTGTAACTGAAAAGATTTCTGAAACTTTCACCCTTTATCCTAAAATTTAAACCATGAACAAAATATCTGGAAAAGTAATAAGTAACTCTTCGCTTATAATTTAAAAAAAACTGCTCATAAGGGAGCTGTGCCTGCCCGGTTATTCTATATTCCCTGACAAATTTGCTTTAGATTTTCAGGGTACTGCCTGTCTTAAAGTGTAACTTCCTTTAATCTGCTAACACTTATTAATTGACTGAAAAAAAAGTGTTGGGTTTTTTTTCTGATCTTGAGTAATTTTTACTGTTCTTGTTTCAATGCTCATGAGAGAAAAATAAAGAATAGGCTTGGGGTAATTAATTCTTATAATTTGTTTAGCATTATCTTTCTTTAAAAGGACAGCTTATTAACACTTAACATTTGTCATAGGAACAGATAAGAAATCAATGTCAGAGCCAAGACCTTGTAAATAACCCGAAAGGAAATGTAATAATGGCTGTCTTCACCACAGAGGTGGTGGGGGAAGGACTGGGCATGTGGCAGAAAAGGTTCAGTGCTTTTTGTTTTCCTTTGGAAGCGGGGGGTGGCTGCAAGGCACGACCCAGGGCCTCTGACTCGTTGGCCCTACTGCCTTACGCAAACACCCGTGCTTGTATTGGGAAGAAAAAGGTACTTGGGAGCCAGCAGTGGTGGCATTTTTGTAGTGGTGTTTCATCGTGATCTTTAGAAGAACTCTATAAGAAGAGTGGAAAAGAATAAACTGCATAATTTTCAAGAGGCAGGTGGGGAAAGTGAACAAAGAAGTTGATGGGTTGGTTTGGTTTATTTTTGAAAGAAACCGCCTTGCAAAATACAGCTCTTTGTAGAGTTTAATTTTTAAACTCTTCAGAAGTACTCCATACAGATGCTTAGCATTGATTTATGTCAAGGTTAAGGCACCTTTAAACAAATAAAGTCGGGAATGGATAAACCTACTAAAATACAAATCACCTATTAAACACAGAAGATGTTTGTATAGCATTCAGGTTGCCACAAAACTGACACATGTCCTGAAATTCTCCTGATAACCCCTTCTAAACTCATCAGGAAATGATGGCATGTGTTTGAGGGGTACACAAGGGAGCAGCCAGATAGGATGGAGATGGAAGGTCAGGCCTTAGCTTTGACTTTCGGGGCTTCAGCTTCATGCTTTCGCAATAGGGTGATGGCAAATGAAGAAAGGATTAAGTGATTTATTTATCAATGAGATCGGTCTGGCTTTTGCTGTAGGAATTCAGTGGGAGGTCTGAGACTATTTTCTTTATCCCTGTAGACAATAACTATAGCATTTTACATATATATCTATGTGGAATTAAGTGCTATATCTGTATAATTAAACTGCTTAGAGGGGTACATATTTGAGCTGTAATACTTAATTTTGTTTGTAACTTCAGGATTTAACTACTCAGAGTATGTAAAATAGGTTTAGATGCGTTATTATAGTATTTTTTCTCGTCTACTGGAGAAAATAGTTCCATATTTATAAACTGTTTACTTATCAGGTGTTTGGGGTTTTTTTATTTTTTTAAAGCAGATTTTAGCCCACAGTGAGAATTTTATGCGTAGTATTTATATTCTATTGTGGCAGTAGTCACAGAAAAATATTTCGAGCACTAGTTTCTTGAGTGTCAGGATTTACTGGAAGATTTATATGCATGCCATCAAGAATGCATGGAACCTGTAAAATTTTCTGTGTTGCTGACTCATTAAACCATAATAGCAGCTTTAGGAATCAAGATTGCCTGTGCTAACATGTTTATGTTGCAGGTAAATTAAGTTCAGCCTGTAAACATCATTAAGATTTTGGGGAGAAGGGTAGAGAAGCACGTTTAAGGCCTCCAACAAGTCAAGTGTTTTTTATAATTTTTTCTTCATGCAAGACATAGCCCCTCCTCGCCCCACCTCCCCCCAGTTTATCATAGTGGCTATTGAGTTGCATCACAGAACAATATGAACGTTAGAAATTGAAAATTATTTCCTTCTCCTATTAAGTGTTAATAGTATGTGATTTGAATTTTTGGATTTCTGTTTTGAGTCAAGATAAAGGTGGGGTTTTTTTCTAGACCTAAATGGCATTATAAAAATGTCATTTGTGGGCATTTATCCCACAAATAACTTTTGAGATTAGTAAGTATCTAAAAAAGGTAGCTTGAATGTCAAAACTCTTCTTTTTTAGCCATATCCTTGGATATAGTGTTCAAGTGTTGTTCTGTTGATTGCCCATTTCTTGCAAATTTCATCCTAACTGATGAAATACCCATCTGGGGTATTGTAGATGGGCCAACACTGATGTGCATCTTTGATCTCAAACAGAGTTGCCTCTGGTAATTTCGGAGATTCTGGTCAGAACTTTGTTTATTTTACAGAAGAATTTGTGGTATTCTGGGGAGGGGAGAAAGCGGAGTCAGCTTTGACACATGACAAACACATGTTGAGGAAAAGGAAAAGGAAGAACTCTACAAAGCACTCTGCACCTGGAAGTTCATTTCCACTAAAATTATCTATGAGAAATTTGAACACAGTTTCTCAGCAGCAGGGAAGTTGCAAAAAGTGTCCGAATGATATTAAATAGACATTACTTGTGGATTTAAGCTGATTGTTATGGTTTTGAGCTGTAGAGGGTTTTCTTGTCCATTCAGTGCATTGTTTTTTGCATAGAAATGGCCATGAAAGCAGCTGGATTTGCTGTGCTGTTTTTTTTCTTGTCTCTGCATCATGGGCTAAAAGTGACTACAGAAATGTGAGATATGCCTTTCAACCTACTGACTGCATGGGAGCTTCAGATAAGAAAAATCTTGTTTTTTCCTTTCTAAAACATATTTTGAGTCCAAAAGAGCAGAAACATGATCATTTTGACTTATTTGAAAACGATACTTTTGGAAGAGCTGTGCAGGTACATGTTCTGGGGGAGCTTCACAAACATTTTGACACAACCCTCTGTGAAAGACGAGGGGCTTGTTTCTACCTTTGCTGATTCTTTTTCAGGGATGACTAAGCCTTGTAGAATCAAGGAGAACTCATGTTCAGGCTTGCTTGTTTTCAAACTGGACTCTAGAGAGAAAAACAGTCCTTTTTCAGAGAATGTGAGGAACCAACAATCTACCTAACCTTCTATCCAAGTGCATTAGTGAAGGCTAGTGTAATTATTTAAGGCTATCTTTATTACTTCTTGGTTAAGTTTTATTTTTTAATCTAGAAGTCTGTGTTAGGGATTCATTTAATAATCTATCTGGAGAGGGAGAGGAACAAAACTTGATGGTGCTTTTGGCAGAATTATGCACTTTAAAAGTGAAGGAGAAGGGGGAAGTGCCATATGTGAGTCACTTGGATGAAGGGTGTTATCTTGTACAGAGTCACAGACACTCTTGCTGGCTGCAGAGACCCTTTTTTTTTTTTTTTTT
>WEKY01049428.1:132764-152882 GCA_013390045.1 Picathartes gymnocephalus
TTTTTTTTTTTTTTAAATTGGTAACCCTGAAATTACTTTCAAGTTGCATATTTGAAGAAGTGCCATGGTACATCTCCAGCTCTGCCAGCGTCAGGGGGGAAAAAAGTTTACTTGCAGCAAAGGAAAGGTTGAAATCAACAAAGTTTTACTCCAGTGCTTTATTTTTAGCCTGTTGCAGCTGTCAGAAACCAGAATACGCATCAGATAAGATGAATACTGTGGAAAAAGAAAGTATTAAGTGGATATTTGTGAAGAATTGGGTCATCTTTGTTTGGAAAGTTCTAAGAGCCAATGTAATCTGTATTACCATTGTGACTATTATTCAGAAAGTTTTATTTTTATTAGTGTCAGTTTGTATGTGTTTGGAGAACTGAGAACTTTCAGAACTACTAATGTCTCTGCAAGATGAATAGGGATACGTTTATATTGCTTGGCAATAAAAATATCTTTGCCTCTCTTATTTAGCAGCACTTTCACATGAGAAAACTTTAAAAAAGAAAAGAAAATAACATGGGGAAAAACACTTTTATTGTAGATACAAGTATCTAAAATGATCTTTATCAAGGGTTTTCTTTTTAATCTGAAGTTGAGACGTGTCAGAGTGGATTACATTTTAGCTTCTATTTTCTGTATCTTAATAGTAAAAAAATCTTTTTGGCTGTTTTCCTATCAAGTAGTGTCATCTTGGTGAGCAATCTTTAAAAATGTCAAGCCGTAAGTCCTAAACAAATGGTACCTTCTGCTTACAGTAAATAAATAGCATAAACTGTGATGTTTAAAACTTAAAATGTTGCAGCCTAGTGGCCTAAGGATTTACAATAATTTATATACAGAGCTGGCTAAGCCATAATGCACAGTCCTACTCCATAGTCCTATTGAAGGCAACACCAGGCAGGTGAATATGTACTTACAGTACTGAGTTCTGAAAGCGGATCAGGAAAAGTGGTGTAGAGAGAACTTGCAGTAAAAAAATGAAACACAAACAAGCTGAGCAAACTCAGTGGTTGGAAATTACTTCAATAACATTATCTTCATATGGTGGTCTTAGTCCAGTTGTGTTAAAGAGTTGGTCACAAACTTGATTGATAAGGCATTCCAAGTATACCTGGGATTGTAGGTGAAGTGCTCAGCTTGCAAGTGCCCAGTTCTAAAATGGTTAATAGAACATCATCCCTTTCATTTTCACGAGCAATACCAGCTGAGATGCCACTGTGATTGCTTCTTTTTATGGCATGATATGGATCCTTTGAAACACTGATGAATTTCCCTTTCAATTTCTCAGGATAGAAGCAACTGGAAAAAAACCCCAAACAAAAACATAATTCATAAAAGTCAGCAATTAGTGATAATTATCAGCATTAAAATTGATGACAAACACAGACTTGTGTTTATTTAAAAAGACCATTCACTGAGCTTCCCAGTTATGGATATTTTTTTTAATGGTGGAATATTAGTCAGTGTTCTATTGAAATGAACATTAAATCTTCATTAGAAACAAAGCTTTGAATTAACTGGTACATCTGAGAAGATGGTTTACTTCATAGATTTTTGTAAACTACATAAATATATTTTATGTCTCTAATGCTTCTGAATAGTTTGTTTTAATTGGTAATTACTAAATATAGTTGTTAGATAATAACCTACAATAAGATCTGTTTATTAACAGAGTATGTGTTGTCAGTGAAGGACTGAACACATGTATATGAAAAGCATATAAAAATAATAAAGTTTCAATTAAAATATATTGGCTTTGAGAACAGTTACTGATTTTAAATACATTATTTAGGGAACAAATTTGTGCTTATTTTGTTGTGTTAATTGCTTACATACTGTATTAATTTTATCTGCTGTGTTATTAAGAGTGGTAGCTGAATGAATTCATAGAATCATAGAATGGGTTGAGCTGGAAGGGACCTTCAAGACCATCTGGTTCCAACCCCAGTGCCTCACCACCCTCACAGTGAAGAATTTCTTCCTGATACCTACTGTAAATCTATCTTCTTTCAGTTTGAAGCCATTTCCCTATGTTCTATCACTCCATGCCCTTGTCCCTCTCCAGCTTTCTTCTGGGCACTGGAGGTCTGCCTGGAGCTTTCTCTTCTCCAGGCTGAACAGCCTCAACTCTCACAGCCTTTTCTCACAGAAGAGGTGCTCCAGCCCTCTAATCATATTCATGGACCTCCTCCAACAGGTTTACATCATTCTTAGTATTGATGGACACCCCAGAGCTGGATGCAGCACTCCAGGTGGGGTTTCACTAGAGCAGAGCAGAGGGGGAGGGAGAATCACCTCCCCTGGCCTGCTGGACACGCTGCTTTGGATGGAGATCAGGATGCCCTTGGCCTTCTGGGCTGCAAGTGCATGTGGCTGGGTCATGTTGATCTTCTTGTCAGCCAACATCCCCAAGTCCTTCTCCTCAGGACTGCTCTCAAACCATTCCCCATCCAGCCTGTATTTAGGGCTGGGGTTGTCCCAACCCAGGTGCAGGACCTTCATGAAGTTTTCATGGGACCACCTCTCAAGACTGTGAGATCCCTCTGCATGGGATCCCTTTCCACCACTCTAACCCCATTGTAGAAGATTACCAAATTTTCAGGCATGATTTGTCCTTAGAGAAGTTGTGTTGGCTGTCACCAGTCACCTCCTTATTTTCCATGTGCCTTAGCGTAGTTTCCAGGAGAATCTGCTCCATGATCTTGCTGGGCACAGAGGTGATTGAAACACGTAACTGCCTCTCTGTGCGAACACGCCAGGTTGTTAGAAGAATAAATTGTAATTCATGTCTGCAACTAATTGCAAAATCAAAATTACACAGCAAAAATATGCCTTGATCGTACAGCTAGGATTAAGCATGATTGCTGATTTGGTTGTATTGCACTGGTATTAATAATGTGGTTAAGTAGTTGATTTAGGACAGAAAATGTAAGTGGGGAAAGCTGTATAAGCATGCATGTTTTAAGGAAGCAGGGTGAGGTTTTCAAAAGTACTCCTTACTGATTTTTTTGTGCCGTCCCTGCCATGACTGTGAGCATGTACTCCTTTGAAAATAATGAAGTCTTTTAACAATACCGAAACTTCAAAATCAAAAGCAATGTTTGTAGGTTGATAACCATTTTTTTTCCCACCTGAAGGTTTTTCTACTGAAAGAGAACTATATCTCTTCTGTTAAGGGTGCATAGTAATGTTCTTTTTCCTATGTATACTGTTAAAGATCCCTGCAGCATGAAAGGATTTGTTCCATCTTCTACAAATTTATTTAGAAAACCCTACCAAACCTTCACAGTAACTTAACTGCTCATTTCATAAGATCATCCGAAAGGACTCCAAAAGCTTTGCAGTCAGAGTAGGCTAAATCCACATAATTAACTCCTGAAAGTTTTTATATGTTTTCCTTCATCTGCTTGTTGCGTCTGTTTTCTGAGGAAATGGCATCAAATGAAGCTTGGAACATGCTTAATCTTAAATCACCTCAGTCCTCACTAGAGGAATGTGTTGGTGCTCTGACTGCACCAGTTTTCCTCACACTGTGTTTTAAGAGTTTAACCTAGGCAGAATGCAGCATTTTTTTCCTGAGTGGGAGCCGTAACCTGGAGAAAAGTAAAGCCAGTGCCATTTTGTAAAACTTGACTTGAGCTCAGCTTGCAGTGATTTCTGTATCATTGCGCCTCAGTGTATTCTGTGTTTGTGGTTGTAAACTGCTCTTTGTGTGTACAGCTCAGTGGATAACTGTTAAAAAGAACTAAAGAAACATTTCAAACTTCAGGTAAAAGAGATTAGATGGTGTTCAGTTGCTATTTTTTTGTTGTTTTCCTTTGCCTGCCTCAATGTTACATCAATGCTGGTTTATTCTGTTAAGCTGAAAACTCCCAGGTCACCGAATTTCTAAAAATGCAATTCCGACTTAATTTTTGTAGCATTTGGGGGTGATTTGAAGTTGATAGCTTCATGCATGTAAGTTCAACTTACTAACACCATCCTGCATCCAGGTGTTAATTTTACCTTTAGTATGTTTATTGTTTTGTGAGCTGTTCCTGAGGACTGTAGGAATAGTCTTGGGGTGAAAGGAATGGAGCAGTAAGGGCATAGCAGCCTCCATATTAAGATCACTTGTGATTTGTTTTCTGTTTGATGCTGTGGGGAAACAGCTGCCCTCTTCCACCATCCTGCATGTGGCTCTGTAGTATATGTATTTTTCTGTCTCTGTCCAAGGAATTGTCCAAATCCCAGATAATCTGATGCAATACTCCAAGTACGGATACCATTAATTGAGCAATAAGAAAAATAACCTTGTCAGGAAAAATATGTGTTCTTGAGCTTTCCCATTACTCTTACACAGTAGTGGCAACATTAGACTGAAAGATGAGACTTTGAATGGTATTGGATGCAAAAAATATTTTGTCAAAAATAATATGAAAAATAAAGATGAGAGGAAATTGCACTGTAAATAGGGTAAATCCAAATTAATAATCAACTTTTCTTTAAAGACATTGTGAATGAGTTATTTATTTGTCACTTGCTACATAAGATTCTAATCTCTTTTCCAGTTAAGTTTGAATATCCCTAATGAAGACAAAACAGTGAGAATCTCAAGACCTTGAAAAGACTGTGAGGGGGAAAAAAGGGATCTTACAGTGGTTATGAAGTAAGGTTTCTATTCCACCTTACAGTCTTGTCTTGAGTCACACGTAAGTCTTCCCCACTGAATGCTGCAGTTGATGCTGTACATAGACTTTTGACTTTGAAGTCTGCACTTTTAATGAGTGTATATATTTGTACCTGACATATATACACTTTTTTAATATATACACTTTTAATGTGTGTATATATATATATACACCTGACATTCTTTCTGCTTTAAGCCTGTTCCTAGTGATGCTCTAATGGGAAAAATTAATAATACTCCCAGAACATGACTAAGAATGATGTAAACAATCAAATACACTAGCTGTACCTGAAACAACCAGTTCAGTTATTCTGCAGCACAAATACATGCCTGGTCTCTCTTTGCCCGAGATAACCCTTTGAGATACAGAAGCTGTCCTGGGCCTGGCAATGCCTTTGTGGAGGAACTTGCTTTCTTTTCCTTTGAAGAGAAACTTTTCTGTGAGGTTAGGCCAGATCAGAAGCCAGATTATGTGTTTTGGAGAACACAACTACATCATTAGGTTAAACACAAAGTAAGGACTTGATAGAGCTGACTTAATGGAGGGTGTTTGCATCAGATTCATCATTCGCTATCAGGTAATTGTGAAATTGCTTTAAGCCATAACAACAACACTCACCCCCTCCCTCATCCTCCAGTTCGGTTCCTCTCCTTTAAAGTCTCTGGGGTCATGACCCACCTGGAGGCCAGATATGTGGTATCTGGTGTACTGAATGATCTGATTATATTTTTACTAGCAGAGCCTTCAACTCAATGTGCAGTTCTGGCTCCCAAGAGTTATTGAGTAATGGTCCACTTTTCAGAGGTGACTTTTTTTTTTAATGTAAAGAAGCATAAGTCACCTTTTTTTCCTATCTAAAAGTGGGTAGTGTTTACTGCACTTAAGCACTACTGGACCTGGGTGACCACATGTAACAAGATTATTTGCTTCAATTGACCAGGGTTTTCTGTAAGTTCAGCTTCTGGATCTGAAAGAGTGATTAGAATTTCCCTGAGTCCTTCACCACACATTTAAGTGGTGCAGTGTTAAAATCAATCCTCTTTGAAATTTTGCTTTTGTTATTTCCATTTCTCTCTGCTTTGATAGAAGCTCATGGTAATTGTAGTTTTGCTTTCCACAATGAATGCCCATATTAATTGTTTCCTTTAACTGTGGTCAGGTTAGAGGAATTTCACAATTGCCTTGTTCATGTGTCTTTGTAAGGAGACAGACTGAAATGTGTGAGGGCTGCCTTCCAGTTCTGTTGTAAGACAGTTCTCACGCCAGGAAATCTCATGGTTAATTCTCTAGTTCAGTGGTGGGCCACTGCAAAGAAGACTTGAAGTGTGTTTAGGAAATTTGCTTTAAAGAAGCATAGCAGCAATAGAGATGTGTTGGGTGGTGCCTCAGTATCTGAATCTTTTCAGAGAAGAGCACCGAGAGTGATAGACCCTGGAGGTGCAGGTGATCTAAATTTTAGGAAATCCCCCTATTTTTTCACGTTTTCTTTCAGATTTCATTTTGAAATTGTTCAATTCTGATAATGGCTTCTAATCCCTGTACTAAATTCTAAGGAAATTAAAATTTATCTGTGTACAGTGGGAAAGTTGTTGAGGTAGAGGGGAAGCCTTGGAATGACTGTTGCCAAATTGAACCTCCTTCCTTGGTAGGGTGGTGGGGTACAGCAGCTTAATACATACACACTTTGCACATACTAATTTTCTGTAGAGTTCAATCCAAAGCAGACCTCAAAAGATTGCTATGAGAAGTAGGCAACTTAAGAATTGCACTGATATCCATCCGGTGGTGCAGGTAAAAGGAATGGTTGAGGGCTGGAATACTGAATTAGAGATGTGCAGATTGCTCATTGCTGGGAATCTAACCAGCTCTCTGCTGAGCTAGCTACAATTAGTGTGCATGTAGATGTGGAAATAATTATTTGCCCTCACATCAAACCTCCTGCCCGCTGGAAACCTCTCGGTGCACGCAGGTGGGCTCCAGCAGAGTTCTGTGCAGTGTTGCTGGGTATGGGACAAGGGACACGAGGGTGACCCCCCATGTGCCAGTGCTGGAAACCTAAAAACAAGTCTGTGAGATCGGGGAGGAGCTTCTGAGTCAAGTCCAGCTCTGTTTTCTCTCAGTCACTGTGTCAGATTGGCTCAAATGAACTCAACAATGGAATGTCTTTCCCACATCCTCCTGAGCTCACTGATGCATCAGATCAACAGAATTTTAAGAAAACCTTGTCTTAATTTCACTGTAGAGGCGTTGGTTTGTTTGTTTTATTTTTACCAAATGCTCCCATATAGGAATGTTGGATAGACATATTATTTGGTAACTTTTTTTAACAATGAGCATTAACTTAGTTACGTTAAATCATTAGTTTTGGTCATATTTAAATACTGATGGCAGATACATGTCTTAATAAGAGAAATGGGTTTTGGCTTTTGGGTTGGTTTTTTTTTTGCCTTGCGTTAAATTCCATCAATTTATTTTTCCTCCAGGCTCTACTGCCTCCTCAAGCCCCCTCAGCACATTTGAGCCCATTTAAAGCACATTATCCTGTCTCTTCTGCCACTGCTGAGGTGTGCTCACTGGAGGCTGCCTCCCATTTACACCGTGAGGAGGAATATTAACCACTTCCTAAATGCACCAGGCATTTGGGGGTAGAATCAAACGCAGAAACACTAGGGAGTTACTCCTTCGGATTGGTGCTCCTGGCTTTTGGGGAGGCTGGACCAAGGTGGTACAACCTGACCCAGGCAGTAGCTCACTGTTGGGGGGTCTTGCCACCTCGTCTCCCCTGCGGAAGGAAAGGCTCCCGCTCTCCCCTCCCCAGCTCTGTTGAACTCCAAATGAGGCCCAGCTGCTCTAATGGCCCCAGGCAGTGTTAGGAAATCAGTTCCCCCATGCTGTTCTCCAGGGCTCCCGGCTTCCTGAGCTGCAGCCCAGCAGGACCCGCGGCCACTCTGCCCTCTGATACCTCTGCCTGCCCCGTCTTGCACAAGCACATCCCTGACAAGCCTTCCTCCTGCTCTGCTTCCATGCTGCAGGGACCAGAGCTCACACCAGCTGTGCTTCCTGAGCTTTGCTTTGCTCGGCATTTCCACTAACATGCTAGAAACATCCTCTGGTAACATTAACCAGCTTTCTCAGGTAAATCTGTGACAATCTCCATCCACAGGCAAGTCTCCTTGTACAGATGCCAGGGAAGCAAGTCAAATTGCCAGCATTTTTGCTGTCTGCATCTATGTTTACTTAATAGCTTCCCATCCAAATTAAAATAGTTGTCATGGATTTTTATACAACGGGTAGTCTGTAGAAAACGTGGACAATGAACAGACTTCAGGCAGATGTTGTGCTGTGGGAATTGCAAATTTTCTGATTCATGAAGATTTGATTCATTTTCATTATAGTGTTTTAACTAAATTCTTTTCATTTGAATACATTCCTGAAATCTTACCTTAAGCACATCATAACTGACATAAATAGCAGAGAAATTAAATTTTATTGCATGAAATTTAATAATAGTCCATCACGATTTCACTTATATTTATGGACATATTATCACTAATTTCAGTAAAATCAGTATTTCAGTAACTTAGCTGATTTCCATCAATTCTTTTATTCAAAGGCATCTGACAGGCTTTAGCTTACTACATCCTTAATACTGCTTCACTGTAACTTTTTCCCTAACCCACTTCGTAGCTGTGTGTTTGTACACACTCCCTAGCATTTCCAAATTAAATGAAAACGTATAGACGGGAAAAGAGAATCTACTTATCTTAGTGTGCCAGATTACAGGTGAATAATTTGATCTGTTTCACACCTGTGTATCCAGTACAGTGTAGTAATAATTAGCTCTTAGATATTTGTCTATGCCAGCAGACCTCAAAGGCTGCTGGAAGTGGCTGTCATGATTATTACCCTTTTACAGATGGCCCTGAGGACTTTGAGCAACCCAGTGATAAAACAGGAGTGGAACTGTAGGTTTTCAAAATGCCAGCTTATCTTCTTGGCCAAGGTCTCTTGCTCTTTGTAGGGCTAGGTGACATTTAGTGAGGGGAAGTACAAAGATGATGTTATAAGGTTTTATACATTTGAGTCTGTTGATTTAACTGTGGAAAACTTTTCTCCGTTGAAATAAATTTCTCCGAAAGCGCAGTCTTGTGTTCTGAATATTGGAAAATGTTAGATTGCTGTTTCTTTGGAACAAATGTGATTTGGTTTAATGATCTAGCAAAGTGGAAAATTTCGTATTTCAGTGAGTCTCCCTTAGCTCATTTTAAAACCTTCTGTGGCCACCCTGTTACTAAATGTTTACATTTGAAAGTCTGTATCCTAGTGCTGGGTGCACAAATATAACAGTCTATGGGCTGTGTGATGCCATCCAAGGAGAAGAAATGATCTACAGGTCTGTTTGTGCTTGAATATTTAGTTAAGTTCCTAAGTTTGTCATTGATATAAACAGAAATATTAATTGTTAAAGCAGATACTTAAATGATTGTTATCACTGTACAAGTGTAAAACATAATTTCAAATAAAGACATTTCACTGAATTTGCTGAATATGGTTTAGAAGTTATTTATTTCTCTCTTTTTGTATGTATGTCTTTTGTTATAAGAGTATAATTAGATCCTTTGATAGATTAGACTACATGTAAATCATAGCATTACATTGAAGGCAGGAGGTGAAGATTCTGAAAAGACAGAGAAACTGACCTTCCATGTAATTTCAGTTAATATGAGCAAGAGCAAAATTTCAATTTATTGGATGTCTTTGTGTAAAGTTTTTCTCCAAATAATGGCATACTGACAAGTAAAAAATCGTGTAAACACACTTTGACAAAAACTGATGAAGCCCAACTTGATTTTTAAAATTTTGTTTTGGTTATGTATCCTTCTGTATTCTACCCTGAATATCCTAAGAAAACCTAAATAATAATAATTTTATCTACCTCTATCAGTGTTTTATACCAGGCAGGTTTTTGAGGCTGTTGAGAGGCCATGTATGCAAAAGACACAGAGTGGTGTGTTGGAAATGTGCTAAAAGCTTAGTGGAGCAGAACAATGCAGTCTGGCAGATTGAGAGAGAAACGTGAATTTGCAGTGCTAGTTAGAGATGTTGTTTCCACAGCATCTTTTCTTGCTAACTTTATATCACTGTCATGGATGATAGTAAGACTTCTGTATTCATTTGTAAATTCTCTGTGCATGCACTTTCCCATCCCCTTATCAGCTGTTTCCTTTGTGTTTTTAGATCATGGGGAATTCATATGCAGGGCAACTAAAATCTGCCCGTTTCGAAGAGGCGCTTCACAACTCCATAGAAGCTTCTCTGAGATGTAGCAGCGTTGTCCCACGGCCAATCTTCTCACAGCTGTACCTGGATCCTGACCAGCCTCCTTTCCTGCCGGAAGGTAACCATGAAAGTATGGCACATTTCAATTGTTTTCCTGTGTGTGAAAAGGGTGGGGTGTGTTTAATTTAAAAAAAAAAGAGCAGAAACTGCACAGCAGTTCATTGTATGACACCAAATCTGAATCTTGGGCATCATTAAGAGGAGAGAATGGCATGCTGGTTATTTTAAAAGGAAATAGATGCTGTTGTAGTAAAAGGAGATACTGTTGAAAAGTTTGATTTTCTAAGGTTTTTTTATTTTTACTATATTTTATTATTTTTTCTGTTTTTATTCTTCAGATGTGAAGCCAAAGGTAGAAGAGTTGGATAAAGAGTTAGTACATCGCTATTCGCAAAATGGAAACCTGGACTTTTCTACCAACCAAACTGTTAATGAAATGGAAGATGACGAAGAGGATGAAGACATGTCAGATTCAAGTAGTCCACCAATCCCATACTCGCAAAAACCTGCCCCAGAAGGATCTTGCACTACTGATGGTTGGTATCCCTTTTTTTTACTGTACGATCTTCACAAGCAATTCTAATGATAGTGTGCACTCTCTACAGTTAGAAATTCTTGAGCTAGAAAGTCTGAAAATACAGTTTATAGTCAAAGCCTTAAATCTGACAAAATATGAATTAGGAGGAGTTGTATGAGGACATAAAGTTTAATGTATGGTTTGAAAGCAGTGTCGAGGACTGGCTGTGGCACTTCATTAGTTTCTGAAAGCCCCTCCTTGTCTGTGGTTATCACTGATTTACCATCCTCGAAGAGGTTATCTGAGTTGATATCAGTATGGCTTGTTCTCAATCTATCCCTAAATTATTCTCAGGAACATTGGCAAAGCTGGATTTAGTTGCTTCCATGGGCAGAAGGAAGAGTTTGGAGAAAGAAAATTGAGAGGACACTTAGTGTCCTTTCTGCTGCTGAGGTGACAAGAGGGTTGTTAGTGGAAGCTTGTCTGTTTTGTCCTCCCCTTGTGCCTGCTGGCCATTGCTTCCTTACCCTGAGCTATCCTGACTTGTTGTTGCTCAAGATGAGCAAAATTGTTGACAATAATAAATTTGTTTGGATTTAAATGTTTTAAAGAAAGGGCCAGATCATTATGCATGTACCTACTTGGCCAAAGAAAAATTGATGTGGTTGGTTCATCTTATCCCAAAATTGTTCTATTCTGAAGGTTTAACTTCCTCAAAAAAGGAAGATCTACTCATATTTATTAGATGTGCTTCTTGTTAAAACATCTCCCTGCTGATTTCAGACACCTGAAAACAAGAAACCATTCCCACCAGGTCCAATGCCCTTCTTGACATTTTATTCAATGTCCCCCTGAATCATGGAATTCCTTGTGCCCAGTTCATCAAAAGCTGTAATTTGCAAAATGGTTTTGTACCTTACTGAAGTGTCTGGTTATATGAAGTGATAAGTACCAATCGCTGGTCACTCTTTGCCATTTTTGGGGGGCATTAGTGGCATGTGTTGTCATCTTTGCTTTTTCCACCTCCAGATGCAGCTTACATGAGCACGTTTACCCTCTGTAACAGTGTACTGCCCGTTCTCTGTAGCACAAAGAACAGAAGGGCTGGCTGGCTACTGTGGAAAGATGGGGAATATTGTTGGGAGAATTTGTTATGTGGTTTTCTGTTCTTTGAAAGATTGTAAATTTGAAGGAGGAGAGAAGGAGAAAGTATAAAATGATGTATTCCTAGGAAAGTGTTCTCAGTGTCAATAAAGTCTGCAAAATCTCCTGTGGAGAACAGATGCAGTATCATTTTCACTTCACATATTA
The DNA here is from genome assembly GCA_013390045.1 of Picathartes gymnocephalus. Lineage (NCBI taxonomy): Eukaryota > Metazoa > Chordata > Aves > Passeriformes > Picathartidae > Picathartes > Picathartes gymnocephalus. The sequence continues at coordinate 144,597 of WEKY01049428.1, forward strand.
TATGTATGTGTGTAATATTAAACATCCTAGTATGTCCTGTAAAAATTTGACCTTTCAGGGGCAGTTTTGTGTTTTGATTTTTGTCTATAGGTCTTTTATGACCAAAGCACTCTAGAAGAAAGTTTCATGTGTTACAACTGCAGAATTTTAGGGTTGTTCATTACTCATTTTTAAGTTTAGCATTCTGAATTAACAAAATCTGCCTTGCTCTTCAGTGTTCTCAAGGAATTAATTTAAGAGAGCAGTGTTTTTGTATCTGGAAAAGGAAAGGAAAACAGATTTTTTTCCAAATACTTCTGATGATCTGTTAGGAGAGTTTTACATAATTGTTTCAAATGCCCTGGTTCGCAAACATTCACAGTGCAGACCATGTCTCAGCAAGATATTAATCTGATAGCTCATCATTCATCTCATGAGTATGCCTTCCAGAGATGTAAGACAGGATCACTGCCATTGTTTGCATCTCTTATCTTTGTTATTTAATTGCAAAGGTAAATAACATTATGAAGATGTTAAACAATACTGATAGACCATTTGAACTCACTGTGTTTGGATGCTTTAAATTCAGCGTGTATTCAAGTGCTTAGCCAAGAGAAAAATATTGGTACTAGAACCTGCATTCATAGCTCTGCTTGGTGTAAAACCTGTTTCCCACCTTTTGGATCAGGTGGGATGGAATCTTTTTCCCTTTAAGGTATTTGTGCTGTTTGGTTTTCCTGAATTCAGGATGTGTACCACAACCATCATATTATTTTCTGTGGTGACTTGTTCTTTTTTTCAGATGTCTTTGTGAGTCACATGAGTGCAGAAAGTAGATCTTAATGCCTTGAGATGTCAGCTAAAAAAATAAGTGCCTCACAAGAGACAGTTTGTCTGAGATTCTTTCTCAGCTGGTTGTAGCATTAGATCTCTTAACTCTCTCCTTAGCCCATTGGAAAGAGCAACTGCATTTGCCACTGAGGCTTGCTATTAGTCATGAAAATAATTGGCTTATTTTCAGGGGCTTTGAGGGGGGGCTTTTTTTTCCTGCTTAACATGAATTTTTGTAACTAAAACTTCCATGAAAATAGGGTTCCAAGAAAAATAACGTATTTGTTTTCATACGGGTGCCTCAAATAGGCAACAAATTTCTTGCATTAACAAGAAGCTGTTCTGAGCTTGCTTGCTGTAGCTTTAAAAGAGGCTGTTTCTAATTTGTGGAATAACATTTTATGCAAGCTGTGGGAAACACAATAGTATCACCTTCCTATTGTTAGCAAATCCTCAATTTACCTGATGCTTAAAGAAAGGCCAAGGTAGTTTCAGAAGCAATTAAGTAAGCAGGTACTTAACACCTGATCAGTTACTGTGAGGTTACAATAGCGAGTGACAGTGACCCCTAATTCATATGTAATTCTAGGAAGCTAATTTCTTATGCAAATACCCCATTTATTACAGTGCAACAGCAGGCTGGTACCCACATGGAAACTACTTTTTACTGTGAGGAAAGGGAAGATAGATACAAATTTCATTTTTAAGAAGATTCCAACTCTTCTAGTTGTTGACAGCTGACAGGAAGATGGGATTGGGTTATTTTAAAGGAAGTGATGTTGGAGAATGCAAATGTGCTTCTCAGAAGCAAAAACTGGTGAATTTTCTTTCAAAGAAATGCACAGTGTCTGTAAAAGCTGTTAATATTTTAATTTTTTGGTGACTGCTCGTGATATTTGCAAATTTTTAATCGAAATATAAGTACCTGTTCCTTATTTAAAATAAAGCTGAGATCCTGTGAGAAGATGTTGGTTTTTTGGGGTTTTTTTTAGTAGTTCGGCAGTTCAGCTTTGGGCTTTTGCTTTTTATAATTACATAAAAGATTTCATAAAGAGAAGTTGGTTTGGTTTACTGACTCATGTTTTCTTCTCTTTGTACTTTGATTTTCATAAAAACTGCACAAGTAAATTAAAGTGCCATTCTTTCTTCTATTAGAAGAAATATTTTACTGCTGTTTGACATAGAAATGTAGGTGCCAGGAGAAAAATAAATTAGTAGCTATGAAATGTAAGTGGATTTTAAATGTTCAGGTCTTAGACACTGACAGCACAACTTCATCTCGTACTGAGACATTATGTCTTGTCTTTCCTAATGTGGAAATTATTATTTCTAACAGATAATTAATTACCAATGCAAAAATCATGCCAGACAGAAAAGAAAATAGGGGTGGGGTCTCTGTGGTGCTTGCTAGTTAGAAAAAGGCAGTGTAACAGAGAGGGTTAATCCCCCCCTTCATCTTACCAGTCAGTTACTTACTTCCAAATCAATGTGTTTTGGGTGGAATTTCCTCATTCAGTTTCAAAAAGCAGCAGAAACTGAAAAGAGTGCTTTTCAGCCCTAAAAGTCAAGAGAAAGAAGGATAATGAAAGGCTCTTGAAGTATACCATCTGCATGTCTTTGAAGGAAAATTCAAACCTTTTACTGCACAGAAGCAGATTTGCATCCTCTCCAAATCTCCTGATGGAAGTAAGTCCCGGCTGTACCTGGCCAAGCTCTGCAGCCCTCCCTGCTTCTCCTGTGGCCGCAGTTGAATGAGCAAGAGAAAAGCTCATGGAGGTTCTGAGGGTCTGTCTGTGCTGCCTCTTTCACTGCCCACCCATCAGGATCCCTTTCCCCCTGCAGAAGGGGAGCCAGAGGAAAGCATTTGGTATCAGCCCTGTTTATTATCTCAGCACCTCAGAAAACGAGGTTCTGGCAGTTGCCTATGAGCTCTGAGCTGGTAGCTGCTTTCTGCCATTGCTGAGAGGGGTAGAGATTATAAAGGTAGTGAATTTCAGCAAGATTTGTGAAGAAGTTCAGGAGCTGGTTGGATGACATTGGTGTCCCCAAACTTAAGTCCCCTGGGGTAGCAAAGTAATTATAGGTTTCTCACAGGCTGAACATTACAGAGGCATGTGCTGGTCGGCCAGTCTGCACATGCATACCTCTCTGATCCAGAGATGTCGCCAGCCAAAGCAGAGGAGGATGCCAAAGGAGATTGTGCAAGGAGGGAGAAGGGGGAGCATGCAGGGGGTCTGAGAGCATTGGATAAGTAAGAGATGATACTGGGGGTAAATCTTAGGTACTGTTTTCAGATTAGGTAGGATGCAGCGTTTCTACAGTCCAGTCCTACAAATCCTACATAGTGGGAAATATTAAGTATATTCATGTCTACAGCCTCTCAGGTAAGAGGATGCTGTTCCCATGGTGGCAGGCTGTTACCAAGTTATGCTTGTAAACTTGTTAATGTTGTTTTTTAGGGTTCTCCTTAGCTTCTCCCTTGGGGACTGATGCAGAATGGTGACACACAGCTGCTCAAAGTGTAGCTGAAGTTGCTTAGCTTGTAGCCTGGATAAAGCTGAGTCTTTGCTTTCCCCTGGGATGTTGTGGAGCACTGCTTCACTTCACTGGGACATCAAAACCCTCAAGCACTCCAAGGGGCTTGAAGCTTCTCGTGTGGCATTCACTCTTCTCAACGTTGTGTGCTCCTTTGGAAGGCAAGTCTGTATTGACACACAACGTTGACAACCTTGCTTGTGCTAGGATTGCTGTTGCTAGCAATTCCTTCAAAAGCCTCCTGTTGGGCACCATTTGTGCTTCTGGGCATTTCCTGAACATTTTTAGGCAGAGACTGAGCTAGAAAATAACTGTGTAAAAGCACGGGTTTAAATCTGTGTTGAAATCTTACTGCACTTGCTGTTTCATAATCCTTATCTACAGATTTCCTGTTTGCCCACATTGTCAGCAGTGGGTGATTTTTCTATTTTAAATCTAGATTTAAGTGGCATTTTCTAAGCATGTCAACTACTCAGATTTCACTGAATGTCTAAATATTTTAAGTCAGGTTTGAAAATTTTGGACATAGTACCCAAGTGGCATAAACATTTGAATAAGCACATTTCATTTTGAATGTAAGGGACTTTTTCCCTGGCTTTGTCTGCGACTGTTTCTTTCTAAATTACATCAAAAAATCTAGATAGTACTTAGCCCGGTACCCAGCTTTCTATTTGACTAGAATCAAAATGTTTTTAAAGAACATGCCTTAAGAAGAATTTAGCAATCAAGTGGCACCTAATCAGAAAATAACAAATTGTGCTTTAAATATGCAGGTTTAATACTTCTCTCGTAAAACATATGTAAGTTTTTATTGGTAAGTTATTGATATAATCCACTGATTCATACATGAAAACTTTAGGTGCTTCATTTTAATTCATTGCCTGGAAAAAGGTGTGTGGGAGGGGTGAATCCAAGCTAGCTTTCCATGAGCTGCTGCTGGAACTAAGCTGATTGAAGAGCTGAAGAAACCATTCAGCCAAGAACTGGCTCAGCAGATTGTGGATGTAGGCACAAGACTGAACCTGTACTGGACGCTGTTTTCAGCAAGCTGCTGCTTGCCAGGAGATTCATGCAAGCTGATCCTGTGCATTCCATTTGGCACATGCTCTGTGCCTCCTACAGTTCTGAGATAAAACCAAAACCCATTACCTTCCCTAATTTTTGCTGAAGTTGCTATAGGTTTTGGCACAGGAGCTAAGAGCAGTCATACATATCAATAATGGCTGAGGTGGCTGTTGGTTAAGCTGTGATCACATTGTGTTACCAAATGCTAACACTGTGTCTTTCTCCAGGATTTTTTTTCTTCTTTCTTAAAATTTCCATGACAATTAAAGACTACATGAATAATATTTTAAATCCACTGTAAGTAATGGGTATTGATAGCTGAAGTCTTAATAGCTATTGCAGTAATTTCACATTTAGTTTGACAAGCTTTCTTTAAAGAGTAATCTTGATTCTTGTGATTATGATTTTCTTTATGTATTATTTATTTGGGCTGGACATTGCCTGGGGATGCCTTGCTATGCTTTTTGTGTTAGCCAGCCTGCTACCTGTTCGCTGCAGGACATAGCAGAGACTCCTTCAGGTCCCCATTTTTGCCCACTTCTGCTGCTTTAGCCCTATATTGATCAGAAGCCCAACAACCAATGTTATGTCCTTATTTTGTGTGCATATGTGCATTTGACTTAACTGGGGACTTAACTGGTGACTTGGAAGTCATGCAGCCCACTGAGACTTCAAGAGACTCGACTGGAGACTTAGAGGAAACATGATTCACGTATCTAAAACTAGTGAATTATTTATTTGCTGGAATTTCTAACGTGTAGAGAATTTAAAAATTAGATATGTAATTATTTTAATGCAATAAAATAAATTTTAGTGGCCACTGCTAAACTTCAGTCATCAATTTTTATCATTCTTTTGTATTCCTTAATGGTGTTTGTCATTGCTAGCCTTTTAGAAGCAACAAAGATAAAATTGTTTCTCTTGGAAAAACCGTAAACTAAAGTTTGGCAAATTAAAATTAATCTTTGGCGTGTTTTAAGAGCTGTTTTCTATTATTAAATCACAAGCTTACCCTCTTATTTTGATTGTTTTTGAAAAATTGAGTTTCAGAGCCGTTTGATGTCTAGTGTTTGGACACTTAAATTTCTTCTGTCCCTGTATATGTTCTTCATATTTAAAATAATGTTATTGTCTCTGAAACCCTCAGCAAGTGGTTCTGATGAGATGCTATCTCAATTTCCTCTATTTCCCTTAAGAAGAAGGATACATTAAAACTCCAGTTACAGCATCAAGTTGTGAAGCCCCATTTGCTTTTGTAACCGATAAAATGAAGAAAATGAAATTAATTCTTTTGAAGAGTTATCATTTGTTTTTCTTTGTTTTATAGGTTTTTGTCAAGCAGGCAAGGATTTACGGTTGGTATCTCTGTGCATGGAGCAAATTGATATCCCAGCAGGCTTCCTGTTAGTAGGAGCCAAATCTCCCAACCTTCCCGAGCACATTCTAGTCTGCGCTGTTGACAAACGGTTTTTGCCAGATGATCATGGAAAAAATGCACTTTTAGGTAAGACATCTTTTTTCCTTTGTGCCATAACAATTCAGAGGAAAAAAAGCCAGTTGAAAATTATCTAATGTCATTTCAGCTAATAACCTTCTATTAGAAATATGTTGAGGAGAGGACTGATTTAATTAAATCAAACCTGTAGATGAACCTGCCTTAAAAGCCCATTTTAAAACAAGTCCCTGATTCCACAATTAACCACAATTGAACCTCCTGAATTTCTGTGTGGGCAGAAGTCAGTTGCAACCCTGGCATTCTAAATGCGAACTGTCCATATACTCTTTATCTCTGCTGAAGCTTACAGCATTTTCGTTTCAGAAGAAATATGCTCATGCAAGTATTGAAAATGAACCATTTAATTTTTTGTGGACTAAGGGATGATTTCTGCTCTTGGCTTCACCAGGATCATTGTTCTCAGTAGAACTTCTGGGAGCAATTTGCTTCTTAAAACCCAATACATATGGATACCCTCCCAATTATGTCATAATCTGTTACATTTATGAACTTTACAATTTTAATACAACAATGCCTCTTGGTAATTGAAGACAGGCCTATGTGCACCTAGATTTCCTGCCTGGGTCACAATTGGTACATACTTTAGCAAGCTACTTAAAATGATTTAATGTATTTTGGCTCCTTTAGCCTGTTTTGAATTTACTCTCTCATTTCTCCCTCCAGGCATTGTTCTGCCTAGGATATAGTCAGAAAGACCTTTCAACAGAAAAGAAATTACAACACAGGATAAAGACCCTGATTTAACTGCACTGCTCAAATTCTGTTCCAGACCAGCAATGTTTTGTGTAACTCTTGGAAACAGCTTTGTTTTGTGCTTTAATGTTATCTCTCCATTAAATCCATTTGATATGCTACTACACACTGGAAACCTTTGGGCCTGAGGCAGAAATGCCCCTGGCCTGAGTCAGATAGAGGCTGTGGTGTGATGTACACTCGATATCCTCACTGGATATGTCTGGGGATGTGGGATAACAGGGTACTCTGGTGGACACTTCAGGATCCAGAGGAGCTTCTCCCCTTCTAAGGAGGGGAAGTGTCAGGAGTTGACCCATAAGAACTACCTGATAGACAGGCAGATGGTGTTTAAACCTGGTTAAATGTGGTACTACTTGTCTTTGTTGGTAAGCCTCCCCCCCATTGCAGCTTGGTATCCATCCATCATCTCTGGTCTCCTTTGATAATGAGCCTGGTGACTCACATCTCTGGCATTGCTGGTGTAGTGAAGTGCCTTGAGGCTTCCGTAACTGGCACCTAGGAGCAAAGAGCTGCCTCAGCAGCTCTGTGAGACCCTGGTGACTGTTTCTTAAAACTGTGGACATGCACCAGTAGATCCTGTGGGCTGCAAGGGAGAAAGGAAAGAATGATTCAGTCCCAGGGAAAACAGGATGAAGAAATTTGCATCTTGGCATCCTTGTCCAAGCTGATAATGAGGCACAGTAAAGCTAAAGACAATGGCCTAATTGTTAAGAGTTTTATGGATAAGGCATTTTGTCAAAAACACTGAATAACTTTGTCATAAACCTATTAATTTGGCTGACAGGTGAGTGTAGGAACCAGCGTGCTCCAAGGTGTTTGTCATTGTGGAAAATAATGATAGTAGCAAGAATGAAAAGTCAATTCTCTTACAGATCTTGATCTGATTCGTAAGTGGAAAAAAACCCAAACTAACAAAAAGAAAGCATTTCCCCTAGATATTAATCTGCTAGCACTTTTATAAATCATTATTGATATTCCACAGAAGATATTTTTTCATTAAGAGTTGAAAGCAATTCAGAGATCAGTGGAATGACAAGTAAGACAAGGGGCTTAATTGTTCAGCATTAGATAATAAAGGGCTGATTCAAACAACAAAGATTTTAAGGCAGACCCATTTCAGAACATGCCCTGTCCTTTGTTCTGTGAAATGTTAGACAGGTGCCATCATTATGCCAGATTCCCATTAACATAGCTGTGAATGGCAGTGGAAATCAAGGGTGCTTATAATTCTTAATTTGGACCCTATCCTCCAAACCTCAACTCAAAATTTCACCCCTTTCTTTGAAACCTTGTTGGGAATATTGCAGAAAAACAGTCTTCTGCCCTTGTTCCTAAATTTCCTACTTTCTTGAGAAGCTGTAGGTTTTTTAAACAATTCTGAAGCACTCCTAACTTTGGCCATGCAAATCTTGACATGAAGTGATTGCTTTCAAGACTTTAAGGTTCAGCTTACTTGGAAAGTGTTTTGTGTAAGAAGCCTCAGGGAAAACGTATTTGATGTTCCTTTCAGTCATATGAAGTTGCTCCTATGGATTAGCCACTGTTTTGAGAGAGCTGTCTGCAGTTTGGAACCCATGTTTTTTTCATGTAGAAAAAACGGCTTT
>WEKY01049428.1:152897-215477 GCA_013390045.1 Picathartes gymnocephalus
TTTTTTGTCCTCATGGAAATTTCCTAGCGTGGCAACACAGTTCTCCCCCTGCCAAGTAGTTTTTCTTTTCTGCGCTGCGTAGAGTGGAAAATTGGTGGTAGGATTTTGGCATAAATCAGTATGCCCCAAAGAAATGGAGGAGTTTCAGAAGAGCTAAGACTGACACACATGTGCTCTGTCTACAGAAGCTGGCTGGCTGGCTGGAGGCCTCCAGTCACTTCAAACTGGATGTGCAGGTAGGTTTAGATGTCCTTATTCCTAGCAGATAGTGCAAGGCATTTAATCTGTTTGTGTATCTTCTGCTTCATTCTTCCAGGATTTTCTGGGAATTGTATAGGCTGTGGAGAAAGAGGATTTCGGTACTTCACAGAGTTTTCCAATCATATCAACCTGAAATTAACCACTCAGCCAAAGAAGCAGAAGCACTTAAAGTACTACCTAGTAAGAAGCTCCCAAGGTGTACTGTCAAAGGGACCCCTTATTTGCTGGAAAGGTAATAAAGGTGCCCATTCAACTAGGGGTGTTTTATGCTATTAGGGGTGATGTTGAATGAAAAATTGAAAGTTGCTTTTCAAAAGCAACTGCTCGAAGGGAAAATTCTCGCTGATTTCACTGAAGTCTGGATTTTGGCAAAGAAGTTTAAGTCTCAATCGTAACCATGGGATTGTAAACACTCTTCCATCTCCCCATGCTTTTGGTGGGAACCCTAGATCTGCCCATCTTAGAGTGTGCAGTCATTTTGGTAGAAGAAAAGAGGTTACTCAGTCTGATGATTCTTTTATGTGTCTGAAGCAAGGTGATTCACAGTCAGGGCTGCAACATTGGTTTTCCACTGATACTCATCTCTGCAGGTGCAATCCAGTCTGTCTCATGCCTGAGGATAGCTAGCATGCCATAAGATGAAGAAAGCTCAGGTCACTGATATCAGGGGAAGAAAAGACTTGGATGTTCCTGCCATTTGCAGAGTTTTACACTTGGTCTTACCCTCTACCAGAGCAGCCTGTGACATATTATGTGCTACAAGAGGGTACATTTGTGACCCCAAGGCAAGGTAACCATGGGGTCTCCTATTGGAGGATGCAGGTTTTTGGAGCTAGAACCACGCAAAGACTCAAGGAAAGAATGCTTTACCTCCTCACTGTCTGCCAAGTTAGTTTCTATGCAGGCTGCCTGGCCTTTTCATCTGCAGTCTCACTCAGCGAAGACAGAGTTCAATCTGGTCCCTGTTGTTCCAAAAAGGTTGATGTGAGGAGAGGGGAAGCTCTGCAGGAGGACTGACAGACATCTGAAGAGTCACATCCTCATGTGAATAGCAGCATGACACCAGAAAGAGATGGTTATCACCGAGCTGTATGAGTGATTATAGTTTGTATCAGTTCATGGTTCAAAGGGATCCTGGCTTCAGCTGCTTTTCTCCGTTACCAGGATAATTAACTACTGCTTTAGAGTGGATGTGGCTTTTCAACAGCATTTTTCACAAAAATGACACAAATATTTAATTTGGTAGTGAAATTCCAAATACAGACAAAGGAAACCTTGTTTTGCTTTTGGAATCTTTTTCTCTGAAATTCCTCCCTGATCCTCGTGCAGTTGGGGTTGGTGTGTGGCCTGGTAAATGCAGTCAGGAATAATGCACATGTGGAAGAAGCAGATGCTGGTTTCACTTTGGTTATATGCTAATTGAAGGTGTTCTGAGCACCCATGAAAGTTTAGAAAATCAACCAAAAGTCAACCTCATGGGCATTACTTTGATAGGTTTTATCCTGATATTGCTGCCATCCATCTGGTAACCTTTCACTCTTCACTTACATTTTAGGTCTAATTAGAAGAAGAGTGCTTTTAAACACTTAAACCCTTCTCTTAAAATCCTGATTAGATCTCAGTTTTTAAAATGGATTAATATGTGATTTTTAAGGTGACTTTCTCCTCCTTCAACTCAGTTTTCACCCAGACAGACACCCACAGCACTGAGATCTCCCTGAAGGTTTGTGGAGGCATATTAAGAATCTGGGTTTCAGCACAATTTCTCCTTTTAAAGGGCAACATAGGACGGTTTGTATACAGGTTGTGCCAAAGAAGTCTCTGAGTGTTTTCTGGGACACGTCCAATACCTTCAAATCTCTTGTAAGCTGTGATCTGAGGGCTCTTGCCATTTTGCAGCATCTGGTCTGTATTTGCCTGCCCCCCCTGAGTGGCCTCCAGGGAGATTTTCTTAATTAGAAGACAGAGTTGACTAAACTGCGAATCCGTATTTTGGTTGAATGCTGCCGTTTGCCGCTGTTTGTTGTACGTGCTCTGTGTATGCCTTTAACATTTTGTCACCTTTTGCCACCGCGTTGCTGGACTGTGCTGCTGGAAGGCAGGCCTTGTTAATATGTACTGTAGCTGCTTCGTTTGCAGAATGTAGAAGCAGGCAATCATCTGCTGCTAGCCTCTCTGCTAAACCAAATCCTTCGGTGTCACCGTCCACGACCCCAGAGGGTGGATCAGCTAATGGATACAAATCAGGGTTCACTCAGACAGGTAGGAGCTGAAAGTGCTGTAAAGATAACCATTGGGGGTGGTAAGTTACCTCAGACACTGCTGGGTCAGGGATGCTGTAAACAACTGGGTATTTACCTTGAGCCATGTATAGATTACACTGGAGAGGATGCCTTTCAAAATTTGCTTTGGCAAGGATTAAGACCCAGGTGAGGCTGAAGGTTAGATTAGTCTCAAAACAAGAGTTGATGTAAAAGCATTAAATGATCTTTTGATTAACATATTTGATTCTGTGCCTCCTTGTCTTTGTTTAATTATTTTTTTTGTGCGTCTCAAAAAACTTAAATTGCACATTTATAGGGAAGTGTTTACTTAGTATATAAACTAGGCTATTTGTTTGGAAAAGGAAAATAATCTCCTCTTAGGGAGAGGTGGCCAGATTTTATTTACTTGCATATTTCTTTATTTACTTAAATTTTATTGCACGCAAATGTGTACTTGGAATTGCAATTTCCCCATATAGATACAGTGTTTTTGTGTTATGTGAGCTAACAGGTGTCTCACGACTATATATTCGAAAGCTATTAATGATATCCATAAATAAGGAGAAACGATAAAAATCAAATAGGCATTGACTGACAAAGAAGCAGCATCTTAATTTTGTGTATCTATTTATTTATTGCGAGTAGACAGAGTGGTTTTGTTTGACCTTTCTTCCTCATTGCTTTATTGCAGCTTTAGCTATACTGTTGTATGTTTTTTGTGTCTGTGCTATTTCTTGAAAATTTAAAAACAGGAGAAAATGGCCTGTTAATTGTTGTTATTAATTGATAGGAATGTCCAAAAACATTTCTTCAAAGGAGTATGAAATGCAGATATAAAACAAGATGGTTAAAATACTTTTTACACCTAGAAAGTTTGTTAAAAGAAGTAACAAACAAAAGCTGAACATGGGCATTCATATGAAATTGTAATCAGTGATTACTATGTTCAGAGGCACTTCCCTTAGGTGGTTGGCCCTGTCTCTGTTGAGAAAGCTAAATGGCTTTGGGTAAAATTAAATGATAGTGTGGTTTAAACACATCTGCATTTCTTTGCATGATCCCTTGGCTTCCAGATCCAAGCATGAGAACTGTGCAGATGCATGAGAACCTAGTTATTTGGAACAACAAGAATTCTAATATTTACACAGCTTTGTCTTCTATTGTATCTGCCAGGTTAATAGATACACCTTTAATATATGGCTTTCTCCTTATCACTGCCTGCCATTTTCAGTCTGCTTGGTGTTTCTGTGTGTCACTGTTTGTACTCCTAGGTCATGCTTGTCAAAACCTTTTCATCTCCTTCTACTGCTATCTTCTAATGAAGATAATGCCACATACATATGAATCCCCTGTGACTGGGAGAAGGGGGGAGAGCACCTTTTATTCAGTGGCATAAATTCTGATGTGTCACCCATGATGGAGGGCTTTTCTGGCTTTTTCTCTTCTAGATTCTGCATAGCTCTTTCTGCTGGAGTTTGCTTCTCAGTTGTTTTAAAACAGGACTACTTATTAGCAGATTGTTTTCTGAAATTGTTTTCAGTTCATCATCGACTCATATGCCTTTTTTATCTTTAAAAGTTGTGTAAATATTTCTGGTGAGCAGTTCAGTCTCTGAGTTCTGTAAGATACATGTAGGTAGTTATGGGCACACAGTATCAAAAATCTGGTTCTGAGCAGACACTTGAGAAGGGAAAATTCAGTTTAGGTGTTAAGCAAATAGAAGCAAGGCTTTACAAGAGAAAGATGAAAAATTTTAATAGCTGGTATTTTAATAACTACAAGTCCTGCTTAGGTAACGGTGTGGCGTTTAAACGTATACCAGCCACATCCACATTCACAGGTAAAATTTCAAGAAAATGTATTACAACTAGAGATGGGGAAAAAAAAATCCCCAAAGCTTCTGGACAGTTTACTTTGAAGAAACCTTTAAGACTACATATTTGCTACATCATATTTAACGACAGACCAGCATCTCCCTCCAAAGGCCCTGACCTGGTGGTCTATTTTGTTAGCCATTCAGCATATTTCCTGTGAACATGGACAAGATTTTCTGGTGGGCCAGCAGCAGCAGAGGCTTCTGTGTTTGTTCTTCATGTCTGTTACTCTGTCTGGCAAAGCAGAGCTTCCTCCCACCCTCCTTCACCAAATGGTGTGTGGCCTGAGGGTGAATGTGTTTGGCAGATCAAGTTGGTCTTTGTCTTCTGTTTTCTTTAGCTGGCTGTTTTACTAGGACATCTGTAGGTGAACTTAGCCTCCTTTGCCTACTTGTTGCAAACTACTTTCTGGGCTGATGCTGAGTTAATATTCCTTCATTCTGGTTGTAAGAATTTGGATTTGCCAGTGTATCAGAATCTGAATGCAAATTTTTTCTTGAAGTAAATTGCAGCTATGAAATGCCTGATGTTAAAGGGACTTACATGCTGAGAGGTTTGGAATCAGTTTTATACTGGGCAAATATTAACATTTGTTTGTTCTTCAGTTTATTCTTCTGTAAAATAAGATTTATAATTTTTAACCTTGGTAAAGTGCCCAAAGAAGTTTGTTTATTCATGCAAAGAGTTTGGGCTCAAATATCCTTAATTTTTTACCCAGATTTATAAATGGGCATATGCTTTTTTTAGTTTTATAGACAGTAGTTCTGTAAGGAGGCTTTGTTTTTAGGTTTGGTTTTTTTCTGCCCTTAGTCAAGCTTAACTGTGTCTGACAGATTCAGTAGCTTGTTGTTGAAAATCTCAGGTGATGGAGATTCCACAACCTCTTTAGGCAACTTATTCCAGTGCTCATTCCCTATGCTTGCTGGCTGCAAGTTACATCAGCTCTTTGTCTTAGCTTCCTCATGTGAACCATGAGATAATTGCATTTACTTGCCTGTCCCATGAGGCTATTTTGAGGTGCAATGAGATAGACCTTTCCACAGTTAAAATATTTTTTGTGTGTGTGAATGCAAAATATTGTGGAAGAGATCAATCATGAGTTTAGTAGGTTATAGGAAATAGAAATGGCCAGTTAAATGTTTGTTACAACTCCTGAATGATACGTGGTAATTTCTCAGGAGTATAAAAAAATTGTTTGCAATTTATGCAGAGTTGAGTTTTGATAAATGTGCATGCAATAAAAATAATAGATATATTTTAATCATTAATTAAACAACTTCTATTCTCAGATTCTTCAGTGTTCAGTCCAGCAAAATCATCTTCTGCTGCTGTTAACTTAAGTGGAACACCAGACCCACCCCGGAACAAGAACGTTGTGAAACCTCTGGCTCTGTCAGTACAGCTCATAGGAAAGGCATTTGCTGCAGGTATGGCTTTGCTTTCCAAAGCACCTGAGAGCCAAGGGAGTCATCAGCTTAACGGCCAAGAAAAGAGAGTGTAATTTTTTTTGATGGAAAAGGGAAAGGAAAACATTCACTAGCATTCTCCAGAACTCTCATATTCCAGCAGTCTTCAGCACAGAAATTTTTGCAGTTATTACTGTCCCCAAGCTTGAGCCACACCTTGGCTTTCAGATTTAACATCCTGATAGGAGTGCATGTGATATCTCTCTGCTCTTCCTAAGATAGGTAAGCGAGCATAAATGTCACCTCTTGGTATCACACTGATTCCTGCCTCAGTAATTGAGAGTTGTGTGTAGTTCTGCATTTCTAACAATTATAGTTCCTCAACATACATTTAGTGGAAATTAGCCTCATTTAAACAAGTTTTAATATCTCTGCTGTTTTAACTGCTTATTTATCTATTGCGTGTTTAATAAATTCTAACCCTCAACTGTGACATCTGAGTCCCTCACTGACACTGTTGTGATAATCTGATTGTTTTTTACTTTAGCTGTTTAGTCTTTAAGAAATAAAAAAGAAAAAAAATCACACTTATTGCAGGACAGTATGCTTGAATAAGAAAATATATCCATTTATTTGGTTTATATATGCACATGAGCATTACACTTTATAGATGATATATTACATCTGCTATTTAATACAATATATACTGTTATGGTACATAATATTATTATGTTGTACCTAATAAATCAGTAACAGTTCTTTGTGGAAAATACCTTTTACTCCTCCATAACTGTGTGATTTTATTTTGCGCTAAAATTTCTTACCAGCTTTTCCACCACCTCTGTACCTGACCCAACCCATGTCCACCATATCTGTCCATACAAAATTGTTGACTCAGAGTGTTGACTCAGATGGGGAGCTTACAATGGGCAAGTGAGGTTATTCGTGTTTTGTAATTGGCAACCGGAGAGTCTTGTGCCAGAATTCATTTGGATGTCTGCAGCTGGAGAGATGCATTGTTTTAAGCCACATACCCACATCTCTAACACTTCCAGTTGCATCTGCCATCAACAAACTGCTGCACCATCTCCTGGTGTTGCTCCTGGAGTACATTCCTGGGAGCTAAATCCTTGTGGAGCTGGCTGATACCCGTAAGGAACTGTAGTTTCCACTGGCCTCCATGTTGTCAGTTTATGCCGGTTTTTTTGCCTTTTGCGAAAACTGGGTTCTAAAAAAGAATGAGTGATGGTAACTTCTTGTGATCATCTGTTGTTGTAGTTTAATTTTGTGACCTGGATATGGTGGGTCCTGCCAGAGTGTCAGGCTTGCTGGAACTGGAGGGTCACCTTAGGCAGAGGTGGCAAAATTAAGCATGGTTTGCCTTGGTAATGCTCAGGCCATTGACACTTCGTAGCAAGATGCCCTGACTTCCCCTGCCCAGTGTTCTTTGCTAAGGCTTTAGATGAGAGCCCTGTAGTGAATTACTGTGCATAGCATAGGGATGACTGGGGGAAAATTATGTAGATACGCACAAGTGGCTTAGAAGTCTTTACAAACTGAATTCGCGATGTATATTTAAAAAAAAAATTCACTGTGTAAAAGAATGTGTTGCAAACTTCCCAATAATTTTGTATGTGTATTTTCTATTGTATTTTAGTGGGGGTTTCTTGGATTTTTTCTTTCACCTATCCCTCCCCACCTTGAAATCTCGACACCCCTTTTCAAGGTTCAGATTTTGCAATCTGTGTCCAAATGTTTCTCTGCTGAGTACATTTCGTGCTTTCCCTGGAGTATGCTTTTTTTCAGTCATGCATCTTGCCCTGTTCTTTTGTGCCTGTGTGTGGCTGTATTATTTTATTTGTTTGTTTTCAAGATTGTCTCAAGCCACACGCTCTGTATTTTATTATATGCAGCTCCTCTTTCACTGCGCGCCACAGATGTTGCTAATGGAAACGCTAATGGAGGAAGAAATAACGCATTGAGTTCTACGGTCTCTCGGCCAATGCCTCACTCGACATCTCCAAGTCCTGGCTGTGCAGCTGGAGACCAAGGTAAAGAAAACCTGTCCGGGTTTTTATTCTAAGCTGCATTGGATGTTGAGCTCGAAATTTGCGATTTTGTTCTTCTTCCGATTGTAGCTATTTCAACCCTTCAGTCTTTACAGATCCATTTGCTTTTTGGCATGACCATTAATGATTATGCTGGACTTTTTAACACAGGTAACAATATTTTTCACATCACAGTCAGGTTTTATGTAAATCTAGGTGTGAGCCTCTGATGCTCTGCAATGTGATACCCACTCAACACCAGTATGAAATGGAGTGTGGGCTGGAATTTGGTCATTTGGGAGGACAGGGTTTAGAATTAGTTTTTCCTTTCCTTCCAGCATCTATGTCCAGTTCTGGACCACCAAAGAAGCGTCACCGAGGATGGTCTCCTGGGTCCCCAGTCCCACCTTCTGGTTTAGCAGTACCTGTTCCTGCGATACGGCCTTCAACAAGAACAGGTAAAACTTGAATGACACCAAGATGTCATTTGTTAAAACGTGAACTCAGCCAGCCCAGCAGCCCTGTGCTGCACTTCTTATGTGTTGCACTGCAAACATAACTGATTTTGTCCAAGTATTTAAGCACACCATGGAGAGATTTCCACGTGCCCCAGATAAGCACACGATTGCCTTGTCCTCGTTGTTGTAACCTAAGACGCCACACAGGGGAAGTAAAACTGCTGGGGGAGAGAGAGGAAAGGAAGGTGCAAATAATATTATTAAAAATATAAAGCTAAAAGAAATCCATAGTGCCCTAGCTGTAACTCAATTATTCTAAAATTGTGTAGGTGTATGGATATATGAATATATTTCAAGGATTTTTCATTAACCTTCACCTTGACTGTTGTGTCTGTCTGGTGTACACTCCATTTCTGCATGGGAAAAACAGCTTTATATAAATTTGGCTTAACAAAGGTCACTGATACCTACCAGGTCATCTTCATTTAAAAGCAGAAAGTGAGACCAAGTGTTAGCTGTGCATGGAAAAGCTGTAGGAGTTTAATAGCATGGCATGAAATAGAATTAATTACAAGTACTCACGCAGATACCTCTTTATTCATAACTCTTAATAAAACTGTTCACCATCTGAGTACTTTTCAGTTATGAGATTGAGCATATTTTCTAAAGGGCAATAAAGAGTTACTTATTTTTCTCTCTCTAGAGTGAGAGAATAAGCACCTAAGGAATGAAAAAGCCATTTATCAACATGCACAATGCATTTTTAACTCTGCTGTTGAGGACTTGGTTTTAAGATATTTTGAAATTATTTTCAGAGATATTAGTCATAGGAAGGAGGTATGCATGGTAGTGCAGGCCTTCTTACCTGAACACCTCAAATTGCAGCTTTTGCAGCTTTTGTCAATTTCTATCTTCAGAAACCTGCTGAAGAGACATGATATAAGACAATCTCCCCTTTTTGTTGTGTTTGTCTCCAATAATCTGCTACCTGTGTTGTGTACTCCATTTTATGTGAGTCTCTAGTAGTACTTTTTTCTGTTGGATAAACAATTTACCCTGGTAAAGCATATGCATTCATTCATCCTGCCTTTGATGTTTTCCTATTGATGGCATGGTTTGAAAAAGTGGTTGCAAACCACCAAATGAAGCCTAAGAGACTTGTGAAGCAGGCCTTACTCTAAAAGCTGATTACAGAGTACAAAATTCTTGCACTTGGTTTCCTTTACTTATGAAAGCTAGTGTTGCTCTTTCATGAGTAAAACCTGGTTTTTATCCTCGTAGCAACTATCTAAGGGCAGCTTTGAGATTTTGGCCTGCTTTTATTTTTCTTATCTACATGTATTCTGGGTCGGAAGTTGAAGCAGTTTCTTCCCTTGTATTGAGAGGCAGTATTGAGGGGTGGTCTTTTGGCTTAGTACTTGGCTTTATTTAAAGATGCATATTCAAACCTGTGTTTTGCTCTCTCATTCTCACCAACAATACAGTCGTCAGAAAAAGTTTTATTTTAGGGGTGGGGCTACAGGAGGATATAGGCTCTTCATTTAAATTACTTAAAACTATAGCAGGAAATGCAGAGACCTTTTGAATTTTATTACAGTTAGTGACTTGCAGTAATTTTTTTCTTATTTGTTCATAAGGCCAAATCACAGTATGAGCCTTTTAGTAATGGAAGTTTCTCTTTTCTTTATTTTATAGAGCCTCTTTTGTCAGTCCCAGTTCCTCAATCCATGTTAACTGGAATTTTACAGCCTCAACCCATCCCAGCAGGGGAGACTGTAATAGTTCCTGAAAACCTGCTGAATAACTCGGGAGTCAGACCAGTGATTCTGATAGGTAAGACTTACACTGGGGAATCAAATGCTGCATTTTTTACTAATACACGCTCCCCAGGAGAAATGGAGGTTTATTTCTTTTTCTTAGTTCTGGCATCCAGTACAATACGAAGTTGGTTTGTCACAGATAGTTTCCGTTAGTTGCTCAATATTTAAAAGAGAGTCAGGCAATTTCTGGAGAATCTGATTTGCAAATATGTCACCACTAGGTCAAATTTATGCAGAACCACTGGCCAAATCTAAGTTTTATACAAATAAGATTTTTGTAGAACCCAAGAAGGGAACTATTTCCAAGTAATGAAAATAGCTTTCCGGTATAAACAACTTATAAACTAAGCAAATATTTCCTGCAGCATTTATAGTTCAGATCTTGAAGCCCCAAAATTCTACATGGGAACCAGAAAATTGATTTGCACTGACTAAACAGAAGTAAATCATACTAACTTTTTGTCATTTATAGTTCTTGTAAGCAATTGAGATAACAGATCAGGCTTCAGGCTTTTAAAGTCCTTTAGCTGTATGAAGTACATTGTTAACCCTTAGAAAGACATTGCCTTTACTTTAGGAGTATGACTTTTAATGTGAATATTCCTTTCAATCTGAGGCATTTGGGCATAATATATAAAAAAAGATGGGTCTACTAGTGCTGCTGAAATTTTGATGAGTGATTTTTTTTTTTACTCTAAATTTCTTTTAGGTCCAATATAGTATAGATGATCATATAAAGTAGCTTCAGTGCCAACAGAACATGCCTATCAATACAGTCTGTGGAATAATTTACCATTCCTGAAGAAATGGAGAAGTTCTTCAAGTCCTCACTTGCACAGATAATTTTAATACACGCAGTTCCTGGAGAATTAACAGGGCCATCTACACCAGTAAATCTGTCAAGGATAGGGTTACGCTTCTGGTTTGTTTTGCTTGGAGTTGTTTTCTGGAAGCCGATTATAAAGCTCTAGCATGGCGCTCTAATGGTTTTCAGAGAAACACTTCCTTATTAAAGATGAGGGTGCCTACAGCCATCAGCTTAAGTGCAAATTGAATGCAGCCCTTAGGCTCTTGGAGAGCTGCCATTAAGTCCTCAGTTAGGCTAAATGTTAGTGGCCCTGAGAAACAGCGTCCTATTAATAGTACAGAACGAGATGTACCCAAAAGGATGGATTTGGCAAAATCTCTGTGGAAATGCTTTTTTTGAAAGGAAAAACATTCTGAAAGAAGAGAGGCGTTAGCCTGTGTTCATGTGCTTTACCTTACAGAATAGCATATTTAGTTGTCAGTGTTTATTTTACCTGTTTATGAAAACAGAATGGGAAGATGGCAAAAAGTTAAAATCAATCACAGTGATACCACAGTGGCTGAGTCAATGCTAATGTGACTTATGCTGCTTTTATAATGTTAAGATCAATGTACTTTGGCTTTCATTGATTTTTCTTCTTTGTACACTATATTATGGAGAATCTGTATTTAAAGGTCAGGACAAGACCCAAATAGATAATATTCTCATCTGTATTTGGATAACAATAATTATTATCCTGCTGGCATGCAGTTAATGTTAGTTCTTGCAAATGTATGTGATCACTTGTTGTAAAACACAGCAGAGGATCCCTGGCCTATCATTTATTTTTTAAGCTATTATAATGCTGAGAACAGTCATTGGTGCAATATATTTTGCCAGACAGTTTAAGAAGAAGTTTGGAAATGTATGATTGGGCAAGATTTCAAGTAATGGCAAATTTTGTGAATTTCTGGGGTTTTTTTGTTTCTTTTATCACAGGCTATGGCACTTTACCTTATTTCTATGGAAATGTTGGTGATATTGTTGTAAGTCCCTTGCTGGTGAACTGCTACAAGATTCCACAGCTGGAAAACAAGGATTTGGATCTCTTGGGTTTGTCCAGCAGTCAGCTGCTAAGTGTGGAGAATATGATACTTTTAACTATTCAGTATCTTGTCCAACTAGGTAAGCAATTTGTCACAAGCACTTGGTTTTATTTGTGACTGTCCTTTTTTCTTCATACCTTCTTTATGTCCCTTTTAGGGCCAGTTTTCTGGCTACTTTTGTGGCTGGAAGAGGCAAGTGGCTCCATCTAGTGTGTGTGACTTTGCCACTTTGTTCCTGAAACGGAAGAAGTGAAGTGAATTTAAAGGCTGATACTGCTTCTGCTCTCCATATGGGGATTGACCAGGTCACCTTTGTGAAATGGATTTGCAATGCAGATAACTCATTTGCTTAGGGTATCAAACCATCAGTTATCACAGCCCTTTCTAAGGACACTCGGTCTGTTTTATTCAGTTTTGTGACAAATGCTGGCAGATGTGTGATGGTTGTCATTGTTTTGGTGACAGCACTGTTTACATGAAAACCACATTTGTTATTCAGGCTAAGGCAAGTGATTCAGTGAGTATCTCATTCTTGTAAGTGTTTTTGAAATGGACTTTTTGCAAGCTTGAGAGCAAACCAGCAAGCCACATTTTTTTTCTCTTATTTCAGGTCCAGTCATTTTCCCTACCTTACAGTAAAAAGAGCAGTGGTAACAGCAAGGTTTCAGAAGTTCATAATGCAGGATAATATTGGGAAACTTCCACAGCAGTCTCACCCTAACTTTTGTATTTGAAAAGATGCTACTTATCATAGAGGAGTGTGAAGTTACTTTCGTGAAGAGCACGGTGTATCTGTAATAAATAATGGTACGAAATATGCAGGTGTTCCAAAAGCAGCACAGCTGCTTATGCAGTTAAACCTTACAATTTGGGGAGCAAGTGTGCTCCGTGCAGGTTTCACCCATGAGTGCTTATACTTTGCTGCAGTTCCGTAGGAGACAGGAAGGAAACTATTTTCTGTGCTGTAATACTCTCATAAGTGACCTGTTAACTTTGTTTATCATTCTCTGCCTCACTAGTCCATTGGATGCCATGTTAGAACTGACAGAGTGTTTCTTAATTATTTTACAGGATGGTATTCTGTTACCTTCTTTCAGTGGGCTTAAATTTGTTATTTGAGGTTTTCATCATTTTTGGGAAGTTTGTAGAGTGTGCATGTTAAAAGCAGCTGCTTCACACAGTTCTGGATTGATAGAGGCAGCTTGCAAATTTGTAGCCAGCTGAAAACAGCATTTCCAATTAAAAATAAACTATTTATTGAAACTTGTGAGTCAGTGAATCACGCTCCATGAGCAAGTCTAACTTTAGATGGATGCAGCAAGTCTAAACTTGCTGCGGACTAGAGGAGGCTTCATGCAAAGCTTCTGTAGCAGAACTGTGTTTATTGAGCACCGTGCCTTCAGCATAAAGCAGTTCCCTTATTAGCAGGTGTTTAGTTTGGCTTTTGTTCTTAGCTGTGCAAAGCTGAACAGTTTCCTATTTGACCTTATGTGGAGACATGTGCCATGTGTAAGATGAAGGAGCCTAATGAGGAGAAAAGTAAAAACACTTTGTAGAGGAGGGGATCAAAACATGTTGGTGGTTTGAATATTGCTGTAAACTTAAAACTGTTGGAATTGTGACAACTGCACTGAACTGTAGCCTTTGTCCCATTTTGTTAAATCAAAGCAGATTAAAGATGATTGGAGGGCAGCCAGCTTCAAAAGGTTTTGACAAGAAGAGACAAATACACATATAATTTCACAATTTATTAATGTAAGCCTCTTTTTTTCTTGAGAAAGTAGGAATAAAATGTTTTTCTTTTCTCCAGAGTATATTGTGAAAGAGTAAGATAAAGACAAAGATAAAAAAGCAGGCAAAAGCATGGAAGACAGAGTCTTGTCTAATTTTTTTCAGATCTCACTACTTGTACAAAATATATTTGCAGATGACTGTGATCACAGATGATAAGAATATTATCTGTGTAAGTGCTCCTTTTTTGAAAAAAAAAAAAAAAAAAGGCAAAAAAAAAAGCTGAGTATTCCTATCAGTTTTCTTGTAAAATTATGACATTAATTGTAGGATGATGCTGTTGTGTTTTCAGAAATCAGCTGAGCAACTCGTGATGATATTACAAATCAAACCAAATGCATTTCTGATGCTTTAAACCTTCTATGAAGACTATACATAGTTAAACCTGTGATCGCAAGCCATAGTGTTGCTATAAATAAATTCCACTCACTGTGATAAAGGAATAAGTAAAAAAAGATAAAGAAGTGTGTTTGATTTTAGTGGCTTTTTTTAGTCTACCTCTTGGACTTACTTGGATTTCACATTTGTTATCTTTGGCAGCATTCATGGTGACGTACTCTCAAGCTTTGTTTTTATACATCAGAATGCCCATATTTGCAGTATGGGTTACATTCCATTATCTGTAATAATCAGATTTTTAGTATTGCACTGCCAATTCTGCAAACACAATCTCAGCCTATGCAGTGCTAAGGGGGCCTGTATTCTGGTTGAAGGAGATTTCTGGACCCTTTGTTATACCACCTGTTTAGAATTCTGAAATCATTATCCCTTCTCTCTTCTTGTGAGAAGAATCATTTTGACTATATATGTTGTTTGCTGAGACACCCAGAGGTGTTTTGTAGTTTTAATATCCAAATGTACATCCAGACCCAAGATAAGAGAAAGGCTTTGTCTTGAATGGGAGGGATAGCCAGAAACTCAAAGCAAGAGCTTATTCCAGCAATTCTCCTGTCCTAGATGGCTGGAGAAGTAATCTCTGTGGGATGCACCCTGAAGTTTGTTGACCCAGAAATGAGTGTCATCCAGAAATGGATGACATTTGAGTATGTTGACTTAAACTATATAGAATAATAGAATAGAATCATAGCAGCATTGAATCATTTAGGTTGAAAAAACCTTTAAGATCAGTGAGACCAATCATTACTCCAGCACTGCCAGGTTCACCACTGAACCAGGTCCCCAGATGCCACATCCACATGTCTTTTGAATGCCTTCAGGTATGCTGAATACACCACTTCCCTGGGCAGCCTATTCCAATGCCTAACCACCCTTTCAGTGAAGAAATTTATCCTAGTACCCAATCCAAACCTCCCCTGCCACAACTTGAGGCCATTTCCATCTGTTCTGTCACTTGTTACCCGAGAGAAGAGCGGTCCCCACCTGTGCTCACCAGCTCTGTTGCCCTTCTCTGGACATGCTCCAGCACCTCAATGTCCTTCTTGTAGTGAGGGGCCCAGAACTGGGCACAGGACTCGAGGTGTGGCCTCACCAGTGCCGAGTACAGGGGGATAATCGTGCCCTGGTTCTGTTGGCCACATTACTTCTGGTGCAAGCCAGGCATTGGTTTCTTGGCCACCTGGGCGCACGCTGGCTCATGTTCAGCCTGCCATCAACCAACACCCCCAGGTGCTTTTCCACCAGGCAGCTTTCCAGCCACTCTTCCCAAGCCTGTTGCACTGCTGGGGGTTGTTGTGACCCAGGGGCAGGACATGGCACTTGGTTTTGTTGAACCTCAGACCATTATCCTCAGCCCATTGATCCAGACGGTCCAGATCCCTCTGCAGAGCCTTCCTGCCCTCTGTCACCTGCAAACTGCCTGAGGGTGCTCTCATACAGAATCACTGAATATTCTGAGTTGGAAGGGACTCATAAGGATCATCAAGTCCAACTCTCAAGGGAATGGCTCACATGGAGTTTGAACCTACTACATTGGCATTATTAGCACCGTGTTCTAACCAACTGAGCCAATCTCACTCAATCCCCTTGTCCATATCATCAATATAGATATTAAACAGACTGGCCCAAACACTGAGCTCTGGGGAACACCACTTGGGACCGGACACCAACTGGATGTAACTCAGATATTAATATTTTGTGATATTGTTTATTTTGCAGTTTTGTTTCTGAAATCAAAATGATCATTTGCGTGCTCATTTCTATAGAGAAACTTATATATATTCCCTTTTAACATTGACATTTTTTTTTAGGAAACTTTTCACAATCAAAATCAGTATCTATCATTTTGGCTTACATTTCATCTGATATTAGTTCCATTATTTCTCTGAATAGTTGTGGAGAAAGACTGCCATACTTTCTTATAAATAATCTGAGTGAAATTCTGTGTATTCTCATACTGAGAATCTGCTTTTCCATTTGTACCATTATTTCAATCTTCTTGGATTTATGATGACCCTTGTGTTCAGAGCCTGTCTCTTATGTGGCCTCCTTCAATCAGCAAAAGTTTACTTTTATTTCTCTTAGTTGGTAGCATCAGTTTCAGGGGTTGATAAATTTTAGGTAAACTTTATTTCTGCAGAGGAACATTCTTCTCTACTGATAAATATCTAGTTTTTTTTTTTAAAAATTGAGATCTCCAAGATCTAGAATGTGTGATGCTTTCTTAGAAGGGAAAAGAAAATACATTTCCAGAAGAGAACTCTAAAAGAGAGAATTATGCCCATGCTGTGTTAAATTGGACTTTTCAGAATTTTTCAGTTTGCATCAAAAATGAAAACAGCCTTGCAGTCTATAATTGTCTTACCATCCTATGGTAATTGGATAGTGGCACTTTCCATATGTTACTTCTCAAAAAGGCAAAAATGACAACAGGTGGCAGTTTTTACAGATTCTGTGCTGTGGGTTATTTACCCACGCCCCGTTTCTCACACAACCTTTCTGTTTTCTGGCCTGAAAGAAAACATAAAACCAAACCCAATATTTCACATATCTCTGATATTTAAGCCCCCCTCCCCAGTTTTGTCATAGAAAAACAAGCTGCTGAAGTGTGAAGTTGCTTCCTTTGGCACTGATATGAGATCTTGGCAATATAAGCTATGGTTACTTTTTACACTGTGTTCATGAATATTTTTACCTGTTCCTGGATATCTTTGACAATGAGACAAAACTAACTGAACAGAATGTTAATTGAAGTTCAGTTGGAGGACTGATGCTAAGATAGGATGGCTTATGTTTCTGTTTTCTGGTTAAGTTGACAGTACAGTTGACAGAGTCTGGGGAATGTAGATCTGAAGTTGCATATTCTTCTTTATGTTAGAAGCTTGCAAATTTGCTAAATTAATTTAATTTAGCTAAGGAAGAGGTTAAACATGTTTGTTTGCATCCATGCTTAGTTGACTAATATGCATGATGACAAAAAGCAAAGCAAAGAGCACTTAACAGGGTTTGTCAGGCTGCATGGCTGTGCTTAGGCTACAAGGATGAGCATTTTGGTTTTTGGCTGCAAAAACATATGGCAGCATGCTTAATCCTTCTCTTCCAGGCAAAAGGCACATATTTTCCCACTCCCTTGTTTGTCCCACCAGTTGCTGAAGGTAGGAAAGCTGGGAGGGAGGTGGAATACCTTATTGTTTGGAGGAGAAAAAAAAAGGAAGTGGTGAAAAAATGAAGAACCAAGAATAAGCCATATGGGTAGATATCCACTGAGAAGCAATTGCATTTTTTTTAAATATAAAAAAAATGTGGTGAAGGAGCTTGTCAGATCAAGACAGACATGTAATTATTCCTGGTTCAATAACATTTTTATATGAGACACTGTTCTTCTGTTTGTTTTTATTGTAGGTCCTGACCAGATACCCCTGAGGGAAGAATTTGAGCAGATCATGTTGAAAGCTATGCAGGAGTTCACTCTGAGAGAGAGATCCTTGCAAATGAGTGCACAGTGTATCTCTGTGTCACCAGGTCAACTCCCTTGGCTTGCCAGGTTAATCGCTAGTGTGTCCCGGGATCTCGTGCACGTGGTTGTCTCCCAGAATTCCCTGGCAGAGGGCATCTCGGAGACCTTAAGGTCTCTCAATGAAATGAAACATCAGCAAAAGCTACCAGACTATGTAGTTGCCATTTGTGCATCAAAGATTAGAGGAAATGAATTCTGTGTAGTGGTTCTAGGTGAGTATATTTGCAGACTGCTTCAAATGGCAATGCCAAATTAATTTTCTTGAGTTATTATTTCGGTTTTTAAATCCCTTTTGTTCTTTTTATTCTCCTTTGTATTGTTGCACTGCAATGTCACAGTTTACTGTATCTTCAGCAAGACTTGGAGTACTGAGGCCCATGGGGATATAGAAAAATATCTTTATGCTGTTCATTACTACTTCTTGAAAGGCTTCAGACTTTATTGTTTCTGTGATTACCTTAGAAAATATCTTGAAGTGACCCAGTGGCAAAATAGTTGGTTTGTCTTTGTTTCACGTAACAACTGCGATATTTTACATGGTAGAGTCTTCTGCAGACTGCCTAAAACAGAATATGCTTTTTCAGCCTTTTTATCCTTATTTTTATCCCTTTTTATTCTGCACTGATGACTGGCTGTGATGTTTGTATGTGAATGATTGCATCTGGATGGAAATGGACTTTGACTAGTCATCTTTCCTTTGTAGGCAGATAAATCAGTAATGACAACTTTTTACTATTTTTACCTTTTCCCCCCCATACTATGGATAATTACTTTTTCATGTTTTTCCAGAATCCTCCATTTCATCTAAGATACAAATACTTATTTTGAATATCATTTGTTGTACAAGTCTGCAAAATTATGTGCAATAGCAAAGAACCTGCTAAAATTAGTTATATCAGCTAATTCTCCAGTCACTAGTGAAGTAGACTTACTCTCCCAGTCTACTGGGTAAAGGCAATGGAGATCCATGATTGAATACCAGAGTACCCCACACTTCTAGGATGAAAAGGTTGTGTTAACAGTAAACTGTATTAAGGTTTGTTCTCACTCTTTTCCCCTCTCTTCTCCAGGACAGTATCAATCTCGGGCACTTGCAGAGAGCATGCTTACCACCAGTGAATTTTTAAAAGAGATCAGTTATGAGCTCATCACAGGGAAAGTTAGTTTCCTGGCATCACATTTCAAAAATACGTCTCTAGGTGAGTGATTCTAAGAAACAGAAGTTCTAGCTAAGAAAGTCTTGCCTTTTGGGTTGGTGTGTCTCCTGTTCATCAGTTAAAATGCACATGGATACAGCTCTGCTCTCCCCATTGAGAGACATTCTATTCTTTTCTCCATTCCTTGTGCATAAAGGAGTGCTTATCTCCACCTGTGTGGTGGCAGGTCATAACCCTCTGGCAAAATATTTTTAACACTGTCTCAGTTGTCGAATGTAATGGCAGGGCACCCACAAGAACACAAATGTTTTCTAGTCTGCGCTTTTAGCAAGGTGTTAGAGGTTGTTTTATACTGTGTGTTTCTTTGTAATCATCAGATGTCAGCAGTACCTGCAAAGCCACAGAGCTGACATGAAACAACTGTGGTTTCTTGTCTTTTCTTTTCTTTTTTTTTTTTAATTCATCCCATTGATATATCAGTAGATAAAAGAGAAAAGTATTCTCCCCGCGTCTCTTCCCTGCATCTCCAGTCCCTTGCCCCAGTGCAGATTTGACATCAGCAATGTGAGAGCATGGGTGTATATAATGTTCCATGTGGTTTGTCTGAAATGGTTCCCAGATAATTTGGTGCTAATAATAATTTGCTAATTCTGATCTAGGTGATGATTTGGACAAGCTGCTGGAGAAGATGCTACAGCAGCGAGGGGAAAGTGTCATTATTCCTTTTAATGGAGATGTTAGCGAGTGTGTGTCATCTCAGGAGGCAATTGCCATGGTTTCTACACAAGAACCAGGTAATTTTTTTTACGTGCAAGATATGAAATAAGTGAATAGCTTGTTAAATGTTAAAATGCATACACCTCAGGAGAATTTGAAGGTACATTTGCAGTCGGTGTGCCAATCTTAAAATCCTAATCCAGCTAAATGTAGCAATACAGCCATTTCTCAGACACAAAATCTCCATAATAACCTTCAGCAACTTTTTTCCCCTGATGTTTTTATATTTTCTTAGCTAAAACCTGTGATCTTCTGTTAGGCATCAGGCAGAGTAGAGAAGATGTTTCTTTGTAACACTGGCAATGTGGATTCATCTCATCTTTTTGCACCGAGAAAAGGAATGAAACCTTGAGTTTAAGGCAGAGGTGAATTCTGTTCTTCTGATCTCCTCAGGTGTCCTCCTGCCTGGTAATATGCATTAGAGACTTGTGCTCTGAGGCTTAAACTTTTAGGGATTGTGTTTTAAGATCTTGGACTGAAAGTGCTAGGCAAGTGTAATCTGTAATTTGTTGATCTGAGATGTCTCTTATTCAGCATAATGTGATAAGATGCTTAGGTGCAAAAGGTAAGCTAGGTTTTCCTGTATAAAATTGCTGATTTTCAGAATTATTTACCTATTCAGACTTCTAAACATACTTTCCTTTTCATATCACAATAATGGCAAAAGATACACTGAGCTGTCATGAACACTGAGATTCTTTCAGGTCTGGTATCAAAGCAAATTCAACTTCCAGCAAAGCTTTTTTCTGTGAAAGAAAGGTATGCTCTTGGTTCATATTAGTTAAATTAATGTATTTGGTGTTGTATTTGAATGAAAGAAAAATGGTTTATTGTCTCCCCATGGATCAGGAGATCCAACTAGAGGGGCTGCCAGGCGCTTTGTTCTGGCACCCTCAGTAGTACAAGTCTTGAGCTTCTTCAGAGGATTAATTTGAAGGTAGAATGATCTTTAGATTCTGGGGTTTTTTTTCTTCTTACTGTGTACTTCTTTTTTTAAACCTTCATGTTTTCTCAAACACTTATTCTGAGTTCTTTAACATATGGCCGTACAGTGGTTGAAGCTATTGAGAAACTGCCTGAATAAAAAAAATAAAGAAGTAAGCCTCCTAGGCAGTGAGAGGGTCCTTTCTTCCATAGCAGATCTGCTGAAATGGACACTTAGGCATATTTGAACAGGAGAAAAGCACATGTGTGCACACAGACACAAACATGTCCCTGTGTAAAACCAACACAGTAGAAAAAATGGCATAAACAAAAACTGTAATACCATTATAGGATTTAATCTGGTAATCTACAAGTTGAAAATACGCAGTGGTTAATGAAGCATGGGTTGTTGGACATAGAATTTACCTAATGGAAATAATAAGATGCAACATGCTTTTTGTTTTGAGGAAATATGAGTGCTGTGCTCTGGTCCATCCCTCAGTTCACTGCATTTAGTATGATATTGATGTTTATTAAGTCCCAATAAATCTGAGTTTCAGGAGAACATTAGAGCTCTGTACCTCTCTCTCTCTCTGCTTTTTAATAGAAGTATATACGCACATCTTTATATATTTATATATATGTATGTGCATGTATATTATGTATGTGTTGGTTCATTTAACACAATGCATTTCGCTCTGTTGGCATTGAGGTTTCCTTGGGTCGCACTGTTAAAAATCCTTAAAAAACTTAGGGCATTTTAAAAAATGGGCAGTGCTGTACTTGAGGTCATCTGATATATTACCACATTTTGATCAAAGAAAGAAAGTTGACATCTGTGAACTCTCCAGAGTGTTGAGAATTATTCTGGTGAGTGATTTTTTTTTTTTCCCTGATAATAGAGGGTAGGCTGTTTGGAGGGTCATGTTTTACTGGGGGGGTGGGAAAGTAAACATGTTTCTTGTTGTGTTTTGTTTTCTTTTTCAAACAAACACACTCTAGATTTGGATGTTGATACCTTCCAAATTTACCAGCCACAGCTCACAGTTGCCAGAAAGCTCTTGTCCCAGGTTTGTGCTATAGCAGACAGTGGCAATCAGAGCCTGGATCTGGGCCACTTCAGCAAGGTGGACTTCATCGTTATAGTGCCCCGTTCAGAAGTCCTGGTGCAGCAGACCCTTCAACGGATTCGACAATCAGGTAAGAGGGAGCAGAGGGGAAACAGACTGATAAACCAGGGTATGTGATGTTCTTACATCAGTACTGGGGATGTAGATTGCTCCAACATAGCATGATTGTCCTCATGGTTTGTGTTTTATTTTACTTTTTTAAAAAATAATTTTACAAAATCATTAAGACCCTGGAAAATACGTAATTGACCCACATTTCAGAGTAGTTTATTCCTACTTCTTTAATTCAAGTGACATTCAAAGTCATATACATTGCACCATGCCTACTTTATGAATATGACAGCAATATATCTTTACAAAGACTAGTTGTATTGACACAAACAGAAGCAGAGCATGAAAAGTATGATATGATACTAGGGAGAATCAATTTTATATAAAAGAATGATATTTGCAAAGGAAAGGTCAAGATAACTTTTTCTGACTCAAAGAATATCAATATATTAGCTTAACGTGGGCAGGTTTGGCCTACGATCATGGAGCATAATCAACTGAGTGGTGCTTTGGAAATCTTTGTGGAGCCCTGATTTTTTCCCCCCATTTTTTGATAATGTGAAAAGTCTTTGAAAGGTCTTCAGGCACTTTTTGGAAGAAATCTGGAAGCCAAGGAGCATGTTTTGGCCTCCATTGTGAGAGAAATTGCATTTGGATAATCATCTTCACTGGGGCGTATCAGTGGTTTGGCAGACAAGTGGCAGCTTCCCATTGACCCTTCATTTTTAGATGCACTCAAAGGAAAAGATTTTTGTTGTATTATTCTTTTTGACAGGTGTGCTTGTGGACTTGGGCCTAGAAGACAATGGAACGGCATATCAGAGAGCTGAGAAGTACGTGGTTCGGCTGGACAATGAGATTCAAACTAAATTTGAAGTTTTCATGAGGCGAGTGAAGCAGAACCCCTACACACTCTTTGTGCTGGTTCATGATAATGCCCACGTGGATTTAACAAGGTAGTTGCTTCAGTCTGCTGAAGGAAAACCATCCTCTCCCAGCATCTTTCCATTAGGTTTTTCAACAGACTTACCGTCTTAGACACCTATTGCTTTCTCAAGGCATTTTTAAGGCATTTTGTGCCTTATAATTGGAAATAATCTCTTTTGGTTGCCCATGATATTTGTTAACTAATTCTGATTCAGCTGAAGGTAGATGAAACTAATTTCAGATTACTGGATGCCTAACAGGACTGCTTTTAGGGTTATGTGCTATGGTGCTGAAATTGAGGGAAAAATGCTGAATTTTGCAACTTCCTTTGTTCTTCTTGTCTTTTTTTCCTATTCCTCTTTGTTTTCTGTACTCAGACCCAAATGTCTCCAATGTTCACAAGCTGCCTGTGCTTTAATTCATGTTTTTATCTCTGATAATAGCATTGTTTGTGATATGAGAAAGCTTACAGACATTTAAGTCGTCATTATATGAAAGATGCCATAGCTTCTGTAAGAAAAGGATTTTAAAAACCAGCTGTATTGAATCTGGACAGCTTTAGGTCTAAACACATGTACACACGTGCAAAAATATTTCTTCACACCAAATCACTTCACCTTGAAAAAAGAAAGAAATAAGTAAAGCTAATTATTCTGCTCTTGTTCCATGAGTAAACTAAGGAGAATAATGTAGTTTAAACATGATGTATAAGGTTGTGGGATTCATTTCAATATCAGAAATAGTGAAAAGTGTCCCTGCCCATGGCAGAGGGGTTGGAACTAGATGGTCTTTAAGGTCCCTTCCAACCCAAACCACTCTATGGTTCTATAATAAGCAAAATACTCTCCTTGAAGGACAGCTGAAAATAGACAAAAGCAACATTATTTCTACCCGGTCTTCCCCATCACATTTTTTTTAATGTCTTTGCAATACTTTGAATTTGGAATTCCTAAATACATAATGGAGGTAAAGGCAATTTCAGGAGCTCGGATCATCAGAACATCAGTAGACTTTCAGACTTCTCAGACATTTAGAAATTTGTTGCTTCAGACTGGAAAAGCCACTGGATTTAATAAAATTGCTATTGTATCCTATCCCCACAGCCCATGGAACAGTGTTTCTTAATGAGAGGGATTTAATCAGCTTTGGCTTATTTTTGGTTTCCTCCATCTGATTCTTTTTTAAATTGTCACACCAATCCACCTTCTCACTGTCAACAGATTTTGATCCTTTATTTAGGTGTTTATTGTTTTTCCTTGTTTTCCTGAGTTTACCCACAGAGAACAGTCAAACGTTTTTTGAAGTTCTTTACCTTTCCAAAGAGATTTTTTTGAGCTATGATTCTCTGTGTCGTGGTCATTTAGAGATTTTTCTGCAGGAAGAGAGTAATCCATTGAATTTTGGGATGTCAGTAAGGCAGTTCTTTGCATTCTTATTTCTGCAGTGCCATCTCAAGTTCCCTGTCACATGGTGAGCCTAATCATGGTCTGGCTGATAGAGTTATTAATTGCAGGGAGGTGCTTGAAGCATTCAACCTCCTTGTTCTTCAGGTCAGCTCTTTCCCTTATGCCCTGCAAACGCAGCAGTCCAGGATCAGCTCTAGCAATGAGGTACATTGGATACAATCTGACACTGTGGTAAGTGTTTAACTGTTAATTTTAACTGTGAATTTTAATGTGGAATTCACACCTAACAGAATCTAGAAAATGTGTGTGTTAGGAGGGAGCTCTTTCTCTGCTGGAGTTTATTCTCTCAGATTCCGGATGGATAGCCCTGAGATACTGAAGGTATAGGTAGCATTGATATTTAGGACCAGGAATTACAGAGTTTTCTCTGTCTAGTCATGCAAGATGAGAAACTACTTTCTGGTGCTCTGGTCAGATGAAGCTATGTAGATATGCCATAAACCTCCAGAGCTGGCTTTTCCTTTTCAAGCAGTCTGACTTTTGACTGTAAGTTATATGTCACATAGCTTGTCAAGTCTGTTCATTACTTTCCCAATGCTAATTAAAGTTGTGTGCTAGGTTAACAAGCTTTGGTGTAGTAGGTGCTGTCATTGTGCAGAGGAAAAATCCTATTGGATATTCTGCACTATTAACTTTTTTCATCATTTCAGCCAACTGATTCTGAGGATGTTTTGGATAAATCTGCTAAAACTAGCATTTTCTCCTATTACTTGTTTGGTGTATTTATATCAGATTTGACTTTGCTGTGTTGAGTGGACCATTAGTTTCTGCAAAGTGTCTTAAAGTGGGAGCTGTAAAAAACAGTTAACATAAAATGACAGAGTGAATGAATATTCTAAGTTTGCTTTTTGGTTGATTGTTAATATAAAAAATGTGGTGATCTTCTATAAAATGGTCTAGACAATTTTTTGTTTGCCAAAAGTCAAAAAATTAACAAGTTTCAGTCTTCTGATTAAAAAAATAACCCACAAAAGAAGGGGAGAGTGTAGGTGATTAATTACATTCCTAGAGATTACTGCTGATGTAAATGCACTGGAGAACATGCTGTGCTTCCATCAAAGGCTCATGAAATTTGAAACACAAATATTCTGCCTTTCTGATAGCTGTCTGCAGATTTACATTCCAACAAAAAAATTATTAATTTGTCGTTTCCATTGGAAAACTATGTAGACTCTGACAATCAAGAACAACTTTGGAAATTAATAATCCTTCTCTTTTCCAGTTCTACTCTAAATAGAAATGAGGTAACAGTTGTCAGTAGATATAAAGCCAGAGATAGGGAGTCAGAAAACAAATAGCATTCTAGAAACCCCTTGCAGTCACAGGTAGGAGATACGCTGAAAAATTTGCAAGGATCTACACTTATCTTTCCTAGCTGTAGGCAAATAATAAGTTAAGTAAAAAACAATTTACATTTTATTATATTCATTGAAACAAATAAATAGCATCACTTAGGGAGAACAGAGAGAAAGAAAGGATTCTTGGTTTGGAAAATGCTTTCCACTTATTTTTTAAGATGACACAAGAAATAAAAATTTGTTCCAGTTTTCCTTATATTTTTGCTGTTTGTGTATGAAACAGGATGATGCAGCAAGTGAAGACAAGCTATACTTTGGTTTGAATGAATACAGCAAATCCCTCCAGTGGGGAGTCACAAGTCCCCTTTTGAGATGTGATGAAACCTTTGAAAAAATGGTCAACACACTTTTAGAAAGGTAAAGAGTAACATGGAAGCTTGGGATGCTGCCCAGTTGGGATCTTAAAGATACATCTTTATGAGCCCCATTATGGGAAATGAAGACATCATGACGTTTGATGTTGATCTTGGACTACATGAAGTATGTGCAATTTTATTTTTGTAACAAATTTAGTGCAGTTGAAGAAAGGAGTGGATGTCCTTCATTTGTTTTTAGAAGAGATCAGGCCCATTCAGCAGCAATCTGGGCTCAGCTGTGCTGCTGTCTTCTTTTGGCTCAGCCTCACTAAGAGCTCAGAAGGTACCAGAGGTTTCATACCTCACCACTTCTGGTGTCTCTCTTGTTGGTGGTGAGGGACATTGTTTCAAAAATGTGATTTTTATTATTTCAGTCGTTGGCCATGGTTTTGGTACCTGCACCTCAGAGCCTGTTACTACCCTGCAGTTGCCTGAGAAAGCTACTTTCATGACACATATCCAAGATACAATTATATGTGCCTATTACAGGAATGAAGGGAATAATGTCATTTCCAGCAATATGGAGTTAAACTCCTCTGCATATCAGCAGGACAGATCCCTTATAGCACTTCAAATAATAGGTCTCACGTTTGCATATTTACTAGAACAGGATTTTTCTGTGTTCAGTACTGTGTTTCTGTTTTAATCAGGTCAATATAATAGTTGTAAATGGATCTGTATTTATTAAGTAAAATGCAATATCAAATGTGTTACATTAGCAACATTAATCATTAAGTACAACTTTAATACTTAATACTTGTTATTATCTACAAATAGGCAGCAATAATTAGGTCAGTTCCTTAGACTTCTCCTACTCTTTCTGCTCAAATCCGATGGAAGAGGTAGTGGTCATTATCACTCTCTGTTTAAGTGTGGGTGGTAAAAAGGATGAAGGAAGATTTATGTATATGCAAATAATATGAGATTAGGATAATACTAGAAACTGACGGCAGGTGAACCTCTCTACCTTGGAGCCGAGTGAATCTCTGCCTTGGAGCCAGGATATGTTTTTCTGTCACAGTTTATCAATTTAGCCTGTTTTCAAGAAACTGGGTTATTCTGTCTGGGTGGATGAGCCATTCAAGCTTACAAGCTCAAAACATTGCAGACTTTTTGAATTATAAGAAAGCATTTGTTTTAGTAGCAGAAGTGCAGTGGGTACTTTTGTGGCAGGAAGAGTAAAAAGTGTTTTAAAAACTTACTGATTTAATGATTGGCTTATGGTATCCAGGACAAACTAATGTATCTACCAGTTAAACAAAAACCCAAAACTTTCTTTAAATGAATATCATATAGTCTATTAGATTACTCAAGAAAGAGACCAGAAAAAATTGGAACTTTTAGGTATTTTAGTTGTTTGGAATTATGTGGCATGAGACCAGCACTTAAGGGCATAACAGTATAGTGTTTTTCTGTATTATGGTGGTGAGTGAGCTCATGGGAAATGTCTAGAAATTGAGTGGGGTTTTTTGCTTGAGTAGTTTTTAATTTTATTTCTCTCAAAGTTTTACTTCATATTTGTTGTCACTGCATGTAGCTGTAATGAAAGAAAATATGTTGGTGATATAAGTTAAAAAGCAAAATGGAAGTTCGGATTTGGCTCAGAGCCAGCAATTTCTATTGATACATCCAACTTTCTGGTGAGAAGTTGAGAGATGTGAAATTATGAAGTACTTCTCCCACAAACCACTTGAAGCTGCGATGGTCCTCAAGTTTGTAAAAGAAAAAGCTTGTGGAAAGCAAAGGAATTATAAATGTGTACTCTTAGAATATGTAGGATCTGAGGTGTTCCTCATCTCCATCAAGTAAAAGATCTTTAGCTGCAATTTTGGACCAGATGATGGTAACAGAAGTTTATAATTCCTGTTACATGAGGTCAGGCCAAATGCAGAGAATTTTTGTTCAAAATTTTTGTCTATGAAAATGGAAGGCTTCAGTCTTGGAACACCACTGGAAAAAATACGCACTTCTTTCCTCTGCAGTGCTGCGTTTTGGCTGATTTTCAGACAGTACTGTGATTTTGCAGGTGCTAATGCAGAACTGTGTCTCCCTCAAGGTACCCCCGGCTGCACAGCATGGTGATCCGCTGCTACCTTCTCATTCAGCAGTATTCCCAAGCTCTGATGGCCCTCACCACCATGGCCTCTCTAAGGGATCACAGCACACCTGAAACGCTCAGCATAATGGATGACCTTATCACTTCCCCAGGCAAGGACAAGAACGGCTGTGGCCACATGCTCGTCATTCGGGTGCCGTCGGTGCAGCTGGCCATGCTGGCCAAGGAGAGGTTACAGGAAGTAAGGGACAAGCTGGGCCTGCAGTACCGGTTTGAGATCCTGCTTGGGAATCCTGCCTCGGAGCTCACTGTCGCGAAACACTTCGTGACACGGCTCAAGGTTAGCAGAAACTGAGTCTTTGTTTGTGTGCTCCCTGTAGTCATCTGGCCATTATAGCTGTTTTGTGTTTATTCCCACGTGTTTATAGGTTAAGTATTCTATTCTATGTGTTCTGTATCTGTCACTGTGAATGCATTTCTGTACTTTGAACGTAGAAGAGAGACTTGGAACAAACCCAAATTGTTATTGGTCCATGAAGTCAAACACCAGCTGTTATCTCACTTCTTAAAGTTGAATAACAGCATGCAACAGATAGGGTTCATCTCTGAAAGCAGAGCTCATCTCTGTAGGCAAACTAATTATTTCCACCAAATTATCTGTCTGTCTAGTGTATCTGTTGTCTGCTCTGTCCATCCATCTTCTGCCCTTCTGATACCTGGTAAAGTATGCTGTTTGTCACAGATTTCTTTCCTCAACCCCCTGCATGCTGAAAGCCTGCCTAGCATATATGCACCAGCCTAAAATTTTGCGTGGATTTACAAGAGCATGGTTCAAGTAGCCAAAGCCACTTCCTGAATTAACCTCACTACGTAAAGCAAAGGGGCAATGGGTTGCCTGCCCTAGGTATCAGCCTGAAATTGATACTGGTTATCTGCCCTGATCCTTGCTCTGAGTCTCACAGAGAGATTAGTTTTCTGCTTCTACTATGAGTTATACAGTGTATTCAAAAACACAGAGAACAAGAATGAATTTTGTGAGCCTTTCTGAAAGAGCTTTGCTACAGCCACAAGCAGATACAATGTCCTTTAAAGAAGCTATGGCTCCTGCTTCTCAAATTTTCCCTGCAGCAGGAGATGGAAGACAATACTCAGACATGAGACAATGACATGTGAGATAACAGCTCTGTGCTGGTGTGTTTTTTTGGATAGGCATTAATTCCAACCTTAAATCATTCTGAATTGAGTCCTGCGAGGGCTTCTTAATAGTGCTTTGCCATAATGGGTTGCAGCCCTCACACAGTGCTGAAGCAGCCTGTGAGGCGTTTAGAGCAAATCAGGATTGACTTTGGAGCTGCTGCAGGTGGATATCCATGTAGACATTGGTCTGGAATAGAGGAATTTTATCACTTAAAGAGTGAAAAACCTCCTAAATAATTGTTCTTATTCCTCTCTCCAAAACGTTAGATGTGTTTTTGAACTAAACAAAGTTGTAGGATTCTGCATTTGTTTCTCTTCTTGCGGTTTACTCAAAGAAAGCCCTCAAATCTGAACCATGCATATGAAGGGAGTGAGGAGAGGAATTCAATTGCTCAAATATAAGCCTGTAGTGTCCTTTTAGGTGGGGTGTCCCAATAGTATTTCAGAATAACACAGCACCAACCTGTGAGGCTGTTGGTGCTGTGTTATTCTGACATAGTTTGAGCATATGTTTAGGGAAGTGATTCCCATTATAAAATTCCTCTACCACGCTACCATTGACCCTAGCTTATTGCAGGCAATTTTGATTTAGTCTCTGTGCTGCTTGGCATTTGTTCTGACATTAGGTGGAGTACTGAAGCTGAAGGACTAGAGCCAGTGGAGAGCTGATTGTTGGCTGCTTTCACTATGAGCACCCCAGCCCTTTTTTGAAGTGTGTATGGGGAGAGAACAATATGAGGCTACTGAGTACTGAGGCTCCAAATGTGGTCCCACCAATAAATACTCTTGGTTGCAAGAAGGATGAGACCTCATCATGACCATTTTCAGAAACAGGGAGGGAAACTTTATAGGTGTTAGTGAACCCAGCTGAAAAGTTTGACTTAACTTAGCCTCTCTCTCAGATGGCATTAGCGGGGTGTGTGGTGCCACAGCAGGGCAGGGAGGGTGGGCAGCTGTCTCTGCACTGCTGGTGGCTACATTGCTCCCCTCTCTGCCAGACAAGCCTGCTGGTCTGCCAGACCAGCCAGACAGGTCATCCCTCTCCATCAGGGCGCCAAAGGTACAGAGTGAAACAAGAGATGGAAGACAATTTAAGTAACTATTTCACTGACCAGAGATGCTGTCATAGCATATCCTTTAGATGTAACAAGAATCAAACTGGGAAACACTCAGAAGTGAGGAGCCCTGAGAGTTGCACCTCTCTGACCTTCCTGAGAAAGATGGTCAAGAAATACATCTTCTGGATGCAAGTTTACAGCTCAAAGCCCCAGGCACTCATTCCTTTTAGGTCCTTATGCTAGCTAAAAGAAAATCAAGGAAAATCAAAAGAAAAATTGTCTTCCCCTATTTCACTTTCTAGTCATGCAGTTTCACAGAAACTTCTGTCATTGGAGAGGCAGGGGAACACACAGCTGGACTAACCTTTTTGAGCCAGAAGTTCTCTCTCTGCTGCCAAGGCTGACTTACCGAGCCATTAGATACTGCTATGTAATTGGAGAAATAAATTTTTTCAGTAAGCTCTGCTGAACCAGGGGAACTGAAGGTTGTAAGGACACGGGACTGATGCTACCAACCCAGTGCTAAGGGAAAATAGTGCAGTTTTGTGGTCTTGGGCCTTGATAGACTGTAGGTAAGGAGTTCTTTCAGGTGGGGTTACCTCCAGGGAAAGGTTGAAATGTGTATCTTTCACATAATCTTTCATTGTATAAAATAGTTAAACAAGATTCATTGACCCATTTTCATACTCCACTTGAAAGTCTTACTTTAGCTTTACATTAATGTCTTTTATCTGTGCCAAATTGAGCACATTCACTGCTTTTTTTTCTCTGACAGACCACACTAATACCACACCAGGTGAATGTTTCCAGCACTGAATAACTTATGCTATACATCTGTTTTCTTTGCATTTAATGCTTGGCTACCAGAAAACAAATGCATGCCTGTACCCATCTCATTCCTGTTGGCTATTGAGTAAGCAAGCCCTATATACAAAGCAAAAGCAGGAGCTGATGAAAAAAGAAAACAGGTGAAGATTTAGAAGATGTCATTTAGGTGTGACTGGAATATTCTCTGTTCACAGGCTTGGAGGGGCAACGAGCAGGATGACTGGATTCCTCGCACCTATCAGGATCTGGAAGGTCTACCTTGCATTGTTATTCTAACTGGCAAAGACCCTCTGGGAGAGACTTTTCCCAGGTGCTGTTACCACTCTTTCAATATGATTACTTTCTAACTTGTTTAGATAAGTTAGGTTTGATACCATCTAGCTGTCTTTTCACAAAAGAAGTGTATTTTTGAAGACTTTAGTTAGGAACTGTTGAAAGTTTTGGGAAGTGCAGTTTGTGCAAAGTCATGCTACTCTACTATGTGGGTCAGTAAGTGTCTGTGCAAATACCAAGGAGCGCAACTTATGTGCTGAATATTTTAAAATAATTGTATATGTACGGGCTAATAAAATTGTACATGAATATTTAACAAGCAATTAAAGATGGGGAGTATTCATCGAAGTCAGAGAAAACAAAAACTTCATTTTTCGTTTGTGCTGGCTTTTCTAGGTCGTTGAAATACTGTGACCTTCGACTAATTGACTCCAGCTACTTAACTCGTACTGCGTTAGAGCAAGAAGTGGGCCTGGCATGCTGCTACGTCTCCAAGGAGGCAATTCGAGGGCCTATTGTAGCTCTTGACCTCAGTGAAAAGGAGCAGGAGAAGGCAAATGGTAGCGAGAATGACTCTGATGAGCTACTGATAGACTTGGACCGGCCCCAGAGCAACAGCAGTGCTGTCACTGGAACCTCAGGTCAGTTATTCTGCTGTTGGTCTGAAAAACAAGTCTTTATGCCTGTGTTGCTGGAATTTGGATGCAAACAGTGAGATGTTTTCTCAGATGTGGGTTGCTTAGCTGTATCCAGCTGCCGGCTAGACAATGAAGTGTTAGTTGCAGATTCTTCACACTGTGAGCAATTTTCCTGTCTACTGCTGAAAGGAGATGGTATGCCATAGCTAAGCGTCCCTTGTCATTTTAATTTTTAAGCTTAGATTTCACATTTGTTGCTAGCTTTGTTCAGTGGATCCTGAAAAGATCTTAAAAATCAGAGCAAAAAGGGCTAGTATAAAATTCTAGGAATAGAAAAATGCTCTGTAACTGTGGGAGTACCTATGGGTGAGGATGGATATCTGCCTCCTTGCCAAGACCAACAGAATGGTTGGGTCTTGCCCTTCCTCTTCAGGCATCAGTGAAGCCTCACCTCCCACCAAGCCTTCCCTTTGCACTCTGCAGATACTTCTGGGTCCCTCCCTTTGTTTCCCCATGAGTCTGAGGTATTAAGACAGCTGAACTGGGTCTTTGCTACGCACCAGGTCTTCCCATACACCAGCTAAACCTGTTGCAAGGCATTTGCGTCTCCAGCCAAAGGGACAGACAGATGTAAATGATTTCTTTTTACACGGTGAAGCACTGACCTAAGCCACAGCAGCACTCATTGAATAGAAGTATTTGTATGTTAGGACTGTTGCATACATCAAATGAATTCACGGTTTTCTTATGTCAGTCAGTACCTTTTCATTGCCTGCTTTTTGTTTACCCAGGTTCCCTGGCTGACAATGGTGTGAGCTCCTCGAGTGCTGCAGACAAGTCTCAGAAGCAGGCACCATCCCCTAACTTCCAGGCTGTGGCACACAGCTCAGTAGATGAGGGAGCTTACTCCAGTTTTACAGCCAGAGAGACCCTGAAACAAGAGTGTGACTCGCTGGGTAACCAGATGGCGAGCAGCACCACTCCCAAACTCTCCTCACTGTCTGCAGTCTCCCCAACCTTTCAGTGGCCTGCCCAGTCAGCCAAGGACAGCAAGGCCCTCCGTGTGGCACTGCCACGCATCGTCATCCTGTCCAAAGCTGCATACTGCCTCCTGAGCTCACAGAAAAATGGGAATTTGCCTTCCTCCTCTTCCCTCCTGCCTCATGCTGATGTGTCTTGGCTGAGCTCTCTGAGGCCTCTGCTTCACAAGGACATGAGCAGTGAGGAGCAGTCTCTGTACTACAGGCAGTGGACGACAGCCCGACAGCACCACGCGGACTTCAGCAATCAGGCTGAGCCGTCTGGCACCAGGACTTTTCACCCCAGGAGGCTGCTTTTGACAGGACCGCCACAAGTAAGAGCACAGCTCCTTCCTCCTGCCTTTTTAGCAGTCTGAGAGGGCCAAGTGATGTGTGTTGAGGTCAAAAATCTTAAGTCAAATTTTAAGGCTAAGTCCATGCTGAAAGTGGTGAGGAGAGGAAGGGTGATGCTTTATGTCATGTTTCAACCTAAATGAAACACATTTGGTTCGCCCTCGGCATAACGTTGCCATGAGCACATCAGGAGAGAAGCAATTATCACTGCAGACAAAAATGATCTCCCTGCATACAAAAGTGACACAGGCTGTGGCCAGGTTGTGCTCAGAGACCAATTTGGTAAAAGTATTTTCAGCACAGTGGGCAATATTACATCTTGCAGTGTTTTCAGGCAGAGCTGAACACAGAGCTTTGGGATAAGCCCAGAGGCATTTATCTGAAATTTACCCTTCCATTGTAGTAGTTTGGGTTGGCATTTAGACTTTTTTCCATCTCTGGCTCAGGTTGGAAAGACTGGTTCATACTTGCAGTTCCTAAGGATTCTCTTCCGCATGCTGATCCGGTTGCTGGAAGTAGATGTGTATGATGAAGAAGAGATTAATGCCAGTAAGTATTTAGCAGGTATTCTTAAGATGTATTATAAAGAGCCTATGTTATGTATTATTCAGCAAGGAAGTTTTTAGGCTCACTGAAAGGTTCGCTGAAAAACTATGAATTACATCTACTGCATGTTCTGTCCATTGGTGTGTAGCTAGACTTACTCTAGGTATCTGCATATATTTCAGTATAGATTGATAAAAAAGTAAACTTTATAATCGGATTATCTGAGAACTGTTAAATGTATTTTAGATTAATGGATTTGTATAGCACTGAAATGAAAGTGAGCACAAAGCTGTAAATGGGCAACATCTGCCCATGTTATCGTAGGTTTTTAAGTGCTGGTCACTTTTAAGCAGACAGGACGTTTAAGAACATTTTGTTCCTGGCTGAAACCTAACTATTATTTATGTTTATTTATAAGTTATATACCCATTTTCAGTTAGACTGTCTGCAGTTTGCAGGTT
Organism: Picathartes gymnocephalus; assembly: GCA_013390045.1. Classification (NCBI taxonomy): domain Eukaryota; kingdom Metazoa; phylum Chordata; class Aves; order Passeriformes; family Picathartidae; genus Picathartes; species Picathartes gymnocephalus. The sequence continues at coordinate 187,202 of WEKY01049428.1, forward strand.
TTATGCTGAGAATAAAGGGGAGCGGGATCCTCTCTGGATTTGTGCTCATTTGTCAGATCTCACAGATCCATTTACTGCCATGACTGGACCTTGTCTTGAGAAGAGCAAAACCTTTTAAAATTTAGTCCTCTTCATGGTGTTCTTTACATAACTGTGGTTTTGTAGGGAAATTTCTGTGGTGCATAACTCTCATGACCATTAGACTAGCATCCTGAAAACATAGTTGTTGTCAAACCTTTGAAAAGACTAATTTATGTTTCTGTTCATACAGTCCTCTTACATGCAAAAAAAAAAAATCCTTTGTATTGGAGTTTTGGTAGAAGTTATTCCCTTATTATTTGAACTAAAGTACCTCAGAAACTCAGATGAAATATCAAAACATAAAACCGTAAGAGATGTTCTGTGTCATGCCGACTGGCATGTTGAGATCACAGCAATGTGTCACACTCCTGCCAGGAATGCATGGAACTCCAGCACATGAGCAGTTTGAGTTTGGTTGGGTTTTTGGTTTTGGCTTTTTTGTTCCCACTACTCCTGTCAGAATGCTTCTCCATAGCACTAGTATTCTCATTATTTTAAATACTACTTTATTCTCCACCCCACATATGTTTCTATGCCATTTATACACATTCTCCTTGGGACCAAAAAAACATACTAATTTAAATTAAAATACTTTTTCTCTTCTTTGAGGTTTGCTTCTTTGGAGTGGTCAGGCAGCTATGTTACCTCCTCTTCAGCATTCATCTAGGTAGCCTGGGTCTTCTTACAGGATCCTCACAAATGACAGGCTCTTTAGTCTCCTTATCAGTTTGGTACTCTGGCCTACACATCTATTTTCAATTTATTCTTCTGGTGCATTGGTGAGCAGAACCGAATGTTTAACCAACCCCGCCTACAAGAGCTCATGTATTCCCCTGCTGCCACTGAAAGCCCCATGATTGATGAAACCTATGATTGCACTGGTCTTTTCCATTGTCCCTTTTCACCGGCCTTGATGTTTAGCTTTTACTCCAAGGTTCCTCAGCGACTTGGTCATTTCCAACCAAGGTGCTCCCAACCTGCTGCAGAAATGCTTGTTATTAGTCCTTGAATGTACATATGACTCATTTTTTTTCTGTTAAATATCACCAAGTTTTTGTTGTTACAGTTTTCGAGGGCATTGAATTCTTTCCAGTTGGTCTTTGATTCCTTTTCCATGTTGACAATGACTCTTAGGCATGTGCCACCTGCAAACTTAAGCCAATTTTTTGTTTAAGCTGGTGATGCTAGTGAGAATATGAAACAGTGTGCCCCTCTCCTGATCTTTTAACTTCATTGGTAATCTCACCTGCCTTAATGCTTACAATGTTACATGCTGCCATCTTCTGTTTAGTCAACTCTTTCAATTTACAGACAATTCCCTGTCTCCGTTTTCTTCACCTGTATTAATAATTTGTCCTTTGGTGTCACACCAAGTACTTGAGTCCAGAAGGATAAGATTCATTGCATTTCCTTTGTTCAGTAATACAGGATTTATTTAGTCAACCTATGTTCCGTTTTATCATATTTGTCATTTAATTCAACATCTTTAATTACTGCCTTCACCCTCTCCAAATTTTGAATATTACCCAGGTCAAAGTAATGGACTCAGAGCTCTGTAGATTACTGTCCCTCCTCTTGCATCAGGGTACAGTGAGCATGTGTTCATCCATAGACCCAACCTTCATTTCACCAGAATTCACTTTTCTAAAATCAGTAACCTCAGTTACACACCTACTTTCTTGTGTTCTTCCATCTCATTTTGATCTGAATTGACTCATGTTCAAGCTGCATTCCAAAGCGTTTTCTACCATTCCCATTGCATAAACTTGATTTTTTACTTTGTACTTATATCTGTCGGATCAAAGCAAAAAAGTTTCATTAGATCCTTGCTGGCCACATCCCATTCTGTAATAGAAGTGTGTCTTCTACTGCCTTTATCATGTACCACCAGCTACTAGTTCATAAATATATACAGCCTCTCTTTCCTTGCTTTCATCTCTCTGCCTTTGAATACTTTTGCTTCTCATTTACCCAATGCTTTTCATTCCATCACAGAGAGGCTCGAAACTACTACACCCGTGCCTTCTGCACAAATAGGACCATTTATCTGAGCATTTTATGCTTAAACCAGAGTGAATTATACCTCAGCAGCATGATGAGGAACAGAGCAGAAAGATGCCTAGAAGGCTCATTCACCTGCACGCAGTTTCTAAGGAATTGCCATTTCTTTGAAATGGCTTTGTGTGGATTGTAATTTCACTGGTAACCTTTATGATGTTCAAAGAATTTGCTGTGTGTGCGCGTGCCTGTGTGAGTTCCAGTGCAACTGTAAAGCAGCAACCATCATATAAACATCATTTGGTGGGTATCTGATTCTGCTTACCTGAAGTGTGTTGTTGCAGATCATACAGAAAACAGTGAAATTACTCAGTCTAGCAACGACCACTGGCCAGACATTGAGATCTTCAGCAAAATATCTTTTGACCTGAGTGTACATGACCCTAAGTACAGAAATATAAGTCCTGTATACACAGAACAACTCTCAAGAGTGAAACAAGGTAAGTAAAATGTAGACTTTTTTAGGAATACTTTTCTGTACAGACTCAGTGTTTATTGGTTCATTTGAACACAAGTTCACAAAAACCTTTAATCTCCAAAATTAAATGGAAAAAAATGTATTCTTTACAGTTTTTACCAGAATCACAATCTCTGTTTTTTAACGCTACTAAAATGTCTGTTACTTCTTTTCTTTGTGCACAGAAACAAGCAAAGAAACAAAATCAGAGGAACCTAAGAAAAGGGAGACCATGTCCATGATGCTGACTAAATATGCAGCTTACAACACCTTCCATCACTGTGAGCAGTGCCATCAATACATGGACATTAATCCTGCTGCACAGGTTGGTGTCAAGGTCTAAGGGTAAACTGCATCCTTGATTTTTTATTGTGGTCTCTCCAGACATACTGCTCTCATCTCAGAATTCATGCTTTCACCTTCCCTGAGATGGAATTGTTTAATCCTTCCATTCTCAGGGGAGATACTGAGCCACAGACACAGGAGCATCAAATGTGTCTGCCACGTTCTGAATGAGTAGTTCTCCTCTGCAGCTGCCTCTTGCAAAGGGTGGATATCGTGGTTAGTTGTCTAAAGCCAAAGCATTATTCAGCCTGCCCAGAGGGTTTGCAGGGTCTCATGGGAAAAGACTGTAAAAATTGAGAGAAATGCTTGTCTAATGTAAATGCCAGCCATCCACACCTGCAATGGGAGATGGCAAGGCCTATTTCTTCCTCCCTTTGTATGTAACTGTGCATCCTTCTCAGCAGTACCTTGTGAGTCACTGGACAGAAATGACCATTTTTATCTGTTTAGTTAAAAAACTTCTAGTTTCTAAAGCAAACAGTTATGCTCACAGGAGACTGGCAAGTAAGATTATTCCTGGTTAATAGCTCACACATTATTTCTTAACCACCACCAGCAGTTTACCTGGAAGTTTCTTATCTCAAATCATTCCTTCCTTGCTCGCTAATGTTTTCCAACAGCTTGCTATTAAGATATGGCAGCATAGACACCCTGACCTGGCAGGGCACAATGCCAGTTCCCTCAGAGCAGCACCAGCAGGTCTGATCTAAACCTCATGCTTCATTAAGTCCATTAACAGAAGCAAATCCTCCCCAAGGACATCTGTTGTTCCCTCCACTCATCTTTGTGCATGTGGTCAAACATAACTAGTACTAATAAATTTAAAAATCTACTTGTATGTGCCAATGGGAGCTGTGTATATAGGATTAAGATAATTAAGCTCAGGGAAATTACACTTTCCACGGGGAGTCATTGGATAGCAAACAATATGAAGGGAGAGAGATTCTTAAATGCTTTAACAGAACCTAAATAAAGTCCCTTGCATTTTCCATCTTAGGCTAATTATTTCAATTTTTAGCAAAGATTATAGAAAGTAAGAGTAAGTGATTTGACTTTGTAGTAGGACAGATACTTTTGTAGGATGGCATCTATCAGCTGTGTAGGCATTTGGACACACTTACACGGTTCAGTGAAGTGTTGTGCAAATTTAAGCTCACCCAAATTCTTCCTACCCTTGTTAATGGTGTGGTCTGCTTTGGCCACACAGCTACTTAGGAGAGTATTGCCACAGGAAAAATACCATACTAATACAGTAGTGCTCCTGCTGAGGTGTCTGAATGACAGTGCATGCTACTGTGGAGCCACATCCACACGCTGCACTGCTCTTTGAATCTTCTGGGGAGATTTATTTGGACAGTTTTTTTCCATGTGTGTGTATCTATATATTTGACTTCTCTTTGTAAATATTGATAAAAACTTCCTAGCTGAAATGGACTTCAGAAGAGTCCAGCTTGGCCAAAGACCATTACTGGTACAGAAAGCTGATTCTTTTAATAGCAAGGCCTAAGTAATGTACCTTATTGTGAGGAAAATGATTACTGAAAGAGAGTGGTTTGGATGTTCTTCTCTGATGGTTTCCAGTGCTGTGACTGTAAGAACTCCTCCTTACAAACTCCTTATGTATTACCTGCTTGGAAGTCTCTTTTTGCTGCTTGTTTGTATTCAGGTGTCTGACTCCACTCTGCATGCATTCACGTTTTCATCCTCAATGCTGGGAGAAGAGGTTCAGCTGCATTTTATAATCCCCAAGTCCAAAGAGAACCATTTTGTTTTCAGCAAACAGGGAAAACATCTTGAAAGCATGCGACTCCCACTCGTTTCTGACAAGGTGCGTGCTGCTCTTACCCATCTGCTGCATGCAGTCAGCTTGACATACATTTGCAAATTAATGGGGGGAAGTTTTTTCTGTTTTCTTTCTGTTTTAAAGTCCTTTGTGTAATTTTTACCTGGCGGTCCTTAGAACAGAGGTTCTTGAGGACAATCATCCCTTTTTCCACTTCTAGTGTCCAGTTCACATGTGTTGCAATAATCAGTGATCTTAAAATCTGGTATATAGAAGTAAAGTTCCTTTACCTATCTGGTAAATAGAAGTTCCTTTCAGGAATAACCTGCTTTTTACCTAATGTTGCCAAAATATCTTGTGTTCCAGCAGAATCTGAATGCAGTCAAGAGTCCTATCTTCACCCCGTCAAGTGGACGTCATGAACATGGCCTCTTGAACCTCTACCATGCCATGGAAGGCATCAGTCACCTGCACCTCCTGGTAGTCAAGGAGTATGAAATGCCACTCTACCGAAAATACTGGCCCAACCACATCATGCTTGTCCTGCCAGGCATGTTCAACAATGCTGGAGTTGGTAAGAGACACCATCAGTGCATTGCTTTGAAGGTATAAAAATCTACGTTGGACAACGTGGATCATGCTGTTGCAGGAAACATTGCAGCAGCTCCTCACATTCCTGCTGTGATAATAGCAGCAATGTCTGTGCAAAAATGTGGAAGAACTGCTGTCAGGGGCATGGAATATATGTTTGCATGGATTGCTGCCTTCTCAGTTTAAAATCTGATGTTTTATGGGTCATATTGACTCAGTTTACTCAGCCCTGCTGTGCAAATGTTCATTCTAGATGTTTTACACATATTCAAATTGCAACGTTGCAGTTAGCAGAAGGTAAATATTAACTGCAGCTGAACATTGGGGGCTTGAACTTTGGAATTTGTTTTCATGGATGCTGAGTTTTTTCTGCAAGAAGTTTAAATTAGCTTCAGTTTTAGAATCTTAGCCCCTTTTTGGTTCAAGTTACTTAAAAAATGCCCACAAAATTGTGTTCTGCAAAGTGTCTTAACACATCCAGTCTTCTTGGAATCTGCCTTTTAGATTTAATCACACTTAAAAAGGGACATACAAATTTCTTTTTAAACTAAGGCGTTAATGAGCACTAAGTTCAAAAAGGGTAATGACTGTGGATGTTCGTGTTCCCTTTCTCTGGGAAGAGTGATAAAGTCTAATGAAGATGTCTGTATGTCTTCTTTATGGTACTTCCTCAGGTGCTGCCAGGTTTCTTATTAAGGAGCTTTCCTACCACAACCTAGAACTGGAACGAAACCGCTTGGAGGAGCTGGGAGTGAAGCGCCAGTGCGTGTGGCCCTTCATCGTGGTCATGGACGACTCCTGCGTCCTGTGGAACATGCACAGCCTCCACGAGCAGTCCAGGTTGGTACCCACCCACGCTGGGTCCTTGCCCTGATCCAGCAGTGACAGCAGCACATCTGTGACCGAGGCTCATCTCTAACATCTGGCAGGGTACTCAGAGCAGTAGGAAGGCGGTATGTTTGTCGTGTTGACCACCAACATTCAACCACCTGCTGTTGAACACTTCCACCTGACTGCCCTTACCTCTGTGTCAGTACCACCAACAGACGTCTGCTTGTGGTTGTTCTTTGCCTAGAGCCACTCTTGCTTCTAGTGACTGTTTGAGTGATTTTTCAAAATGTTACTTTGTTTCGATTCAATTTATGTTTCTCAGTGCAAATAGTTTATTTGGGGAATTTAGAAGGCATTAAGCTCTTGACCTTCTCAGTGCTTACACTGTACAGTGCAGAGAAAATAGCATTCCAAAAATTATGTGTAAGGTGACTTCTTTTCCCTTCCTAAATTGCTGTGTAGGAACTTATTCTGCTGAAAGGCTCATTTTCTGAATGGCTGCATTGATGGGGTAAGATTAGTTGCCTGTTGTTTAAAAAGCCTGCATTTATGTATATATTTTTACAGCATCTGGAGTAAACATTCTCAGTTGTCAATGGAATTTTTTGGTCCTTTTTATACACACATATGTATATATGTGCAATGTATATTATATAAAAATAATAAAATAAGTTTGTATGTTATGTATTATCATGTTTTGCAGCCAGTCCCTGGAGCCTGGGGGTTCCAGCAAGAATGTGTCTCTGAAAAGCGTCCTCCAACACATTGAAGCCACTCCCAAAATTGTTCATTATGCAATACTGGGTGTTCAGAAATGGAACAGTAAGCTGAACACCAGGAAAGCAAAGGCTCCGTTCTCCAGGTGCCACGTGCGTGATTTTATACTGCTCAACATAGACCTGACCCAGAATGTGCAATATGATCTAAACAGGTAGGCAGTACATATATATCTGTGGAAAAGTAGCATATTGACTTGATAAGAACCTTGTCACAGTGTTTCTGAATGCTGTTGAGATAAACAGAAAGATCCTGCCTAAGGTAATGAGTGCACAATCACAAAAATAAAACACAGCATGATACATGTTTCATCTGAAGGAGTAAAGCATCAAAATAAACCTGCCATAAGCCAAGAAAACCTGGAGGAGACAGACCAAGGGCAAGGAAGGGCTTGAGAGGACTGAAAAAAATGAAGAAAGAAGAAACTTCAGGAGGAAAAAATAATTGGGACACCAAAAGTAGAAGAAAGGAGCCAAAATGGCATCAGGAAGAATGGGGAGCTTCCAGAGTGCCTAGGAGGAGGGATTCCTTGTATTTCCTTCCGAGATAGCTGTCCTCCCTGTTGCCACTTGAGTTTGCAAGAAAAACAGATGAAAAAATTATTTTCTACTACTTCCTTCCTTTTTTTCCCTCCCTCCTCACCTAACTTCATCCTAAAGCATTTGCAATAAAGCACCCATATCATGGGCCTTTATTGCTAGCTGTCATCACAGATTGAAGAAATACCCAATTCTTGCTCTTCCTAGACAAGTGATTTCCAAATAAACTCACCTGTTTCTGATGGCCATAGATGGCCCTGCTGCTGTTTTCAGGGATCCTGTGTGTTTGAGCAAGGAACTGTAGCCTGTCACTGCAGGCTGGTGTGACTTCCAGAGCTCTTGACTTCACATTGTGTCAGGTTGAATCATGAGGTGGGAGTCAGCCCACAGAAGTGAACAACAACATCATGAGTAGTGGAGGACTAAGGTTACTTCCCAGCAGCTTTTTCTCCCATAGCCAAATATTTGTTAAAGCCACATTTTCCCTCTGATTCCAGTTTAGGAAGAAATATGTCATATGGAACTGGCTTGTTCAGAAGTGGAGATTGATCATTGCAGAGCTTCTGTCAGATCCAAAATATATAATAAAAAAAAACGCCAAACATAAAAAGAATTAAAATAAAAGAAGTAAAGGTTGGGGAGGAAATGATTGATGCCAGTATGTGATGAGCATGAGAGCGCAAGCCAGATTTGGTGTGGGGAAGAAGCACACAGGCACACTGAAAAGTGAAGACTAGTTTGGTTTTAGGGTGACAAGCAGCTGCTTTCCTTGACCATTGAAGGAATGAGTCTTCAGAGCTCTGCAGAAAATTTGTAGTGGCACCATATCAGATGACCTCCAAAAATCTCTGCTGAGCCCATATCAGCGCATTTCAGCAGTGGGTGTGTGAATGCTTGTGCACAGCAGCCACACAGCTGGCTTAGTGATCTTGTGTTTAATGTCCAGGTATTTCTGTGAAGATGTGGATTTTAATCTGAGGACCAACAGCAGTGGCCTTCTCATCTGCCGCTTCAACAACTTCAGTGTCATGAAGAAACATATTCAGGTTGGAGGACAAAAGGACTTTGTTGTTAAGCCAAAAATCATGGTGAGTCTGGAAGTATGCTCTGTTGTACTTAAGGGGTAAAATCAGGACCTGTTTTCCCTAGAAATAATGAATTCTCTAGTTTTTTAGATTTATTTCATGCTTATTTGACATCTGACGTTCACGGCCTAATCCATGGTAGGGCTGCCACACCAAAAATAGAAAATGAGAAACATTTTGCTATTTATAAATTATTTTAAAAATCCTCCTAATCTATTAGAAGATGCTCTGACATTGGGAAGAGTTTGGTCTAGCTTTTCAGTGGTGTCTCTGATGGAGGAAGAATTTGTAGACTCTGATCAAAGCAGGCAAGTTGTACCAGATTCTGTTTTAAAAACATTAGCACAGCCACAAGTTTCTGGTGTTTGCTGGTTTGTGATGACTTTCAGGCCTTGTACTTCCTAACAAGAGGCCTGAGGAAAGGCTCTGAAAACTGCAACCTTCCGAAATCCACCCAGGAAATCCAAGTATTTATAAAAAATATACCAAATATTTTATACAGAGTATGTTACACCTATGTCAGCTTTAAATGGAGGTGTATTTCAAAGGATTGTCTTTAATCTAGGAATCTTACAGTTTGTGTTCCTGGTGGTTTTGAACACATCCCATGCCATTCCCCTTTTAAAAAACCACCACCCATACTTCATGATTTAACTGACTAAACTCTCGGTTTGAGTACTTTTGAAGATCATTTTATGATTTTCTTTTTCTTGTGGTTACAGTGGAATATGTAGTAATGGACTGGTCTATGAGAAAATTCCATAGAAAACACTTTCTATGGATGACTCCACACAAGGAGTATGTAATTTCACATAATGCCCAGGAGTAAGGCAGGATGAAGGCCACTGTGACAGTTTGAACTCCCTATTTTATTTCCCTTCTTTAGGCAAGCAGATATCCACAGACGTATTTAGCAAGCACAGAACAAGCAGTTCATGTATTTCTGTGCTTTGTTGCTATGTGAAAATTGAATGGGGAGTTTTGATCCTTTTGATCCTCTTCTCCCTCTTCCTGCTCTGTCATGGCAGAGTTATCATTCCCAGTTAGAGGAACTCCTGCAGAGCAAATACACGGAGTAGGTGGGTTAAAAGGGGTTCCGCTTGCTTTCACTGCAGGTCTCAGACAGTGTGGCCCCAATAATGCCTCTTCAGTACGTCTGTGCCCCTGACAGCGAGCACACATTGTTGGCAGCTCCGTCTCAGTTCCTCCTGGAGAAATTCCTTCAACATGCAACGTACAAACTCTTCCCCAAGGCCATTCATAACTTCAAGAACCCAGTATTGGCCATCGACTGCTACCTGAACATCGGACTCGAGGTACAAAAGATTTATAGGGACAAGGAAATGCAAACCTTTATTTCAGTATCTTTGTTGTGTTGAAACCCCCTTCTTCGGCATCAAGAGTAATGTTTGAAGACTTTGGTCTCAAACAGATTCTGCTGTAAAGGACCAATCCACTGCAGGAGCTGGTGGTGAAGCCTCCAGCTGGCTGGTGGAGGTAGAGACCAGAGATCTGTGATGGATTAATGTGACTGCTGGACTGTGCCAGGTCATGCAGTTGGGTCCAACTACAGGCTTGGGGAAGAGTGGCTGGGAAGCTGCACAAAGGGAAAGGACCTGGGGGTGCTGGTCGACACTCAGCTGAACATGAGCCAGTGTGTGCCCAGATGGCCAAGAAGGCCAGTGGCATCTGGGCTTGGATCAGAAATAGTGAGGCCAGCAGGACCTCCAGGGAGGGGACTATTCCCTTGTACTCAGCACTGGTGAGGTCACACCTCAAATCCTGTATTCAGGTTTGCACCCCTTAATTCAGGAAGAACACTGAGGTGCTGGAGCATGTCCAGAGAAGGGCAGTGGATCTGGTGAAGGATTTGGAGCCCAGATCTGATGAGGAGCAGCTAGGGGAGCTGGGGTTGCTTAGCCTGGAGAAAAGGAGGTTCAGGGGAGACCTTACTGCTCTCTACAACTGCCTGAAAGGTGGGTGTAGCCAGGTGGGAATCGGCCTCTTCTGCCAGGTAACAAATGATGGGACAAGGGGAAACAACCTTGAGTTGTGCTAGGGGAGGTTTAGATTGGATACTGGAAAAATTTCTCCATGGGAAGGTTTGTCAAGCATTGGAACAGGCTGCCCAGAGTAGTGGTGGGTTCACCATTCCTGGAGGTATTTAAAAGATGTGTAGTTGTGGCACTTGGCAACATGGTTTAGTGGTGAACTTGGCAGTGCTGCATTAACAGCTGGAGTTAGTGATCTTGGATCTTGTGGATCCATGATAACAGTGGGATCTTGATGAGCCTAACCTAAACAATTCTCTGATTTGCAAAGGAATTGGGCATGTCTCTCTCATATATTTCATACAAAGCAAAAACCAGTGATGTCATTCTTGACAAAACCTGATGTTCATCCTTTGATTCTTCTCTTTTTGTGAATCCAGGTTTCAAGGAAATTAGATTTTTGCAAATACATTCTAGATGTCTGCAGGTGGGGAGATTAAAATTTTTGAACTAGGTCTGGAGCAGGGTCAATGGAGCAGGGTGTTGTTCAGACAAATTTTATGGAGGTCAGTGGTAAGATAGAGGAGACACCCTTTGATATATAACAACCTTCACAGCAGTGAGACATGAGAGTGCTTGGAACCATGAGCATCAGCATTTCCCCTACTCATGGAGTCACTTACTTTGTTTGACAAATGTATCCTTATTAGAATAACTTATAAATCTATACAGTCATTATCAGCAGGTAATTCGTAGAGAAAAAAAGAATCTGAATTACAGAGAGCCCTGAAACAACATGTTGCAGACTTGATGACCAAATCTGAATCTAGAGGTTTGTTCCGTGTTACTTCCTTGGGGAAATTTGCTCAGTACTGCAATCTTCTTGGATCAGATCTTTATCAGAGCACCAGCTGACTCACCTGTTATCACTAAGTTATATTCCGTTCCATATAAGTCACCCTTAGACATTTCTCAGACAGAAAGCATTTCTTTCCACCTTGTGTTTCAGGTGGCCATATGCTACATTAGCTCTCGCCCACACTCAGTCAATGTCAACTGTGAAGGGGTGTTCTTCAGTGGACTTCTGCTCTATCTCTGTGACTCTTTCGTCGGTGCAGACCTCCTCAAGCGGTTCAGGTTCCTCAAAGGTAATCTCACTGCTCTGCTGGGCATCCTAGGTGCTTCCCACCAACTAATAATAGCATGGAGGAAAAGGGAAAGGCAGAGGAATAAACAGCTTGATTAATCAGGTCCATTATTTTCAGTTTGTTTTGGCACTGTTTTCAAAAGAAATAGATGGAGTGGTTTTTGAGGGGTGTATCAAACTTCTGTTCCTGTTGGCAGATAATTGAACCTTAGGTAAGTGTTGATAAATGATATTCATTAAGTTAAAGTGACATCAACAAGGATTGTGGAAATTAGACAATGGATTGTGCAGTCAGCAACTTGAGAGTTGTGAGCACAGATGTTACTGATGAGGACAGGAAATTCTGCTCTGGCGATCAGTCTATAATGGCAATAAATCTTCAGTTCGGTAAAGAAGGACAGCTCTTAGCTGGAGGATGTTTTGGTCTGCCCCACCAGAATTTGATAAAAACTTCATAAAAATCTTTCTTTTTGTCTTAATGCTGACAGTTAGCAAATTGCCAGAGGAAATTCAGAAATGCTGAAGTGTGTTGCAGAGCTCCAGTGCAGTTGTGGCACAGCTGAGCTGTTTTGCTCTCGTGCTGGCTGAGGATGATGCATGTGCAGGGGCCCCACAGGGATGACCCCTGGCCACGCAAAGAACCACGTTTTGAAGTTTGCTCTTGTGCCCGCTTGGGCCCTGCAGGGCAGACAGAGGAGGAAGGCACAAAGACACGCTGGGGATGGTGCTGCCCACCACCAGGCCCCCAGAGCTGATGCAGCCAGAGAGGGCACTTTGTTGTTTCCTTGGCAAGAGGTGGCTTCTTCCCAAAAACGGGCAGTGGATGCCTGGTAGGAAGGGCCTTCCCCTGCTTCAGTCAAGCAGAGGAGGAATCTGAACCAAAACTTTCTGTGTGCCAGGTGCATGGGCTGGAGCACAGAATAAAGTCCTGAAGGTGTCCATTTCCCTTGCTCATTAGATGACTATGTGTAACACCAGGTGGAACGAATTTTGTAAATTTGTTAAGCCACAGAAGAAACTGGGGACTCTTAGAGTGCCTTACCAAGGGCAGCTCTCACACTTAAGGAAGTCAGCAGATTTTCTTAAGTCAGTTATAGGACCGGTTTAGCTTAGTAGAATTTCATCTTGACCTTCTACAAACCCAAATGTTCCATGAAACAAACAAAAAAAAAGTAAGCTTTATTATTTGGGCATAATTATCAGTAGTAAAGACCACATTGCAGTTAATGTTCTCTCTGCTGCAGTTGATATTAACACTACCTGTCAGGCAGTGACATGGTGTGATCACACCACACCTCACACCTCACACCACACTTGCTTCTCCGTGTCTGTGCCTTCCTGTCTGTGCAAATGGACACATTTATTTCTGTCCTGGGGCTCACAGGACTGATCTGAGCCAGGACTGGACAGCTGGTGATAGACCCTTCTAATACTACTTTTTTCCTCCCTAGCAGCTGAGATTTCTTTAAAATATCTTAGGAAAGTCAGTGAAGGAAAGGAGTTGTTATTGTACCCTGAGAATCTAACGTGCTTTTCAATTGAAGGTGCCACCCTGTGTGTCATATGTCAAGACAGAAGCTCACTACGGCAGACAATAGTCCGGTTGGAGTTGGAGGATGAGTGGCAGTTCCGACTTCGGGACGAGTTTCAAACTGCAAACAGTAGTGATGATGAACCACTCTATTTCCTTACGGGACGCCACATATAAGCTTCGCTGAGACACTGCTAACAAAGAAAAAAAAAGAACTTTTTTTTTTTAAAAAAAAAGTACAATCACTGTGGAGCAAAGTGCAACCAATATTTATCTAGACTGCTCTAAAGGATTCCCCACATTCTGAACTAGCTTTATTCTTTGGGATTAAATTATCACATCCGTTATGATTTAAAGGATCCTGGATTCCAGTTATTTTCATATCATTCACAACCAATGACACTAATCACACAGCCAACCAAGCTGTAGGATCTGGGAAGAGGATGTTGTTTTGTCGAAGAATCCTTTTTATATTCAGCTGAGTGAGGGGAAGAAGCCGCTCTCCTCTTGCAGCTGCAAGCTTGAATGTGTTACATGAAATGCACCCCAGCATGTAGAATTTATCGATGATAGGTGGAGGAGAGCCCACCGTGTCTCTTCAGCTCTGTGCTGTGGTACAGGAATACTCAGGGGTTTGAAACTACAATATAAAGTAGATACTTGTATTACAAGGAATAGTCTTGTTCTCTGTGCAGTGTTAGGTTAAAATCTGTAATTGTGTACGTATTGAAACTGTCTTTGGCAAAATTTCCACAGGTGTTCAAAGTTTACTTAAACCTGAACAAATGGGCAAACACGTGGCAGGCACTGTGCACCCTTAGCAATGGTATTTTGCCCCAGTAGGCACCCCCTCTTCAATTCTAGGGCCAGAAGCAAAGGGCTTTTCAGAGCTGCTCTCTCTTCAGTTAGAGACCAGGGTAACTTCCCAGCAAATCACCCTCAGTTTCTCAGTCTCCGCAGAGCTTTGGAAACTTGCAGTCTGTCCTCCTTTGCATATGGAAATGCATCCTCCTGTCCGTCCGGTGCCTTTGTGGTGGACTGTTTGCAACTCCTTCTCCATTTCCTTTACACTCAACTCCAGTTGGCTGCAGAGCTGAGATCAGGTCTGAGCTGTACCCTTATATGAAGCAAAACACCAAGAAATGTGCAGGAGAGTAACAGTGCCTGAGCTGGATCCAAAAGAAACAGGAAGTATTCTACAGCAGCTCCAGCAGGGAGCAGGGGAGAAATGCCAGGGAAGTGGGACAGCTCAGGAAGGACTCCCCAGAAGCAGAGATGTGTGAACACAGCACCTGACACCGTCATCCGTGCACCTCTGTAAATGCTGGCTCTGCAGCAGTCGCACACTGTTCTATTTCCAGCTGCAATACTGATCCTTGTGAAGGTGTTCCAGAATTAACTCGATGCCCAGCATTTGGCTGTCAGGGATAAATGTAGCAGTGCTCTGTTCCCCTCACACTTCGCAGGTGTTGCCTCACTGAGGTTTACACACACACACGCACACCCCCAACAACAGTCTTTCTGCACATTGTGACCCCATTTATCAATAAGAAAAATGCAGAGTGTTCTTACAGGCTATTCAGGAATATGAATTCACTCCCCCCAAAGCAATGAAATTAACACATCTTTATACCTGACCTGCAGTCATCGCAGAAGGACCTGCCAAAGCTGGATTTTTTTAACGCATAGTGTTAATTAAGCAACTTTTCTTATCTTGTGAAGAGATGTTTACAGATGAATAAACATAATATATTTGACAGAGGCCAAAGGAAAATGGTTTGCATATATCTGTGTTGATGTAGCATTATTTCTGATGCTGTAAATTTAGCAAATTTCACATGAATAACCCATTTCAGTAAATGTATTTTTTATTTTCCTTCAGATACAACCTGCCTTACCTATTTTAACACTGGGAAGAAGTAGGGATATAAAAGATGATTCTTGAAGCATTTGCTACATGCCTGAATGTATTCCATTAGCTCTAGTTTTGCCAGAGGGCTTAAGGCCAGCCCCCAGTCTTAGCATGGTGTAGAGAAGTGTCAGGTATTACATGTTCAAAAACGGTTTCTTTTTTGTTCATGTATTTAATGTTTGCACTAAGTTCTTAAAATTCCAGGTGCTGAGACTACTAGGAGGAGTTAGCCCACTGGTGGAGCAGAGCAAAATCATTCTGAAGGCTCAGAGTGCATTTAGAAAATCAGTGTATTTGCCTGCCTTTACCCAGGCAGGCAAGTAATAGTAAACCCATTTCCTTAGTGCTGTCCCCTGTGGAAGCAAAGAGTTATGGTAATGCTCTGGCCAGAGTGCACTACACCAGCCCCAGCAGCACAGGCCTGTCCCATGGAACACTTTAACCAGCTGCCTGTGAATTCCTGGCAAGGAGATCCTTGTTTAACAGGCATACGATCGCTATTCCATTTCAGTTTTAAGCCTCACCATTAAGGCCATTCTTATGAATGTATGAAAATTGGTCAGCGTTATATTTTACCTGTAGATGTTCTTGTCTATTCACAGGTTAAAACTGAATGTAAACTAAGATTTAAAGAATCATATGCAGATGCTTTTTGCTTAACTTATGTAATTGATTTTTGTGACTTTTGGAGGAGGGTTAAAAACGTTGCTTTCCTAGTGTAAAGTTTTCTTAACCAAAAACTTGGTGAATTTAGCTTCACTAGTCAGTCTACCTCATGTTATTGTTTATGAACTGAAACTGTCTGAAGTTGTGGCTATAGTATGTTTATAATGTGCTTTCATTAAATTTGAATATATTAAGTTACCATTTCAGACTGCTTCTCTCTTAATGGGTCCTGCTCTTGCTTTCTAAGCCCACTACAGAGGATCACTTCTAGAGTTCCTGTGCACCTGCACCACTTTTCTGATAAAGCTCTTTACAGTCTGCTCACAATCCCCTTGAAAATTACACATGGCAGTTTGGAAACAAACAGCCTCTGCAGCCCAGAATTCACCACCGTTCTGCCACTCCAGATTTAAGTACTCTTGAGAATTGTTTGGGATGTGGTGTGAGGTCTTTGCTTTAGCTGTAGACCAAGGCTAAGGACAGCGCACCATTAACAAGTGCATCCTGACTGCACAGAGGTTCCAAAATTGAAACAAACTCTAAGTTTTGCCTTAACTAAATCTTTCCTGTCTTCCATTAGGATTTTAAACTATTACTCAAGGCTGAAGGCACCCCCCCCCTTGCACCTTACTGTAAGCATTGTATGAGTATGGTCTTGATCCAGAGCTCCTGGGGCACTGACCCTCAGCATGCTATGTTTTTCCCACCAAGAAAAGTATGAAATACACTAAAGATTCATTCAGACTTAGTATTATACAGAGTAACTTTAAAAAATCTATCAAGTATTTTATTTTTAATCTATCTACATTATGTACAGATCAAGAAAGGCCACAGCAGTTTTTCAACATACAAACCCTTTAAAAGAGGAGAGATTTATGAAGGAGTGACAAGTATCAAAGTGAAGTCCACTAACAAAGGTATATACTCAGTACAATACTGGAAGAATGACGAGTACACCAGTCCTTGGGCTTTTCATTCCACCTTTTACTCCAAAACTAATCTGGTGGAGAAGGGGACAGGGGCCACAACAAGATTCTGCTGCCAGGGAGCAGGAGCCCCGACATGGAGCAGAATACAAGGACACCCCAGAAGGCACCATACAGCCTGTGAGGGTTGTTGCCCAGAGTGACAGCACTGTAACACTTCCTGCCTTGATGCCACTGGGCACAGCCTGGAACTCTGTCAGACAAGTGCTGGCAGTGGGAGCTGGGGCAGGAGCCCAGCATTCCAGTACTGGGAAGCACTGGTATATCACCTCAGTAAGAACTTCAGCAGGTACTCGTCAGCCAGACTAGAGTCTTTGCATTAGTTTACAGTCCACTATGAACAACTTTCTGCTGCATGTAAACATGACTAACTAGATAAAATACAATCAAACTTTTGTAAAAGTTAATAAAATATCTTTCTTTAGAAAAACAAAGTTAGCCTATTACTGCATTGTTTACAATTTTAATAAAATAGTACAACCATTTGGTTGTTACCAGTCCTGAGTTCACTGTAATAAAAATGGCCCTGGCTTCTGCTGAAGGTCTGCACCCACTCAGTGCAGTCTGGCAGAAGTCTCCAATAAAAATGGAATTCCTTCAGAGCAGTTAAATCTGGTGCTGTCCATTGAGGAAGTTGTATACCAGGAACTGGCCAGTGCCACAGTACTGTGTTGCAAAGAGTTTACCATCAGGAGTGGGGTCAGAGAAAGCAATTTCTTCCTTGCTTAAGTATGAGCCATATATGAAGTTGCTCCTGTTTAAAAGTGGTGAAAAGGAAAAAAGAAGAAAAGATAATTACCCTCAGGAAATAATGAAAAATATTTATGCTATTAGGCCACAAACCATTAAGTGGCACAGACATTCAAAAGAAGTACGTTCTGTTAGGAGGAGATAGCACTATTCATAGGATGTCTCTGCTCCTTCCAAAGAGCAAGGAGGACCACTTACTCTGGGAGGGCTTTTATAAGGGTCTGGTCTTTTAGAAGGAATGTTTGCACAGAACAACTGCATCAAGACTTCAAATTCACAGTTTAAAATATAAAGTATGAATTCATTCCAACTTTTTTTTATAGAAAAGACACCACTACTGCTGTGACTACAATCACTAGGAATGAAAACAAGCTGTAAAACAAGTTGGGGTGCTTATGGAGGGGCCTCAAGGGACCAATCTCAAGGCCTAATTCCTAAATACAAAATGTACATTTTGTACAAACTGTACAAAAAAAAAAAAATCAATTTGCTTAACTTGTTCATGAAGAGTATTTCCTGTATGTTTTAGCCGTATTTGAAGGAAGAGTGGAATCAAGGGATACCATTCTAGTTCTCTGGATGGCTGTGTGTGCAATTTTAGAAAACCCTGTATTCAGGCTTTAAAACTCTGATTGGGGGAAGGAGGAGGTAATGCTGATCCTTAGAAACAGAATACACTCCCTTTAAACCTCAGTTTTTTAGTTTCTATAACATAATCACAAATGTACTTGAAGAGTAAGCATGAGCTTCACTGATATGGACATCTCCATTAAACACTGAGGCAAAGATAATAGGAACAAAATCCTTTTAATTACTACCAGCTTTATTCTCTTCTCTTTCATGTGTTCAGGAAGATGATTTTTTCTCAAGACTGTCTGACTGGGTTTCTGTGACTCCAAGGTACTGTCAAAGCCGGAGTGAAATGGGGCAGACACTCTCAAAATGGACTTCAGTCTGTTATAACACCTTCAACATTTTGAAGTCAGGATTTCGCTAGTTACCAAATCATTCCATAACAAGTACCTTTTGCTATGGAAGATGTTTAGGTTTAAGTGTTACTGGCAGCTGAGCAGATCTAACTGCTTACTGCCATCCCAAAGTTAAGTTTCACTCCTTTCTTTTGCCTACTGCAACTTCCTGGGCTCCCTCATCTGCACCAGCTCTAGAGCTCATCAGACCTTTCTACAAACCAATGGAGCACCAGAATAATGCAAAATTTTTTAGTGAACACACAGGAAACCCGAACAAGCACTAAAGCACAGCAGAAGGGGAGGTACAGTGCACAGTTAAGAGGAAAACTGAGGCCTTACTAACCGTAACAAACCATCAAAATTGATTCTAAAGATCCTTTAGGGTTTTAGCTGAGGAATTAACTCCAGCATCATTTTGGGAGAGAAATCTTTACTTTAGAAAGAGTTTCTAGGAAGCTACATAACACACTATTAAAAATCTGCCAAAAACACAAGTAAATCATCAAGTTAATACGCTTATCTGAATACAGCTTTACTGCCCATAGGTCAGCCAAAACATGATCTGATTATGATTTGCTCCACCAGCTGGGCAAGATGAATTGTGCAGGGCAGAACAGCTTTGCTGAGCTCTCCAAATACCCAGGAGGGTGAGGACTGGCAGAGGCAGCAGTACCTGGGCTACGACCTCCAACAAGATGGGGTGAGCACAAACCTGACAGCCTAGCAGTCCTAAGATTTGAGCAGTTCTTGCCATTACTCAGAACTGGCATTTAAACTCTGTGGAAAGAAACCTCAGCTTTGGAGATTCTACATTTTTAACATTTATCTAGACAATAGCATGGATGTTTGAGTCCTTTTTATCGATGTAGCACTTAGCATTCAGCTGGAATACACTCACCACTAGCTACTAAAGCTCCATGGAAATTGAAAATATCCGTAAGGCTCAGTGAACCTGAGTATATATAAAAATACCAAACCAAAACAACAGCTGGAAGCCACCAGACTATACCCAACAGTCTGGTGCACTGAGTCTCTGTTGCTTCCCTCTTTGTTCCTCTAAGGAATGGACAATCAGCCAATAGTTGGGTCCCAGTCCATGGGCAATCTCACACTTTGACCAAAGACAGTCCTCTGTCCTTTACTCATAATTACTGTGGAGGAATTTCCCCCTGGTAGTCTGCCAGGGTGACTCATTACAATTGCACTCAAAGACTTCTGTGAAAGACAAACTACTGTACAGTACTGACTTTAGTTACTGAACTCCACCTCATACTGGAAGTGTCAACTGTGCTCAAATCCACATCCCCACTATCATCAGCAGCTTGGAAATACAAGCTTGAGACACACAAAGTAATCAGTATCTTGGACTGAGTTCTGGCTAAACCATGTGTAGCTGAGGAATGTTTTTCTCTTACCTAAGACACTCAATCATCCGAGAAGCGATCTTCTTCCGGCGCATCATGCTGAACACCCAGATCCGACTGATCCCACAGATGGCAGGTTCTGGAGAAGTTGAACAGCACCATGCTTTCTGTCTCTCAAATATGACTTTCTCATTTTCTGAACTGACTTCTGGAACCTTCTCTTCTATAACTCTGTAGCCCTGCAGGTCAAGTAAAAACATTTGCCACTTTATAAAAGCATCACTAATGACTGAACAAAATAATTAATGTTTAATTTATTGCAATTAAACATACTTGGCTGCTAAAATGCCTTACCAAAAAGACTGTTTTTGTGTCTCATTTAATTTCTCCTAACAGTTTCAAAAGTCAAGCACATGATAAAAGATTAAATAAACAAAAAACCCTCTAAATTTTAAATCACTTAAAATAACAGCAACAAATAATCCAGTTCTTATTACCATCAGTATTAAAGTGTTTGCATCAATTTCTCTAGCTTTGGCTAGGACTCTTTTGCTTGCTGTCTAAGGGACAGTAGAAAACACTACAGTTTGGAATGGAACAGACAAATTACATGACATCACTGATTAGTTCTGTAATGACTTTTTGTCCAGCCCTCCAGTGCAGTTCTGTCCTCTGCTTCTATTTCCTGTAGAGCTATTTGACCCTGTGGTGATTCAGCTGAATCATACAGAGCATCCACTCTTTCATACATGTTGGATTTCTGCTGGGTAGGGAGTTGAACCTGCTTGTTGACAAGCAAGAGCACAGCCAGAGCTGTGTTACAACAAAGGAAGAAAAATTCCACCCCTCAGCTGTAAAGTTTTTAGATCATCACGTCTGTCTGAGCCAAGTATGACACCATCCACGTGTCTCTGCTCAGTGTCAACCACACAAAACTGAGTAACTACATTTCAGAATGGTCCAACCACCCAGTCTCTTCCTCTGTGGAAAAGGCATACACAGAATACTAATTTGCTGTGAAAAACAGTTACTAAGCACTGACAGAGATCATCTTTCTCCAATACAATCACTTACCCACTGGATATGTTCTGCAATTAAGCAGCCAATTACTTTTTTGTCATTAGAAATAAAAAGAAGAGTTTTAGTTCTAGAGTAGCACATGAGAGGAGTTTGTTGAAATCCCAAGTCATTGTCTACCATTTCTCTGATTTCTTCAACCTGTCAAAACAAGTTTAAATGCTGTATAAGAAACACGTGTAAATGCTTATTTTCATAAATTTACATTAAAATCATAGATTTGCAGAAATGTATTAGGGTATCTAGAACACTGAAAGATATTCCAGAAGTTAAGGATCAACCTAAGTAACCTGCAACATATCACCCACATAAATTTTCCTTAAACAATACTTGTCTGGAAATAGGAAGAGTAGAGACCCCTCAGTCAGCTTTCATTAAGTCCGAGCTTCATTAGTCAAAGGCTAATAGAGAGAATGCAGATAATCAAAATGTGACCTCTGATATTTTAGAAGTAAATTAGACCTACAACGAAAGTTAAAGCAGTTTAAGATTTTTTGTTATTTTTGAAGTCTTGGAAGAACTAATACATTAAGGGTTTTGAGGAGATGACAGCAGGCATAGTGCCAAGGCAGGTAGGAAATGTATGCATTTGTTTTAAAGGAATAACTGTTGTCTCTTTCCTTCAGCTTTCTACTCTTCCACTGGGTTTGCAAAGAGTAACTGAAACTAAAAATAAAATTTTGTTTAGTATTAGCAAGTTTAGAAGAAAAAATAAACTCCAGCATGAACATAAATGAAAGCTTATTCATGAGCTAATGTTTTACTGAGCGATTCCTGAACCTACATCTGGACATTGGAACAGCCTCTATCATCCTTCATCTCCTGTAAGACAAATAAGTTGCCCTCACCTGTGGTACATGAAATGGCATAAGCTTCTTGAATGCATGTAGTAGTTACAGCAGTATGCAAAGGGAGAATTACTGATGCTGTGAATATCACAGAATAGGTCAGGTTGGAAGGCACCACATCTGGTCCAACCTCCCTGCTCAAGCAGGGCCATCCCACAGCACATGGCACAGGATTGCATCCAGACAATTCTTGAGTATCTCCAATGAGGGAGACTCCACAACCTCTCTGGGCAATCTGTTCCAATGCAAAGGCACTCGCATTGTAAAGAAAACTGTGTTACAAAATGCTTTAAAAATAATTTTTAACAGGTATGTTATGAGTTTCTCTCTATTTTCTCACCTAACCTTCAGGTACTAATCATTTAGTGACACATCCAATTATCTGATTTGAAACACTAAGTGAAACTATTCTTGAAATCAGGCATCCATGGTTATGACAGCTGTAGATTCTATCAACTTCAGCTACACACAACTACAGAGAACTCTATCGTAAATGACTTAATTTGCTACAGTCTTCCTTCTTTTTCTTCAGCCATTATATTAAAACATGAATGTGCAACAAATGTATTAAAATTAAGATAATCCCACCAGAAAAATAAAACTAAACAAATAAACTTATCTGCATTAAATGTGAAAAGAAAATCTGTGGTTTCTTTTCAATTCAGTAACTTCAACTGAAGAAACCTGCTACAGCCACACCATCAGCAAGAGCTGTCTTGGGCATCAATTCAGCCTCCAGAAGTCCCTTCCAACCTCAACTATTCTGTGACCCTGTGACAGTGATACTGTAAAAAGTCCCTATTAGCCACAGCAAATCCCCAGCTAAGCAGAGTCAGTGCCAGGCTACAATGAAATGACACTTTAAGATGTTTGAACACAGGTTAGCCAGCAGGACACTGAAGTACCCAACTGCTCTAAGTCCCCATTAGCATGCTGGGCCCAGTTTTAGAGCTTCAAGAAAGACATGAGTCATTGCACTAATGGAGATAAGCTAGAAGACAGCATGACAATGAATGGAGCTCTAAAAAACATTATTTAGGAGTATAAAAAACCAGCACATCCAGTCAATCTCCTTAAGATTAAAAAAAAAAATCAGTTTGATCAGGCATGAAAAATCTGCTGCAAGGAGGAAAAGAAGGATGTTTTCTATAGCTGTGGCAGTATGATTACTACTAATGAGCTTAAATTGCAGTATGGAGATTCTGTCAGACATTTAGGGAAAATTTCCTAATTTTATGGATAGTGAAGCACTGTAATACAGTCTGAAGACTCCAGTGGTAGGACTTTCAGAAAGTTGTCAAATGCATCATAAGTAGAGCAGGTCACTTCCCACCTAATTCTGTTTTTATCAGAAAGTCAGAGAATGGTGCCGTATTTGTGCTGTCTTATAAAGTTAATAAAGTTCATTTAAATATAATGGAAAGTTTATATTACATAAAGTATCTGTCAGGCATTCTGCAAGGGCATTAAAAAAACCAAACAAAAACCAACACTAAACTTTAAAAAGTGAGTTGGTTTGCTCTTCCCACCCCTGCCCATGTCCAGCTTCTCTATGAAGAAACCAGCAGTGCTTAAGAGTGAGGTATCTGACCTGTCTGTGGAAAAGGGAACAGAACCACTGCAGTTTTGAGTCCAATTTCAACTGTTCACACGTAAATGACACAAACTTTACTATGAACATTCTCATTATTTATATGAAAACATCAAACAAAGCAAGACATACAAGTCCAGTCCTTCTCAGCATACCTTTTTAAGTGCATACTTTGGGTCATCAGGAAGAACCATTATTATCTTTCCATCGGGATATTCAGCCAAGATTCTCTCCTTTTTCCAACCCTAAATAAAACAAACACTTATCTAAACCATATACAAGATGTACTTTTACAAACAGAAGTGGCAAATTATTATCCTAGACAATGAATTTATGCAGATTTCACACAATTTAGCAGTTGCTTTGCTAGAGAAGGAAACTTCAGCTAGCTTTTTAAAATGAGCACAACAGATAAAATATGATGTTATTTATATAATAATTTAGACAGTAACCTAACTATATCTAAAAACAATGTGGAAGTGTCTTACAATTTCCCAACTAGATTTTTTCCCCCAGATCTGCAGTGTAAACTCAGTTTTAGAACAGAAGTAGCAAATTCAGCTCACATAACTGATTTCCGAACCTATGTAAACACTTATTTTTTGAAGTCCAGTGAATGAGAAAGCCCTAAGTTTTATTGGAAGATTTCTTTTTAACATAGTTACCTCCACAAATACACACTCAGTTTTAAAAATCTGGCATGCGAAAGACCTCCAGGAGGTTCTAAGTGAACTGATTGGCATGCAGTTGCCCAAAATGTAAGGAATAGTTTATTCTGTTACTGATTATAACTGTTAAAGCCACAAGAAGGATACTAGAAAAAAATTTATAACTACCTTCTAAGAATCTAATAGGGAAGGAGACTACGTTGTGTGTATCTGAAGTATAAACATACTCAAAAAAATAGAGGTAATTAACTCTTCTTCAGATCCACACTCGTGGTGAATAATGAGCAGTACCTGCATGGAAAAAAACAAAACAAAAAAGCCACTTAAATCTAGCAAGATGGGACTGGTAGATATTAGAACTCAAGTTGCTTTGATGGGACCTAAAAATACTGAATGCAGAAATAACTTCAGCTACTAAAAAGGCTGATCTACAAGTCTTACTTCAAAGCAACTTTAAATAAAAAAGTCTTTGAAGAAACAATACTGATGGAGTGATTCTCATTGAAATCTGTACCTTCCCATAAAATAACATTTGACTAAAGACCAAGCAATGGAATCTGGCACTGTATGAATGCCATATATACTACCACAAAAGAATGTTAAACTTCAGTGTTCTAATACTTGATCTGCACCTCATTTTATTCATACTGATTTTATTCCCTTACCCCAAGGAGGACATGAAGAGAATGATTTTAGAAATGTATCTGCTTCCTGCTAGCCCTGAAACTATTCAAGTTTAGCACCACCCAGCATGGCAATGGTAGCAACACAGACACTATTTTAATCCTGTCTGCTTTTCTTCTCAGTAGTAATTGAACAAATGAAGATCCTTCTTGAATTTATATACATTGTGGTCTGAACATAAAGAGCAGTAAACAGCAGTGTCATCATATTTAAGGGAACAGTAAATGCAATTTGTGGGATTGTGACATGCTTTTTGAGACTCTCATCAGGAAAGGCATCAAAAATCTGGCAAGGATTACTACTCTCCAACCTCAAACCTTATCTCTCTCAATTTTGTCTTTTTCTGCCTTCTGGCTACCTGTTTGCTCTTCAAGAGCTTTTTATAGCCTATTTTAAAGCATCACTCAGGATATAAATGCAATGTGTTTGATAAGCCTGCCACTACAGCATCCAGACTGCTGCAAGCCTAACACAGAAAATTCAACACAAATTTTTAGGTTAAGGTATTCTGTCAATGTTACAGCCAGGTATTTCCACAAAATGAAATCCAGTAAAAACCAAAACACTTCTCAACATCACATATTTATGCCTTTAAGCAACAGTAGAATGGCACAAGTCTAAAAATAATTCTGTAAAAATGCAATAATTGATTCTCATATGTGTAAGACTCATTTTCATTACTGTCTACCTGTTCCTCTTCTTAAGTGATTTGTATAATATGGAGACTGATGATATTCACAGGAGGGGTAGTTTCAAAACTGAAGTATTTTAGAATTTATTCAGAAATGCATCTTTTAGATGCAGCTTTCCAAAAACTTTCTGCAAATCCTAAGCTCATCCAGATTCTTAGTAAAGCCATTTTAAAGCCATATTGAGCCTTTAAAGCCATATGAAGCTCTAATAATTGTATAAAGAATAACTATGATTTTATAGATTTATCTGCACCTTTAGTACCCTTATTGCTGAGTTTTGCTTCCTTTAAATCAGGTAAATGGAAGGTATGTACAAGACTGCTCACAACTCTGTCATATTCTAACATTAAAGGGAAAGTGCTACAGCTGCAGCTGGGACTAATCCTATTAGATATTTACAGTACACAAAATATGCTTTAGTACCAGCATTTTCATGTGGTCTGAAAATTATTTCCCTAAACACATCTATTAACAGTTTTTAACCAATCCCCCACTATTTTAACACTACTAAAATACTACAGTCTGCAAGGTATTTCAATCATTGAGAACTAAAGTGGGACTCTTTCAGAAGGCAGATGACAAGAACACCTCAGTGCAGTAAGAAACAGAAGTTTTATGTCTACAATATATAGTATTCTGCTGCAATGTCTGAAAAACTGCTTTCCCTTTCCTTTTAATTGACATTACTTTAAGACATTAAGACTTATTTACTGTTAAATCAGATGCCCAAGCATTGACATACATCGCTTGTGGTGACCAAAGAAGTCAAAAGGAAAGCTACTCTTCCCACAGGAATACATGTTCTGCAAAGCCTGGAGTAAAAGCACATGGTTACAGCACTCCTCCCTGATACTGGGAGTCTGCGCCCAACAACAGATTAGCTCCAGCCAGCAGCAGCAAGGCAGGCCTTGCTTCACCACAGCTGGGCAGACTGAGGCTGTAAGGGGATGTGTAAGAGCTGTAGCAGACACCCTCCTACCCTCCATGGTGGGACTATTTATCCTACAAGTATTTGCAATTGCTGGAAAAAATAAGGCAACTCTGCAATGCACAGTTAGCTCCTTTTTAGTCTACCTTAACTTCCTCCAAATTCAAGCAAGAATAAAGCCTGCTTCTGCTTGTGTTTATTAAGGGGCAATGGCAATAGGATTACAAAAGAAAGACATCATTACAAAAAGGGCAGTACAGACAAGCAGCTGCTACCACATCATGAAATAGTGTGGACAGTAAGTACCACTACCGAATGCAGTGCATTGCTTTCATTGGATATGATGTATGAATATAAAGAATAACGTAGAACAGAGCTGTAAAGATGTCTCCAACATTAACAGCACAGTAACTACATGTTCAGTGCTCTGTTTCTCAATTATATTCTGCTTATAGTTTAAAATAATCTCTGATATAGATTTGTCTTTAAAAGTGTAAGTTAGCCGACATGATAGCCTGCTTCCCATGAACTTCCTCATTTTGTAGAAATTCTCACATGAGCAGGAAACGATACAGCAATGCTGGTGCCTTTCTGTATATGCCGTTCTGGCTTTTCTGTACTCACTGTTTCTCAACTAAATACTAATACATGAAAAAAATCGGTGTTTTCTTCTTATGAAGATTTTTTCCTCAAAGATACTGAGGTGTTGAGGAAAATACTGTCTTTACTAAAAAAAGCACTTATGAATTTTTTCCCTAGTAATGAAGTGTAGTGTGAAATCTTGTAAACGATTGTCCTTGACAATCTGCAGCAGAGAAATGGGTCTACTGCATTCTTCCTGACAAGTACAGATATGCTGCCTCTCCTTCCTATGAATGGAATATAGAGAATGAGTTTTTGACTGCAGAACATGTTAAGATCTTTGGATGTAACTACCAAGTATTATACTCTATTAAAACTTGTCACAGAACACAGCTAATGGTAAGAACTTAATTTGTATTTTTATTTTTATGTCATACAGATGCATTACTTTTGGAATTAATACAAATCAAGACAACTATGAAATCCTTTTAAGGTTACATGAAGTTCAGCACCATCTTCAAACTCAATATCCTATTAACTTCAGATGCCAAGAAGTCAAATATTGACTTTTTTAAAATGTGAGAATAGTAAGAAGCTCAGAGATAAACCTGGGTGCAGTTACAGCAGAACAGCTGTAAACTTACCAAGATTACACCGGCCAAATAACAGTCTCCTCCATCTTCTTAAGCTCAAGATATTCTTAACCAAGAAGATGAGCTTGAAATATAAACACATTAACTGCAATCACATACGACACCTGAATCCACAGGCATTTACTAACTTAGGTTTTTGGCTTTGCAACTTCAAAACACCATTAAAAATGCCTTGCTCTTACAAAAATATTCTGCAGAAATACTAAGTTGATCCTACATGGTATCATAGAGAGAATGCAGAATTGATACTGTGTGGTATCACAGCTAGAGGATTTTATAAAACTGAGTAATTTATCCATACCACAGAGCTGCCCATCCTGCTAGAGCTAACACCTGATTGTACAACACCACTCAGTGCACACACACACTAGGGTGCCATCATTTGTCTGGAGACTTTCAGATGTCTGAAACCAGAAGAACAGTGAGACAGACTGCTACATTTGTCTGCAGTCGGGGACATCTCTCATTCCTGCTCCAGTGCTATCCTTAGCCATCTTACCTTCTTGCTAATTTAATTTGTATGCTTCTATTAATAGCAAATGTCACCCTTAGGAAAAACTGTATCAATCCTTGCCAATCTTCTCTTCCCAGATCTAGAAACTGTCATTACACTTGCCAAACTTCCTCTCTACACACAAGGCCTACAATTTCCTTAACATCCCTATCAGATACCCAAGACAACGCACGT
>WEKY01049429.1:0-16648 GCA_013390045.1 Picathartes gymnocephalus
TTTTATTAAGGCAAAGCAGCCTTGTAGCGAAATGGTTTAAGCAGCTGCATTGTGGGGAAGCACAAAGAAGTTATTATTGTGTCTGTTTAGGGGGGTCGGATGGAGGGGGGAGATATTCGGCTGCTGTTGATGCCGATTGTTGACTTGCCATCTGCCAGATAGGGAGAAGAAAAAAATGACAGCTCCAGCAGGGTGTTCAAGAGGTTGTTTGGAGAGACGCATAAACATGTGCAGATGTCGAACTGAATAATGGCAAGAACTTGAGACGGTTTATGATGCTGCTGTTGTGTGTGCATATACAGAATGAATGTATGTAGAGATTTGGTTAGGAGGAGGGTATATATTAATTATCATTGTCCCCCACCGCCTCCTTTACTTCTGTTAATTAGTTCAGGAGTTTAATATCTTCCCTCCCTCTGTTGTTTATTCCTAAATAGAGCCTTTTCTTGTAGTAGGGAAGAAAACTTTTGATTTCTCCATGTGGTGAGCTTAAAAATAAAAAAAAAAACCAAAGCAGTAACTTAACAAATTTGGTACTTGTGGAAGTAAAAAGAGTAATGTAGTTATTTCAGTCTCAGACATTTGGGGGACAGGTGTTTTACAAGTTCTTACATAGCTTTGTCTGTCTGCTACAAGACTGGTACGTTGCATACCCCTACTTCTGCATCCTGAGCATTTCTTATGCAGAAAGTGCCAATTGGTGATTGTCTAGTATTATAGAGCATGCTGGGGGTTAGAATGAGATTAGCAACTAATTTTCTCTTTTGCTTGATATTATTTTCAGTTCTTTCTCTGAAGGCAAGGAGCTGGTCAGGCATAACATATATTTTCCTGTTTGACAGTTGCACATAAAGTAAATTTGGTTTGCTCCATAGGAATATAATTTTCTTTCTTTCACTAAAATATTTTCTTATTTCTTGTTCAGTGATTATGGTGAGTTTCCAGGATACTGTGAAAGAAATGTGAGAAAGGATACAAGTACACAGGGAAATGAAGTCAGTCCAGAAAGGCTAAATGAAAGCATTGTTGCAAGGTGATCTCTTACTTTGAAGATAAAAATGCAAACTTTAAAATAATGCATTTTCTTCCCTAATATTACATGACATTCAACATTCAGATGTCTGTACTGAACTGAAAAATGGAAAATGAAACAGTGGTTGAGGTGCATTGGGGATGTGGATTGCAGATGTGTCTTCATGTTATCAGTATGGATCAGGGTTTTTTGGTCATTTACAGCATGACTTAAATATCATTGGAATGAACCTAACCAGTGTTTCCTGCCAAGCCCTTACCAAAAGTGAAGGAACTAGTTTTTACTGTCGTCCATCCTAAGTCTAATAAGCATCTGTAGGTCATTGATAACAATAACTACTGATGGGAGCATTTGATGTGCCCTTTTGTCATCACTAGGGCAGAGTGGGAGATGTCAGTTTTGGATTATGTCAGTTTTAACTGAAAATTCAGATGTGCCTGCCTCCTGCCCAAGTACCAATTTCTGCATCTGAGCCTAGACAGAGGTCACCAGCACTGCAAATGGAGATTTGCTTTTTGCCTCTTAGTTGGGTTGTTGGTTCTCCCAGTATTGTGGTGTTTTATGTGTTCCATCACTGCTGGTGTGAAGCTCAGTTATTCTGGGTAGTGCTGCAAGGCTGCATATCATGAAGCACTTTATGCAACCAAAAAGATCTCCTGATGTGTGCAGCAGTAATGGGGTGTTCCAGCTCAAGCACTTCGAGGAATGCTTGGGCTTATCTTTTACTGATTCTTTGCAAATGATGCTAAGCAGCAAAGCAAAAAGGTTGACTTCAGTGATGTGCCTTGAGGAAGAAACGTAAGTGAATGGTGTTGGTGCTGTCTTTTTGGCACCTAGCTAGGTTTGAGGCTAGGAGCACACCTAGTGACAAGGAGAAAGTTCAGAGGAGCTATTTTAAAATTATTGCAATGTGCCAGTTTTAAAAGTGAGAGAGTTTGCTGTGTGAAAACATGCTAGCAAGTATACCAGTTTTAAGGGGGGAAAAGTCACCTAGTTTTTGACAACGCACATATCTGTTGAAGAAACTCCGTTGAATGATGCTATTGTCAAACATACCATATTCTTTTGAAAACAATGAAAAGTTTGAAATCTCTTGTGTGAACAAGTGTTAGCTGTTTTGCAAAATGCTGTAAGTAGATAATATTAAGAAGATGTTTAATTCAGCTTGGCCACGTGTAAAAAGCATTTGTATTTTAATCATCTGATTTAATACATTTGTACCAAGTACATGAATTTAAACTGTTGCTGCTGTAACTGACTGTCTTATTCACTGTAATTTATTGATTAGTATTTGTATACTTGTCCTAGTCTTAAAATATTTTCAAAACCTGAAAAGAGATCCTTTGGTCTACTGTAACTTGATAAAAGCAGAAGAAAAAAAGGTAGTATTATTTTTCTGTTATACAAAGTACCACTTGATGCTGATAGTGCTATATAAAAAATAAATATTTAAAAGTACTGAGAACATAAAGGTTGTAGCTATAAAAAAATACATGAAACAATATTTAAAATGCTTTTTTGCATTGACACAAATACAACTTAACACTATTAAAAAATAAACTGCTCTGAAAGCCACCTTAATAGTGCAGCATTTTTGGGCTTTTATCCTATATTGCCTTGTGCAAGAGAGAAATTTAGAAAATGTGAACAATGTTCCTAAGTGTTTCCAGAATACAGACTTTGGTTTTCCATTCCTGAATAGCAAGCATATTCAGAAAATATTGATCACCTTTGTTGCTCAGAGATGCTGATGCAATACATGACTCTGTTATTCCAGACAGCATGTGCTAATAGCAACTGCTATTTAATTTATTTATTGTTCTAATTCTTATCCTTCAAGAATGAAGGGGAAGTGAGAGTGATGTTGAAACTGGCAAATTTTTCTTCCTGCTGGCTCACAATGGGCATGGTAAAGGTCAATTCTCAATTTGTCGGGATGTCAGCACACTCAGTATTTCTGGTATGATTTTTTAAAAGGACAAAATTGCATGCCTATGAAAATGGACATTTATTTTCCATGCATTGCCAAAACACACCAGTAATTTTGAGTGGATATTGTAG
Organism: Picathartes gymnocephalus; assembly: GCA_013390045.1. Taxonomy (NCBI): domain Eukaryota; kingdom Metazoa; phylum Chordata; class Aves; order Passeriformes; family Picathartidae; genus Picathartes; species Picathartes gymnocephalus. The sequence continues at coordinate 3,095 of WEKY01049429.1, forward strand.
ATGCCCAATTTCAAAACTGCATTTATGTGTGAATAATGGTATGTCTGTCTCTCTGTTATTGAATACTTTCCTCTAGATTTTTTGCATGTTTTAGAGAAAAGATTATTAATGCAACAGGAAATCATTGAATAAATAGCAGGGTCTGAAGTACTGCTGCATTTGTACAAGATAGGACAATGACTCACTCCACCAGTCATAATGAAAAAACCATGGTGGCTGGTGATTTGAACCCTAGAACCCTGAAATATATTTGTACTTTGCATTCACAGCCTGGGAGGAATAAAACCTCTCAGTAAGAGCAGGGAGAATCTTTCCATTGAGGAGATTGGTCCTCCCCATCACTTTAACTACAGAAGTGCACCTGAAACCATGGAGAACTGCTCTGTGACTTCTCCCTGCCTGCTGACTGCACCTCTGCTAGGAAGGAATCTGCTTTACTAGTAGGAGCACTTCTCTTTGGTCACTCCTTATAACTGCTTCAGGAACAAAGAATCTACTGTTTGCCAGCTCTTCAGTGCATCTGGGCTGGCATGGAGGACAGAGGGTTGTCCTTGCTTTCCTCCCCCCTTGCTCAGCTGAGGCACTGCTGGAGCTTGTACCCGAGGCTGCTCCCTGCCTTCTGCAGAGTATTAACATCTGTGGGGTTTGCACTGCTCTCTGGCCACATACCTGCAAATAGCTGGACATGAATTGACCAGTCTTCTATCTGAGCTGGATTACCGAGATGTTGTGAACAGTGAAAGGTACTTGAACTTTCTCACCTAAATTCCCAATTTGCAAGAAACTTAATGGAAACCTAGATGTGGTACAAGCCAATGCCCACGGGTATCATGAAATGTTTCCTACTTCTCAGCTGGGACTAGAAAAATTCATTTGTCTAATGCAAGTACAGATGTGCTCAAAATGTCATTCAGCATTACTGGGAACTGTGGGAAAACAGTTAGTATAAATAAATAATCACTGTCTCGCAGTGTAAGAGAGAATCAGAAAGTGGTAGTTCCAAATTCTGCTTTTCTTTGAACTGCCAGCAGATACTTATAAAAATCTAATAAAAAATGCCTTTTAAATCACTAAGACACATTAGTAAAAATCAGTTTAAAATTTTTACTGTGAAATAAGATTTTGTAAAATACTTTGCATAATATATGATTATACACCTACATTAGATTGAAGGATATAAATTATGAGGATAGGTATATTTTTTAGTTATCTTAAACATTTGTTTCTTACAGAAGCTTTGAACTGTGCTGCAAATTGCTTATAATAAAATTAAAAATAAGTAAATATTCTAACAGAAGTGCTTTGCATTTACTTAGTGTCTACTGACTTAATCAAATAGTCTGCTGATGCTTCCAATCGTGTGTTAGGTAACACTGCCCTCAGAGGGCCAAGGTAAGGAAATTCAATCTCAAAACCACTGGCATAATTTCTGATAATTTTATTTGACCTGACATTAATCACAGTTGTTTCTTTAAAAAAAATATTGCATGTAGTTGTGTGATTTACTTTTATATAATGTTGCTTAGTGCTCTTAGAAAATTCATTTTTATCCCCCTCTATTTATTAAATATTATTGTAAGGAATTTGATCTAACAAAAAAGTGCCTTAAAAAGAAAAAAAAAATAAAACAGGGGAGACAATGTTTATGTATTATTTCTCTTAAATCCATTTAAGTAAATTGGTGAAACAGACAAGAGGCAGATTTTTGGTGTGTTCTCTTTTTGGAGAATTTTTCCCTCATTCTTTTTTCCCCCTTAAATCTCACTTATGTCTGCATAGCAGCTGTTGCTTCTTTTAAGGAAGCAAGTTTTTGAACTCAGGTTTCTGTTGCTTATCAGCACTGTATATTAAAGACATTTCCTTCACACCTCTGAAAGCATTTACATATTGAAAAATGTAGATGTTTCTCAAAAGTGTTTTTTTTAAAATACATTTTAAAATAATAAGATTAATTTTAAATTACTGATTAATTGTTCAATAATTTGTAAATTTCCATATGCTTAAGGATTACAAATGGTGAGAGTAACAATAGCAACTGCTGAATCTGAGGTGAAATACATGTTTGAAGAGAGAGTTTGAGTTGTGAGGTAAAGTAAAAAAAAATTGCAAACTTTTGAGTGATACATTTGTCTAACACTGATTTTTTTTACTACTAATATGATTTCTTAGAAAGCTCCCCTTTCTGAAGCTTCTTAACAGTATGAAAACTAGCAATGTTGCATCACTAGAATAAACATATTTTGTGAAATGTCCTGAAGGCAGGTTTCTTGTTACTGGCTGTCAAAGGCAAAAAAAGAAAAATCATTAAGGCTGCAGTACAGAGGCAAATAAAGAGGCAGCCGCGAGGGTCATGTTCTAAACAAACCTTCATTAAGCACTCTTTGTTACTGTTGTTAGCCAGTGTATTATTAAATACAGCGTTAATTAAAGAGTTGCACGTTATGAGGGTGCTTTTTGCATGAAGATCAGATTGAATTTTCGTGTGCTTCACGAATGTACTGCTGTCTTACTTAATCTTTTGGGTGTATTGTCTCAGTAGTTATTAAAAAAGCAGACCCCCAACAACATAAAATTTGTATTTTGTGTGTATGTGAGTATTGTCTGTATGTATCAGCGAGATGCATATTCTAGGGCCACTTTGCTCAAGTAGCTTAAAAAACTTTGCCTAGAATTAAAATGATGTAGGAATCACTTGGCTTTCTTTGCTGCAGTGGTTGCAATTAGAGACCTCTTCTTACTGTCTAATAAACAGATCCTAAAAGAATGTGGTTTTCAACTTAGAAGGGTGTACATTTAGGCAAAATAATAATTTAACTTACATTAACTCAGCAGGAAGCAGGGTACAAACCGATTAATGCTTTATGGCAGATCCACTGCTTTTTTAAATACTGCAGCTCCATTTTCTTAAATCGTCAGGATAACTTGTTTGGTTAGCCTGCCTGGACTTGACTTGTCTTAGAGAATTACTTTTCACCTGAATTAAGAAATTTCATATGTGAATTTCCTCTGGCTTCCTTGTGTTGAGGTATTTAATAAACACACATTCTAAATATCTTTGAAGTGATTTAATATTGGTAATACTGAGAAATACACTTTTTTTTTTTTAAATGCAGGGCTGCTAAGTTAGAAGACGTGTGGAAGTTTTTTTTCTTTTCAAATACTCTGCTTTGCTTTAGTATTTTTTGTATGGAGAATTTCTTTCAAGGCAAATCAGTAAGCACGAGTATTAAGAAGTATGAACTAAAATGTTTCTGTCTTTAGGCAGATTATGTAAAAGGAATGCAGTTATAAGAGAGCACCTAGAGTGCATCTTGAGAGCCCTTAAATCACTTGAGCAGCTAAGTGAACTGCTCTCTGATACCACCATTTAGTCTTCAAATGTGTTCACCCATTTGTTAATTAAATTACAAAACAAATATAGGGCAGATCATAAATACTCACATATAGGCCTTGGAGAGGAATTGGAATATTGGTATTTTCAAGACGAAACCAAGGTTTGTGTGTGTGTGTGTTTGTATAGATGTTTTGAAAAAGCAGTCTGACCATGATTCATGTTGGGTAACCACTTGGGAGAAACATTCTTCAAAGAAATATGTCTGTGAAAGAAATACATGGATCCTTATGAAGCCATAGTGGTTTCCAATTACTTTTAAATTGCTTTTTCTGTGTCTGGCTATAGTTTGTGGAGCAAAGACAGAGGTACAGCTATGCTCATAGGTAAACTGTTACTTACCTGTCCTTTGATCTGCTTTTATCCAAAGTTGCTAACTCTCTTCAGAGAAGCTTGGAAATGCTGGTCTACTTTTCTAATGGTTCTTCTCCAGGCATAACATCAGCTACATAACTCAGTAGATGATTAAAAATCTGTCCAGTTTTCTAGTTAAGAGAATTTGTGTTTGGCTGCTACTGGGTACTCAATCTCAAGTGTTGTCCTAAGTGGTGAAGAGGGAGTAAGCGATCTCAGAAGTGTGTGCTGGGTCTCTAAGGCCACCTGTTAGAATTGTCTCCTTTCCCAACAGGCTTCATTCTGGAGAGTGTACCTAAGCATACAAAGGCTACCATTCTTTCCTGAGTGACTTATTAAGTGTACTTACCCTATCAGCCCTGATTCTTAGAGCAGAGTCTGCTTATCTCCCTATCCAGTTTATTCCTTGTAGAAAGGAGGACTCTCTTTGAAACCTGAGCCCTTGGATGGCTGACCTGATTTAGGCATGTTGATACTGTCTCCATGCTGTCCTTGAATTCTTCAGCAGGTATAGGTGCCTGCTTTCTAGGTAAGACTAAGATCTTGACAGATTGCAAACCCAGTAACAGGCACTCTCTCCTAACAGTCACTTACTCCTACAATGAAATTAGATATAATTTATTAGAAAAATATAGAAGGTTCTCTTTATCATCTCTTTAAGAAAGCAACTAAGCTGTTAATATTATTAAAACTTATATTGGATGATCTAATACATAAGGTTTTGTTTTGGCTTCAACTATTGAGTCCATGGAGATTTCAGCAAATTTGTTGTAGGGCATATTTTAAATATTTTTAAAATATGAGTCATACCTTTACTTAGGCCTATGATTATTTCATTTTCAAGTATTCAGCAAACTTAATTTATTGCTTTTCATGTAATACTGATACAGTTTTTCATTGTTGTTGGTATTAAAGTGACACATCTGTTTTCCCACACTGCATTTGTGTTTCTTATTCACCTTACAAAGTGTCTCGTACCTGTTTGTTTTGGTTTGGTTTTTGTTGCATGGTTTCATGTTCACTGGGATCTCCTGCTGTGAAATGAGCTCAGACTGGCAGTATCAGTAGGGATGTTCCCAGTCAAAGTAGAACTGGAGGCCTGAGATAAAGCTCTGCATCGATACAAATGTAACTAGTGACATATCTGCTCTATTAATTTAGTGGTCAAATGTAGTCACACTTGGACTTTTTCAATTCTTTCTACCTATGTGAAAATGTCTGTATAACAAAGTGAAACAAGTACCCTGCTATCTAGAAGCAGGACTAAATAGGAAGAGTTTTGCTACATAAGCCAGCCTGAATAGCCCAGTATTAATTTTTCTCCTCTCTTCTCCTTCTTGTATTCCCTGCTCTCCTTCTCTGCTTAAATACATGCTAGTGGCTGCAGCTGGATTTGTTAAACCATGGGTATGGTCAAAATCCTTGCAAGCTGTGCTCAAGTTCATCAAGGCCATGTATGCAATTCCCATGTTGAGCTGCAGTGACAATTAGTTGATTGCTGTGACAGAAAGGTGGAGGTGCAATTAACGAGTTTTTAGATTACCCTTTAATGAAGTTACTTCCGCGTTAGATGGATTTAAACTTCTTCCTTATGCTATGTAGCTATAGCAAACAAGGTGCTGAGGTGGTAAAGGGGCCAGGCTGGGGCTTAGCCCAAGATGAGTGCAGCCCCTGGGATAGTTCATTCCTAGCATTTCACAAGTGGTGAGAAGTCCTAGGTTCCTTGTTGGAAATTATGCATTGTTAATAAACTTTTTTTCTGAAAATGTTCACTTGTATAATGATAAAACAGTGACTTTAAATAAAATTTTAGTAATAGTCATTATTTACTCTGCAGAATTTATAGAAATTAAAGATGAGGAAAGTTGGGCAAATATAAACTAACCTGTACTGAACTGAGTACAGTTGCACTCTAAAAATGAAACTGTTGCTGAGATTCTGGTGTGACATTGTAAAGTATAGTAGTATTAAGGAAATTTTTCACCCTTAATAGCAAATAAATGACAATAATTAAGGGGTTGTGTGTTCTGTATGTTTCTGATCCTGAATTCCTCATTGCAGAATCTTTTGCTCAGGCTGGGGTAGGGGAAACGTGGCATGGTGTGTGTATTGATGGACTACCTGTTAGAAGGCAATTGGCTTCTACTTTTTCTTGTCTATTCCTTTTGCTTTCAGTTCTATTTTAAAGTATATTTTGTGTAGGTTTTTCCATTATCCCCAATTTCCTTGTATTTGCTTAGTGTATTTTGAGGAAATTAATGACTTTTGCTTTGTTCTACCTTGTAGTAGTTTAGATTTCATTTGGTTATTAAAAATTAAGCTGTAGAGTTTGGTTGTTTTCCCTGAAAAAAAGAGAATTATTTATGGTGCAAGCATGTAGGATATTTGAAAAGTATAAGATGATAAAATGTAGAATAATACAATATTAATATACCATACTTGTAGCTTCTTATTGCAGAGGCATCACTGTACAGTCCAGGCTTACCATTGCAATTCCATTTTCCCTTCTTTTGGATGGAGTTAAGGTTTTCTCTGTAAATTGAAAACATCTGAAAAGATTTTGGTATCATTAATGTTTGATACTGATAATATGATCCGTTTCTTAATATGCAAGTTTGAGGTTTTTTCTACAGTATTAATGAATTTTTTTTTTCTTCTCCTTTAGGGGAATATATAAAAAACTGGCGGCCAAGATACTTCCTGCTAAAGACAGATGGCTCTTTCATAGGCTATAAGGAGAAGCCCCAGGATGTGGATCTGCCATATCCACTCAACAACTTTTCAGTGGCAAGTATGTATTTCCAGTATTTATTATTCTCTCAGCAAATTGACAGATTATCTGTTACATATTGCTTCATGTATAATTCAGAATTTATTGGTAACACTGCAGGTTTAATGCCATGTGCCATAGTAATGCACCACTAATCTTACATCCAGCTCTACAAGATGTATTTACAGTAGTATGGAAGAACCATGTGTTGGTTTTTGAATGTTTTTTGGAAGTCTAGGTTCTCATTTTTTGTGTGTGTGTCTGAAGTGTCTGTAAATAACAATGACATTTGACAAATAATTGCTGTAAGAAGAAAATTCCTGGAAAGATTACCTTTATTTAGATCGCTGACCTCTTCTCTGTTTTTCGTTAGTATCTCTGAATTCACTTGAAAACTCAAATTAATTAGAAAATTATCTAGACTGTCGAATGACACAAAATCATGCTACGTTATTTTTCTCTTGGATAATCAGGTAATCAGCTCTCCAGCCTAGTTAATGAGTAATTTCAAGCAATCAGACAATTTGCATATATTAACAAAGCTACAAAGTGTGGATCTGTTGGATAAAGTGAAGATTACGTGTTTTCCAAGAATGTTTCTAAAAGACAAATTTGTAGGGGTTTTGATCTGTCAGAGTGAGATTGGTGAGTGCTTCGGAACTGAAATGAAAGTATTTGAGGAGCAAAATTAAGGGGGTAAAAAGAAATCTCTCTGAGTTGCAAATATCACAGCTAGAAGCTTTCAGAAGAACACTAGAAAATTTACCCAATTTCTTTCAAAATGGTATTAGTGTACTGGAATACAAAAAGTGTCAGTGTTTAGTTTTATAGAGGAGTATAGAAACCATGAGAGTATTTGTACTTAGGGAAGGGGTTCCTTTCATCTTCACTACTGAAGATGAAACAAATGCTACTGAGACTGAATTTTCCTATTTTCTTGATAAAATTGTGCTTGAGACTGACTCAGCCTTTGTATATACAAAATATTTTGTGTATTACATTTGGTAAGAAAATAATCTCATGCTCCAAGCCCATGTCTCATCTCACAGCTAGAAGACGAAAACTTTGCATATTCCAATTGCACTAGAAAATTATATTGATTTTGCAAACCTTCTAATAGTATTAGAGGCTCGTTTTGCCTTGTTGGTATTCAGCATAAAAGCAGTGAAGTCTTTAAGTTGTTCATATGAGTAGGAATTGACTAAATCATAGGCCATTATTAATTTCTTAGTTTCTGCTCTGCATATTCTAACTACTCTTTTTTAGCAGGTAGTATTTTTCTAGATACTTTTTCCCCAGTTTGCAGCAGAAAAAGAATTTCTAGAAGTACAATGACCTTTTTTTGTCCTGCTTTTCCATGTTCCTCATTGCATGTTCTGTCTTCCCTTGCTTCAGCAACTGGAAGGGTGATCCAAATGGCAGTTCTGCTAAGCAAAGAAATACGTAATTAGCAATTGATTCCGGTGTGTTGGTACTGGTTTTGGTTGGGGGTTTTTTGGTACCCAGAGGTTATGTTATGTAATTCTGGTATTAGAATACTGTCCCTGAGCTTTGCCTTGATGGAAATGGAAAGATGTCACATTGTTTTCCAAAATGACACCATCACCACCCCCACCAGCTCGCCACCAAAAAAAAAATAAAAAAAAATCCTTTGTGCAAGTCCCATAGGTCTGATTAGGCTGTGTAAACTAAAGGAACAAGCATGCAATATTAATTGCAAAAATCCAGTTTTGATAAGCAAGATGACTTTTTCTGTTTTTCTAACAGAAAAAGACGTAATTTTATCAGAAATGTTGGCTGATCAGTGCAAGAATAGGGCGGTGTATCACTCCTCAAAAGAATCTCATGAAATTAAGTGGTGTGCCTGTGTAGAATTCATGGGATGAAAAGCAAACCAGGATGGTATTACACTCTAAATTGCAAGGGACTGTAAGTTTTTTATCAGCTATTTTATCTGTCTGAAGATGAGATCATCAGTAGGGCAAATAAACAAACAAAATTGCTATATGAATGAATCACATCTCATGGGAAGTACCTGGTAAATGTCAAGAACTGGTCTCATGGCCTCTAATCCAAGAGTTCCTGAGCTGCTGCAGTAGGTTTGTGGCCACAAGCAGCGCAACATATTTTTCCTGTAATAGTGAAGTACGTTTTTCATAAATTACTAGCCAGGCAGATGGAGTGTGAGATCACTGTTAATACCATCTTGATTAGGTTGGCAGGGACTTAAAGATATGTCTTTACAGTCCTATCTTCATGTAATCTTTGTAGCTATCTGTAAAGTGAGAGTGTGGTCTCAGTCTACTTTTTGCTCTCCAAATGATAGACATCTTTGGCTCTTGCTTGCAATTTGTTATTTAAGCAGAAAGGCCAAGGCTGTGGTATTATTTTCATAGTACTGTTGGAGTTAAGCACTGGAAAGTTTGCACAGTTCTACTTTGTATACTTGTTGTGTAGTTTAAAACTTACATAAACAGCCCTGTCAAGCTAGTTGCTTCCATCATCCAGATATTTTCCCACCAGTGTCCCCTGCCTACCACTCCTGTGACATCAGCTTTACTTTGCAAAAGTAAGCTGTTTCCCAGGCAAAGTGTCATTTCCACTAGTGTGGCTCCCTGACTCCTTCCAAGATAACTTTAAAGTTTTGCACCTGAGCATTTCTCTTTCCCTGGTCTTTTGCCATCTGTCAACTCCATTGGGAATGACAAGAAGGCTGGAGAGAATGAAGTTATTTTACATACTGCTAAAAGTGCTTCCAGTGATAAATATGTCTTTGCTAGTAGAGCCTTTCTCATGGAGTGTTCAGAGGCCATCCCTTTTCCTTGGGGTGTTCTGGGAGGAAATGTGAGGGGAAGGCATTTGAAAGTGTGTGTGTGAACAGGTAGACTCAGAGAGAGGGAGAGGCTGAGGCAGCACACGTGCTTCAGTCCATTGCCAGCCACCCAGAATGCAGAGGAACCATGTGGGCCTGAAATGGAGATGAGGGATCTCTTTTCCCTGGAGCACTGAAGATGAAACACATGGGTAGGGTATGACAGGGTGGGACTAGGTGGAGCTGAGCCCTGAGGAAGGACACAGTCTGGCCTTAGGTGCCCTGAATGGACGTTACTCCCCTGTGGCCACTATCCTCCCAGCTTCGGGTGCACAGGGAAGGCAGCCGTGGGCACCCTGCACTGCATCTTGGGGCTGCTGCAAGGCTGCAGGGTAAACAAATCAGCCTGATTTGGTGACACTGAACAGTGTGTAGGAATCACTGGTTCCTCTCCTGTGGAGCCAGCTTATTTTACACCTAACAGAACCACCTTCTTTTAAATGGGAGCTGGGAGAGCTGTGTGTTTGAGGTAGGCTGTTAGTCCCTTAATGCTCATGCCCTGACACTGAGACTCACAGAAAGCTCTACCGTGGCATCTTAGCGTGCACTTGAAGATAAATGAAGGCGGTGTAATTACATGGGTGGGAAGTTCATTGTGAAAACTTAAAACCGGGTGATACTGGTTTTCAGGGGTAAATTCAGAGGTGTGAGCTTAGTGGAATTGTCTGGTTCAAAATCAGTTCAGCTCTTTTCAGGTAGAGAGGAGCAGTTGCAAGTAATCAAACTGCTGTAGCTTGCACAGATACTCTTGATTGACTGAGTCACGGTAACTGAGTGGGTGTGCATTCCTAGCCCACTTCAACTGCAAAATAAAATATGTTAATTTCAATTGCTTTTGCTTAGGCATTTATGCAGTCATAACCAGTTTAAAAATAATTTTGGATTCAGTTGGTATGAGTTCTCCGTACAGGCAAATGTCCTGTATTTTAAAACTCCATTATGCTTCTTTGAGGACAAAACTAATACTCCGGGTAACAGGATGTATTTCCTCAATGCCTCTTCACGCCCTCAAAAAAACCCAGCATGGCCTCATAATGCTGTTTTCAACTGGCCCACTGTTGTGTAAGTGGAATAAACGCTGCTTTATGTAAACCAGTTTGGTCTTTGATTGTCACAATTATTTGGGAAAGCAGAGTGGGGAAGAATTCTACTTCAGTTCTAGTTATGGAAGATTTGTGACTTCACTGATTTTAAAAAACCCCAACTTCTCACATGCGCAGTGAGTGTGTAGGTAATCACAGAGCACATTTGGGATGAAGTATCTCTAAGAATTGGCCCTTTGCCTTCATTTTGATCTTTACATGGGGAATAATTGGGAAGAGCTGTATCCCTTCACAGTATCCTTTGAGCTTTGGCCAAAAATGATGTCACCTGGAACTCTTTTCCAATCTTGAAAGATAGTGCTTTCTAAGTACTCTGGTGCCCTTTTTCTTGTCTTTAAAAAGAAAAAGCAATTTATTATTATATTATTATTATGAGAAGTTAACCTTTTATGAACTTAATTTTATTTTTATTTTCTCTGCAGAAGTGATTATCAAGAACCTTGGCTATTCTAATTGGAGAATCTGTGCTACTTTTTCTAATCTTAACTTTTCAGTGGGCCAGAAACAAGATTTTATTATTTTTGGGATTTAAAAATCTTCAAAACAGAAAAATTGGAAGGTTTCAGGGGAATAATTTTAGGGCTTAAAGTATTCTGAAGACAATATTTAAAGAAATGGGTAGGAAAATACGTATGTCTGTTTAAAGTGAGGTTAATTTATGTATCAAAATACATTCGGCATGACCTTGTGTGCAACTCCAAAAATAAATTTTCATTGAGATTTAAGTCCATTTAAAAAAAATTGTTACAATACTGGATTACATGAACCCAGAGATAAGATATAACTGTACTTATAATTACAGTGTGAATTTGATTCCAAAGTAATAGTAGTAGAATTGAATAAGTAATGTTCATTCAATATTGAAAATGCTTGTGAAGAGAAAAAGTCAATGTACGTGTCATATACTGCATTTGCAAATACATCTATGGAAATTCAACCTCAAATCTAATGTGTATAGGAAATATTTGCATCTGTGTTGGATGGAGAAATGTTTGGGAGGCTTTAAAATTGCTTTATGAATGGTTTCTAGGTGGTATAATTGGTATTCTGTCCTTTGACTTAGAAGTTTATAGCCAGGCCTGAAAGTTTTTATGCTGTTGTGGTAAGAGACCAGTTGCTTAAATAAAACTGGGGTGTTTGCATGAAAGACAGAGAAGGACATATAATTTTACTGTCTTCCATTAAAACAAAGTAAAGCCCAGGCAAATCAATGCAGAAATCTCCTATTTCTGCTCTCCCTCTTTGCATGAAGGGGCAAGTGGGAAACTAGTTGTAGTGACAGGAGGACGTGGGTGCTACTTTGGTACTGTTTGAAGTATTGGAAATAAAAGACTTTGCAGCATGATGGAGTGCACAAAGTTTGATCTTTTACAGCTTCAAGGAATATAATTAAGGGTTTTCTTTTGTCATATATGTTGTTGTATTATCAAAGCACATATTAGTGCTTGTCATGAGCTAAGCCCCACAGAAGTGGGATTTTTACCCATACAAAACAAAAAGTCAGTCCCTGCACCAAAATACTAAAATTCCAAATATAAAACAAGTGACAGCAGATGGATGCAAACAGATGGGGGGAGTATGAGAAAACAATGAGACAGTATTAGCCTGTAGTACAGGCAGTGGTCTCAGCACATCAACAACTAATCCATTGTCAAGGTTAGATTTTTACTTTTATCTCTGTTCTTTTCTTCCTTCCTCCTTCCCTCCCTCCTGTTTTTTAAGGCATGGTGAAGGAGAGTTTTAAGGAGGATTTTAAAAAGAATTAGTATGACAAACAGAGAGAAATTAGAAATGCTTTAGAGAACTGATGATGAAATTGTAACAGTAAAGGATGGGTGGCATTTTGATACTGAATAAAGAATGATAACAAGGAATAGAGTAGGCTATGGGGACAGACCATCTTGAAAGCTACCTATATTTGATGTGATAGAGCTAGGTAAGAAATTGGAAATGCCAAGAAAAGAGTCATGTGATCAAGGGGGCAGTGGACGAAAACGATCTGTTATGAACTGGTTTGGGAATAGCATTTTTAGGGTAAACCTATATTTGTTTGGATCAAAGAAGAGATATTAAATTGTTCACATAAATCTCTATGTGACCAAACTTAATTTTAGGGTGATACTCCCATAGATAATATGTAGTAAGAAAGAACAAAGCCTTTTGGAAAGCCTCAGAAAAGTAGATTTCCCATAGGGAGTGGGTAGACAAGTGGGAGAATCAAAAGGAGACCAAGCTAAGGGTGTGTGTATGGGTACACAGATATGTTTGTTGCTATATGTAAAATTCATGGATTTTCATTTGTATATGAGCAAAAATATGTCTATCTGTCTCTGTGTTTTGAAAATGGTGTATTAGTTCTGCTAGTTGTCTACACTTGTCTAACACAAAAGGTCATCAGAGAAGTGTGGAATTGGAGTGCAGAGTAGCAACAACAGAAAAAGGTATTTGTAAGTTGTGTGTTCATTAAATTTTGATATGAGAAAGAAAAATTAGATTAGTAATTAAATAGGCAAAGGGTGGGACAAAGATGTTTATCTTGTAAGGGAAAGACCAAGGGAAAAATAAGAAATCAAGGTTAAGTTATTATGCAAATAGATAGATACATAACAAGATATAGATCTGTGTTAAGACAACACTCTCCCTGTATGTTTAAAAGTGCATACGTTATAAATAATGCAAGCAGTGGCTTGATACTATTTTTTTTGATATAATTTGATAATCACGGGAAGTTATCCTCTGTGCTAAAACTCAGTCTGTATTGTATGTATTAGAAATAATTTCTCAGAAATGCAACCTTCTGTTCGTTTTTTTTAGTACAATTTTTTATGGCTGCTTGAATGTTTAGTATTCTTGTCTAGCCATATCAACACATTCTGCTGAAGTTGAAACCTTTCATATATGAAATAATAAAATGGTATTAGTGTTCTTTCTATTTTTTTTTTATGCTGAATGACTGCATTTAGGAAGAGAATGCTGGTGATTATACGGTTAAAGTTACAGAATTCAAACTTTAAACTTTTTAATAAAATCTGAACAGATGATCTGTGCTTCTTTTTTTTTTTTT
>WEKY01049429.1:16671-26712 GCA_013390045.1 Picathartes gymnocephalus
TTTTTTTTTTTTTTGGAACTGGCAGGTTTCAGGCCCTCTAATTGGCTTCCCAGCTTTGCAGAGTAATTACAGCTTCAAGCAAACTTTGTCATCTGTGGTTCAGAATGGTGTAAAGTAAACAGAACGTTTTGAAATACAGTTTGTAGTTAGAGTTGCTCAGGAGAGTTTAACTAGCATAACTACTTAATTTAGACAGTAGCAGTTATTTGAAAAAGATAGTCTAACGTTTTAGGATTGTCACATTGGTTGTTGATGTGGAGACAAAAGTTAACCTCTGTATGTACCTGACTTTGTTTTGTTTTGTTTTGTTTTTTAAAAGTAGAATTTCAATAACTGAGAAACATCCATTGCATTTGTTTTTACTGTTTTAATTTAATTTTTTCCCCATTTTTGTACACATCCAAAAATGGCCAAGGGAGTGCTGTGCACTTGTTGGAACAGAGTTGTCATTCTCTCTTACTTTTTTTGTATTTTGCTGCTTTGAACAAGTGTTCTCCCCCAAGGTTTTTCCTCCCTTGTAATATTAAAAGAAAAATTCTCATGACCGATGTTTCATCCCAGAAAGACAGAAAGCTTTAGGAATAAAATGTGTAATTCCAAGTTGTAGATGGCTAGCATACAAGAACACAAAGTTGAGTCTGTCTGTTTACTGGCTTACTCATCTTTTTGAATGATAATTTAGACTTCCAACTGTTTTGAGTTGAGATTCAGTCCTTTAATTACATATGTTTATGTATAGTAGCAAACTTGAAGACATTATGGTAGAATGTTCTCTACTCTTGGTAATGACCCAACTATCACTCGAGCATTCAGAGCCAGCTCTCAGTAGCCAGTTTCACTCTTTCTTCTGTGCTTTTGTATTTTCCAAACTATTCACTCAGTCTTAAACTACTATGGTTTTTCCACTAATTAGTAGAAAAATATTTTGGTAATTAGCAGTAACTGTGTGTTACAGCACTTATTCATCTTAATAATTTTTTTCCCCCCTAGTAGTAGGTGAAAGATATTTAGAGAGAAGTTTTTATTCATGTTGCAGTCATGGCAGGAGTACTGTTTATCCCATACATTTGTGTACAGCAGCACACGAAGCATGTGGGGCTACTAAATATCAACAGACTTCAGTTATTTTTATCTACTTGAGAAGAATGGGTAGTTCACCTCTTTTGGGAATATACTGGTCCTCCACTTCTTTCTGAAACCCTTTTTGCTTCATAAGGGACAGATATAAATGCATTCAATTTTAACCTTCCACGAGGAAATAAAATCTTTAGCCGCCTGTAACAGAATATTACCAAAGCTAACTAACTTTTGCTAAATTTTATTTTCCAATAACTTTCTCCAGTGATAGTGAAATTGCATTTTTGGGGATTATTTGGAGGGTTTTTTTATGTTTTCAGTACCATTTTTGATTCTTAAGGTATTTTTTTATTACCTTAATTGATTTAGTTAATCATCTGTAATGAAAACTCAGAATAAATGAGGTTTTTTGGTAGCTACAAAGCTTAGTATATGAATCTATATGTTTTGTTCTTGT
Source organism: Picathartes gymnocephalus (assembly GCA_013390045.1). Classification (NCBI taxonomy): domain Eukaryota; kingdom Metazoa; phylum Chordata; class Aves; order Passeriformes; family Picathartidae; genus Picathartes; species Picathartes gymnocephalus. Next base: position 18,206 of record WEKY01049429.1, read on the forward strand.
TAATAATGTGCATAATCACTTTGAGGACTGACAGAAAAAATGTAAGATAAGCAGAATATTAGATACAGATTTACGTAAAGTACATACCAATATATATTTATTATGCTTTATATACTATGTTTTATATATATATATATGTATGTATATAGGTGAAGACTGTATTATACATAGCATTTGGACATAAGCAGGTGTAATTCTGTTACTTCCATTTTTTTCATACATGAGTTGGAAAACTTCAATAATGCAATTTAAATGTATGCATATTTGTATATATCGGCAAAGAGAAATTAAATGGTGGAATTAAAAATCTTCCATCACAGGCGTTGAAGAGGATGTGCTTTTTGATTGGTATAGATTTTTCTGCAGGTTTGTCTCTGTACCTTTTTTCCTTCAGACTGTCTCCTAACACAGTCACCTCACTTTTCTCCCTGGCAGCTTTTTTCACCCTCCTTCCTCTAATCTAGGTACTCTAACTTAGCCGTACTCTAGCTATCCCCATGCTTTTCTTTCTCATATAGGTTCCAGTCTGTTCCCTGTCCTCCTCCCTTTATTCCCTAGTCTTTTGTTCCTAACAGCTCTCCTGTAAATAACTTGCTGTATGCCATCTTTCTACATTGGATTTTGCCTCAATAAGGTAGTTTCTTTCTCCTACTGTCTGAGGAAGAGGGTAAGGCATTATGAATATAAGTGAAATGCTTCCAATTGAGCATGTGGAGAGGCACGAGATAGCACTAGCCTCTGGATTATACTCAATGCATAGATTTTCAATGATTTTATGCTTTAGTAATTGTTATGGTAATTTTTTACCCTCCTCCCACTGCACTCTTATCCCTCCCACATGTAGTGTGGCCAGATGCCTTACATTTTCACAGGAATACTAAAAGGATATCAAAGATCTTGATTTGCCAAGTTTTAAGTCTCTTCTCCAACAACCAGCATTTTCCAGCAGTTTGCAGCTTTAGGCAGACACTCAGTAAAGAAAATTTCAGCCTACATGATTGAAGTGTGATAGGATTAAAGATGAGAGGATGGTTTTGTCAGGAGTAAGATGAGATAATCTTACTCCTGACAATGCTTCTAGTCTCTTCTGCTAGGAAGGTAGCCCCACATGTTCCTTGGAACTACAACTGAAGAAGTTTAAAAAAAAAAGCCTGTTAAACCTGCCTTCACTTGTCACCATGTTCATAGCTGGACTTCAACCATACCTGTGCAGATGGGGGTTTCTTTGATCTTATGAGTAATTGGTTAGGTACCCTAAGCAGCTCTACTTCATCATGCTTCTGTCTGCCTTGTTTCTCTTCCAGCTTTTGTGTTAAACTCCCTCTTCTGTGTCCATCCTGCTGTAGGCTTTTCCTCTGTGTGTTGAGGATGGCTCTCATTCCATCCAAGACCTAGCAGAGTGCATGTAAGCGACGAGGGTGAACTACTGTTTCTCTTTTTTAATGAAATGTTCATTATATGGTATATCATCTCCATTCCTGACAGCGAGCAGTCTGACTTATATCGTAATTTATAGGTGGATGGTGAATATATAAGTTTGTTCACCAAGGAATACACATGTGCACAGCAAAATATTTACTCCTCTTTTGTTTCTCATACCTGTGTCTGTCAAGCTTCTGAGGTGTTGTGCTAAGCTGCAGAAAAAAATACTATTGATAGACATATCCACTTCCACTCTTCTTTATTTTTTCAAATAAAAAAATTGCAGTAAATGATAGTTGAGGTTTCAGGGTCCTGAATTTGTGAAGAGAAAATATGTCAACCCAAAATAATTTATTTCTGTGAAAAAAAAATATGCCTTGTTAAGTGGTACATGTCATATGACTTCTGTAAAGCATTGACATTAACTGGAATAAAAAATAGTAAGCTACATAAGTAAAAGGTGTGGGTCAACTGGTAGGTGGTAGCTATATCAAAAAGAAGTTATAGCAGATTGTAGGTGAACAGGAATTCATTTGCCATATTATTGATTGATTTGTGAACCTGATGAATCATTTTAGATCACACGCACACATTTGATCTGGATCAGCTTTGAACAAGTGATAATATTGCAGACATGAGATGTGATGGTTTGTGTCTACATTGGGGTAGCTGCAGGAAAACAAGTAACACTTTTGATGGAGTAACCTTAGCTTCTCAAAAATGTTTAAATATATTTGCATGAATAAGGAGTTAGTTTGTCAGAGTTTTGCAGCTGTAATTTTTGTTGCAGTGTCCTACATCGTAGAACTGATACACAGCAGCACTGAACCATTGCCTGAATTGCCAGTGTGGTGGTCTTGCAACAAAGGAGTAAGAGGTGGTCTATAATATGTCTAGAATTGTGGAGCAAGGAAGATCTCAGACCTGAAAGCACAACCAGTGAGGGATAGATCAATTGGAATGACTTAGAGAAGACTGAAGAAAGATAAAACAGTGTTCAGATGTCTAAAAGGGACAAATGCTGAAAAGATGGAGTAATTTAGTCAAAGGACAAGAAACAGTAGGCTGAAATTAAAGGAATGGTTGCATTAAATCCTAGGAAAAATCTTCTGGCCATAAAAATAGTTAATTTCTTTATAGTTGGATAGTTTGCTTACAGGGGTTTTGAAATCAGTACTTTTTGGGGATTTTAGAAAGAGTGTAGAGAAATACTTATGAGAAATAGCATCGGTAGACCTGATTCTGCCCTAGGGCACAAAGAAAATTAGACTATTTCCTGGGGCAGCCCCACTTGTGGTATGTGTGGGGTTGTTCTATATTTAATAATCAGACTAATTTCAACATCTGAATTTTTTTAGTTAGAGTATTTTACAATAAATCTCACCCTGAAGTGACAATACTATCAGTAATTGTGACATGGTTACCATTGAAGGGAAAATGGCGTATTCCTCCTGCTGGGTGCAGATGGAAAAATATGCCAGTGGCTACTGCTGTTTCCTTGGCATGCTATAGCAATCCAGGATCTAATACTCTTCTTAGTCTCATAGCACAGACCCAATTAACAAATGGAGATGGCACTCTTTATGTGGACAACAATACAGGTTTCATCAATTCCTCTGACTGCTTTCTTCACCTTATGATTATTACCTGCTACCTTTTGTTCACTCCTCTGGTTGTATTGCTGTTCTGTATTTCCTTGTGTGCTGGATAGATCCTGAATGGGAGTACATAAGCTGAATGTCTTACATCTAAGTAATTTTATTTGCTCTTCACCCATTAACTGGCAATGTATAAAAAAGGCAATGTCATGTATTTGTCTAGAATGTCAGCTAATGAAAACAGAACGACCAAAGCCGAACACATTCATTATCAGATGTCTTCAGTGGACCACTGTTATAGAGAGGACGTTCCATGTAGACACTCCAGAGGAACGGTGAGGGTTTTACTCTTGTTTTCCTTTTTGTGATCCTTGCACAGAAGCCTCAGCAGAGTCTCTTCTGGGCTTGCACAGCAATCAGCCCTTGGAACTGTGGCATTCTGAGCACATCTGAGCAGTTAGTTAAAGATTTTTAAGTCAGCTTCTGTAAAATATTATCTGAGCTCATAACTAGTGTAAGAGTTTCCTGCGAGTAGGTGGGATGAGTGTGTTCAAATAAGCCAAAACTATGTCATGATATGTCTCTGAAGTGTTAAATTTTGAACATCCAAAGCCTGGATTGAAATATTTCCAGCCTTGCTGTCTTACTCCTCCTAATGTGCTCCCTTCTTTTGGCACAGAAAGCAGCATGCTTATTATAATTTATTTTACGTTGGCTTATTAGTTTTTCTTGTTTCGGTAAACATTCACAAACTCTTAAGGATTAATTTTTTAATGCACCAAAACCTTTTTAAATGCAGGTAGGATATATGGGATAATGCACTCAAATTTTCCACGCTCTGTCTATGATTAGATGCACTGGATCTTCCCACTGTGGACGTCTGTCCTTTTGAGACCAGTACTATGATCTGGCTATTATTTTTTGTATCAGTAAATAACCAACAACTTTGCTTTTTCTGTTGTTTCACTTAGAAGTTTTTTTTATTCTACCTTGGTATTCTACCTTGTCTTTCTTCTGTGCAGTGTAGTAGTTTGCACTGCATTCAGCAGTAAGTATCATGATAATATCCCGTATCCCTTGCTGGCTGAGCAAGAGGTAGCAAGTACTGTCCTTGGTGTGGGGCTATAACCTGCTCAAGGGGCTACCTCGTGTGTCTGTGCTGTTCTGCTGGCCCTGCTTGTCCCTCCACAGAAACCATCACCTGTGCCTGCTCCTCAGTGTTTTAGGATGCTTGTAGGAACTTTGATGGTCTTTTTTGAGGGAAATTTGAGAAAAAGCCTGTAAGTTGAGTTTTAAGAGGAGACGGACAAAGAGTTGAACACATAGAGTTTAATAAATCTCTTTTTTTTGCTGTGAAAATGTCTTGAAGGGAGGGGGAATACCAAAAAGTCTCTTAAAATAGCAAGTTATTATGAGATAATATTGCATAAGAGATGACATCCTATGCTCTCAGATGTATTATACCTGGAACAAATATTTTCAAGTTTCCACTAGTAAAATACAGAATCAGAAACTGCTAATTCTTGAAATTACCCATATAGTTATAATTTCTGGTCAACTTCACCACCTTTAACAAAACTCAGAATTTGGAAGGAAATGGAAGTGATTAATTAATGAGTCTTCTGCTGTGTAACATGACAACTGAACATCTAAGCAATGTAGCATGTGAAAATCCTTATAAACTGTGTAATGTATTTTATGAGTTTCTAATACAGGTGTTGGCTTGTTCATGATAGGGAAGAATGGACAGAAGCAATCCAGGCTGTAGCAGACAGACTTCAGAGGCAAGAAGAGGAGAGAATGAACTGTAGTCCAACTTCTCAGATAGACAATATAGGAGAAGAAGAGATGGATGCTTCAACAACCCATCATAAAAGAAAGGTAACTTAAAAAATAACTGACAGGGCTCATATGTAAATAACTTTCGTGGAATAGTCTAGTTGGGTAAAGCAATATGCAGGGAATAGTATTTCAACATGAATTTCAGTATATTATAAGATCAAAGTACTTATTTACTTCAGTAAAGCTGAACTGCTTTAGTTTTGTTTATTTGTTATGCTATCTGATATGGCATTTCTGAAAAGCAAAGTTCAACCATTCAGGCACATGCTAACGTTCTGCCTATTGTTTGACTATTATTTCATCCTTTTGTTTGTTTACTATTTTAGAAATATGGTAATAAAATATTTTCTTTAGACAGGTATTTTTGCCCCTTTTCTCATGCAAATAATACCCAGTACAAATTAGGTAATATGCATGAGAAAGGCTAGCAGGATCTGGCTTTTAATGACCTTGGTTTTTGCTAACTTTGCTTTAGTTTTCAATGAAGTAAGAGAAAACAGCATTTTATTTTTCTGCAGTCCTTTACAGCTTTTGGTGTAAACAGGAACAGGTACATTGTTGGCTATAACATACTTGTTGTTGCATCTCCAGAGTCAAAGGGTTAAACACACAACTAAGAGCATGTTTTAGAGATCTGATGCCACTCAAAGTTTGCTTGTCTGTCTCCATTTTTTCCTGAATGGACGACTCCTGAGGAATGGATCATTCAAACGGATGTCTCTCATTTACTATACGGAGTTGACATGACTCAAGAAATGCATTGAAATTGTGTCAAAAATAATAACCAGTTTACATAGGACTGGCTTCACTTTTTCTAGCTAGAAGTGAAGCCTGTGGAAAACTAAGAAGTCTGCTGACAGAGCAAAACAGTCTTAACAGCTCACATAACTGAATGCCTTTGAGTGATGAACAATGCAAGAAATGGTGAACATTTCTCTATTTACTAATACAGCATGTTTTGTTTGTTGCACTACGTGAAGTAAAAATCATAGAAAAATCAGGACTGAGAACTACACCCTTAAGAATCATATCTTAATTTTTGAGAACCTGAGTTTCCAGTCCAGAGTTCTTTTATGCAGTTTCATTGTATGCAAATTTCTAACCTTTGTCTGCTGTAGAAAAAGGTAAAATCAATTATATAGAGCTGTAACAATACTAGGACCATATATTGTCAGGCTGACATTGAACTTTTATCCTGGTGGCATGGATATTTAACGACTGTGCTCCAGGGTAAAATATGATAAGTGACAGCAAAACAGAGGCAGTGTTTAAGATGTGTCAGCCTTGTGAGAGGCAGTGTGATTATGTGGAAGGGATTTGGGTTTGCTCAGTTAAAGATCTGAGCACTGCTGCAAGCCTGTGTATCCTCTTAGTGGAGTACAAAACCACTGCATAACAACACTCATTTTCAAGGTGTCAAAATTAATGCTGTGTGATACAAGTAGTTTATCTGGAATGTGCTCTCCTTGTTCACAATGCAGTGTGTTTTCCCATACAGCAAAAGGGGTTGTGGGAACAGGGGTAGGAGAATCAGTTTTGTTTCTGTTGTGCCACTTGTGCTTTAAGAAATGCTGAAATAATATGCTGGGACAGTGTATGGGCAATGCTACAGAATATTTAATGGCTTTGGCAACAAGCCAAAAGCAAACTCTACAAAACAAAGGTGAAATGAAAAACGGTGAGACTCAACATCTAATAACAGAGCAAAATAACAGAACTAGAAAAAAATAGTAATGATAAATAAAAAGATAATAAAGTAAAAAAAGCAGAAAAAAACCCCCAAAAAACAATAGAGCCAAAACTCAGAATCCCACTACAGATTTCAAACTGTTGGAAGGCTGAAGTGAAGGGTGCTCAGAATGTTTTGGAATAAAAATATTAAGTGACCATTTTGACGGGGAATTGCCACTGCCTCCATCTTAATTGAAATTGTGAAAAACAGGTCTTTTTAGAACTGTTTCTGTTTTGTAGAAATGTTTCTGAAAATCTGTTGTTTAAGCTTTCATAGTTGTTAATGTAACCAGAACCATTGCAGTTATAATGACTTAATACAATTTTATTGCAGGTTGTTTTTTTTTTTTGTATTGGATTTCTTTCCTTTCAGGGATTTTTGCACAATGTGTCCTTTTTTGACAAAAGCTAGTTTTGTCACCTGATTTTACATCTAAGCCCAGTGAATTTTGCTTGTGCATGGACCAGATGGTATACATATGAGTAGAAGAGCATGATCAGATTAAGAAACGAGACAGAGAGGAATTGGGCCTGTTCTTCTCTGAAAAGGTAGCAAAAAGAAAACAGCCTTTAGGATGTGAAACTTCATTTGAATAGACATGACAGCTACCTCCCTGATTAGATAAGCTGGAAGAACCAGAAGCACCTCTTCTTTTTCCCAATTTTTTTGAAAAGGTGTCAACATGCAATTTAAGTTTTACACATCACTAAAATTTGTAATACTCAAAATTCTTAGCAAACTGCTTTTATTTCTTGCAGTACTAGTACTTCTTAGTAGAATTTTTCCCCGATGAAATCAGATGAAAACTCCCCGTGGTATAATCATTGTGCACATCAGGAATTAAAAAAAAAAGTTCATTTCTTTGGTAGGAATTTTCAACACCTACATTAGGGTGTAATTTTTTGAACAGATCATCCATTGGGGATGGTGTGCTTAGATGGTCCACAGATATTCCTTTAGAGGAGTAAAAAGGTTTTATATAAGGCTGAACATCATAACGTTTTTTTGGTTAGTGCAGTTTCCTGTGGCTTCATTGCTTTTTCTTTGTTTACAAATTTGATTTGCTGGATGCAGGATGAATAAAGAACAGATTTTTCAGAGGAAACCTGAAAGTAATGTAATGAAGAAAAAAGATTCAAAACTTGGAGTACAGTAGGAATGAAAAACTAGGCAAAAACATGAATGAGAAAGAATCCAGTCTTATGGGAGCCTCCAAACTTGCTTACCAGCTTCCTTCAGGTTTAGGACGTATTTCCATTTTTCCACCAGTTTTCAGTACACCCCTAGCTATGGCATCTGTGTTTTTATCTCCCAAGGTCTTGTGTTCTTTGGCAGACTTTTTGAGTTACCCTGCACTGCGTATCATCTATAAGCCTTCTGCTAAGCTTCTAAGGAATGAGAGCATCAGGAGACTTTATTCTTAGAACTAACACTACCACCATGGCTGTTAAGCCATGGCTCAAAATATTGCAAACTGTCCTGGTTTGAAGGCCAGGTGTCTGCTAAGGAAGGCAAGAGCCTCCCTTGGAATGGAGAATGTAAACCCCTTCCCTCCGAATTATTGTAATTTTGAAATTAGGGGGCTCTCAGGCGAGGATACAGGAATAGGAATAACAGTTCTTTACTAGTAGTTATAATAAAGTGAACAAACAACAACTCTTATGGCATTAACAACAAACAGAACCAGGAACCCGGTCCCAGCCCTCTGGGCCTGCAGGCACTGTCCCCTTGGGTGCAGTGATGGTCACAGCCGGCAGGGGGCGCTGGTGGCGCTGGGTGGGCAGGGCAGGTGCGATGATTCCCCCGCGGCTGCAGGGGGCGCTGTGGCGCGAGGTCCAGCAGACACGGGGCACGGCCGGGAGGGGAAGGGGTGGAGGACAGGCAGGCTTTGCTTCAGAAACGCTGTTGATCCC